>JANVCL010000004.1:21068468-21089643 GCA_026546855.1 Erythroxylum incrassatum
AAGAAGCTTGGAGGGAGCTTCAATGGAGGATTTCGTTGGTTTAGAGAGAAGAAGAAGATAGGTTTTTATCTTATTCTTCACCTAAGCCCTTTTATATGCCATAAGTCCACTTATTTACAAAAACGACACTCCTTGTTCTGCTACTTTTAAAATATGTCTGAACAACTTCCTGTGACATCAGTCTTAAATACTGATTTATTTCGGTACCCAATTAAACTAGATACCGGGTATTACACTATAATAGCTTCAGTAGAAACTAAGAAGGGTCGTGCTAAGATCAAAGGAACCTTTATATTATCCATCATATTCACAATTAAACAATCGATATGAAAGATAAAATTTTTAAACCTTAACTAAAATATTTTCTATAGTGCCCTTATGATACTTAATTGACCCATCCACTAATTTAATACTCATCGTAGTTAGCTTAGGTTTCACCAATTCCTAGTTTGTTAAACATGTACTGTGGCATCAAGTTAATACTAGTAATAATTTATAGATATATTCTCAATCAATTATTACAATTCCTTAGGATTTTTGAAGTTGGTAGTCACACCCAAAGATGCATCAATCAACTATTTGGATGGATATATCAATCCATTGTGAAATGTTTTCATTTATGATCCTAAATAAAGTCCATAGTGTTAGAAATTCTCAATAACTCCTTTTATATCTCCAAAGTATCATAGGACATCTCACCCTCTAATTGTTGAAAGGTAAAATATGTTGTTCATAATGGAGGAAAATGTTTAGCTAAAATCATTTTAGCTAAACCATTCTATGTGCTAATAAATCCAACAGGCATGAATTTTAACAATGACTTGGCTATATTCCTCAATGTAAAAGAAAAGCATCCACTGAAGCTCCATTAATCTTAAAAGTATCATATATCTTTAAAAATTTTCCTATGCATGTATTTGGATCCTGATAAGACAAGACATCAAATTGCACAAGTTATTAAACCAACTAAATCATATTAGGTTTGATCTCAAAATTGTTGTCCTCCATTCTTGGCCGAATAATGTAAGATTATTTTTCCTATAAGGGATGGCCTAGCATGATTCCTTATAGTACACTATCCTCCATATCTTACCATTGTGTTTAGTAGTTGAAACCTTATAACTTCTAGTTGCCTTCAAATTCCTAGATCTTTCTCCTTTAATTAACCAAAGTAAATTCCTTTAGACTTTTAGATTTGGCTCAACTAGTAGTTTGGAACTAATCGTGGTTATAAACCAAAGTATCTAAATCCTAATATTTAACAAACAAACATAAGATTAAGAGAAAAAGTTCTAAAAATAAATAAATGTAAAAAGAAAAAATAATTGATTATATAAATAAAAATAGTGTTCCTAATATTTGGTCCCCAAAAATGGTTTAAAAATTTTGATATATCCAAACAATAATAAAGATTAAATAAGTAGGTGCACCTATTGTTCTTATAGTATACATTCCTGTAGGGACTACGAGTAATAATTATCTTTCTAATATCTGAACTATCAAAATGAATTATTTAACTAAAAGAAGTGGTTAAATAAAGTAGAATTACTAATCTAAAATAACAAATTAAAGAAATAAACAAGAGAAAAATATTCAATTTATAATCAAGATCTAACTGTAAAATCCCCCTATAAACATTCCATGATTAAATTTATCTTGATTCAATTGTTATGCTTATTTTCTTAGACCGGTAGAAATTCTAAAGTTATAACATATTTTTCCTTAAGAATTATAACTTTGACCTTTATATTGATTGATTGAAATGTCTTTTTCTAACCAAAACCCTTATATAAAATCTGAAAATTCAATCAAAATGCTAGCAAATTTTATTTCATAGATAAGAAGTAATCATGAATAATTTGTAAGGAAACTCATGTCTTTCATTAAATCAAAGAGTCAATCTAAATAAAAAAACATTGAGTTTATCTTATTTATATCTATCACAATTTAGCTTATATTAAGATAAATAAATCCAAAAATAATTAAGAAAGAATACAAAATAAAAGGACATTCTCATAAATCTTGAAATCTTGAAGTTTTTTAATTAAATCTTGATGGGAATCCCTTTCCTTCTCTCTAAATTTTCTCTTTTATGTCTTAAAATTACTCTGGTTTGGCTCTTTAATGACATTCCTTTCTCACAATAATCCTTGTAATCTTTTCATACGAGAAAACCTAAGAAGTTTCCTAACATAACACCGAGGTTAAATAAGGATCTGTGGTACACTCTTATTATGTAAGCCCTTAAACTTCATAAAAGTTGCTACTAGTATAGACCCCCAACATAGATTTATGTTTTAATCGTGTTACATAACCATGAACATGAATTGAAAATGAATTTGTGTTAGGGATTTGTGTTATAAAACCTTCCTCTAAAATAATATCAACACCATTCTAAATTAATTCTAATTTGCCTAAATTCATTCTTTCTTTATTGGAGAGGAAAAATAAGATATGATAATAAAATATAAGCTAAATTGACTATCAACTCCTATAAAAATCATCAAAACATAAGTACACTGCTCGTAAAATCACGTATCATTTCAATGCTAAGATTGTTATTACTTTTGATTAAAATAAAGGTAAAGGCACTCAATCAAGATCCTCATATCAATCAATTTACTTGAAAGTTAAGCTCTTACCTAATCTATGTCTGATTTGCTTTACTTTATTTGTTGGAAATTTGGCTTTCTAGAAAATATCACTTTAGAATGAACTAAGACCAATCCATGGCAGTATATATCTCTCCTAGATGATCTTTGGAAACTTCAATAGCATTTTACTTCCTTTAGAGTCTAAAGGTACTAGCCTAAATCTGTTGAATTTTAGTGATGATTTTAGAAGTTATAGTCAAATAAGAGTGGCAAGTTTAAGATTTGATGGAAAATTCTTCACTTGGAATAATATACAAAAGAAGAAGATGGTTCATTATTAAAAAAAATTAATATGGCATTAGTAAACCACTATTAAATGTGAAAATTCCCTATCAATAAGTCTATGTTTAACAACCTTATTTGTCACCATAGTCTTATTAAGATCCACCATGTAAAAAAGAAACTCACAAGAAAACCACTTTAAAATTTAATAACGTTACGAGGAAGTTGTGATCATGAATGACAATAGGTTGGGCTGCTAAGCTTAAGCCAGGTATAGTAATTCTAGAACTCGAGCCCGACGTAAGGCTCAATTAGGCCTTATAGCCAAGATCCTGATAATATGAACCCTCAAGGCCTTAGGACAAATGCCATAGACTCGTCATGATCCTACTTTATCCCACATATGACAAAGAAACCACGTTTAACAGTTTTCTTCAGTCTTTGTATAAACTTCGTCTTCATTATGTGTGAGGCCATGCCTCCTTCCAATGGATCAGGGTCAGTGCAAAAGGATTCCCATCTCAGAATGCATAGTCTCATTTACAAAAGTATTAAATAGGCGTTCCTGCAAGATTGGCAGAAAATGAACATTTTACAAACTGTTCCTCTAGCTTACTTCTCAAGAGATAATGTACATAGTATCCAACTAGAAGTGCATGGCCATGATGAATTTTTTGCAGGTTTCAATGAAGAAGCTATTTTTGACACTAAGTGGATAAATTCTAATGGAACATGGTGAAAATAATTTGCATCTGAATCTGCTCTGACATGATAAAAGTAACCATAATTAGCATTAGAATATCTCCATGTCCATCGAGTGTGCTAGTACTCCGTCATCTTCCCACTCCACATTCTTGGCTTTTGGATCTTTTCCAATTAATTTCAATGGCACTTCCAGTGGTGGTGGTTTCTGCGTATATCAGACGTGAACTGCTGTTTATGAAATCATTATTTTTGATCTTAACATCGTCTGCTAGAATCCAAAATTATCATCTAGAAGATAAAAGAAATCCAATTCATTAGACGAAGATGAAAGTACCATGCAGCGAATGAGAGGCCAACTAATTCCACGGAAGAAAGGGTGTTGCTTGATTTCACTGGCACCTGAATGCGATCCTAAACGCATGGCAGGATCTCTGATCAACAATGCATTAATCAATTGCCTGGCACTGAGACTAACCTGAATTGTGAAGTCAGTAATATAAGCCACCAAATAGTATAAGGCTTAGAAGCTTAACAGATTATGACGGTATAAAATGCATGAAGTCTTGAGGCTAGGCATGCGTATAAAAGATTGGGATCAGCATTAAAGTTTGTTTGGGTTGTATGTATGATGCTTTAAAAGAAAAGCCAAGTAATATCGTATTTAAATCCATTGGCATTTATGGTTTCTATACATGTGAAAAATAGAACCATGAGAACCTTAGTTGCATCAACAATAATGAAAATTAATTTAAAGTTGCAATAGAAATAAGTCGGTAAGTACTATTCTCTAGTGGGAGATAAGAGTGAAAAGAGAGAGGTTAGTAGAATGGCTTAACCATAATTAGGATTCAGGTCTACTTAGGACAATGGTTTAACACAGGCACGTGTTAGTTTCTAGCATAGGACAAATAAAAGACAGTATCTAACAATTCTGTGACGCAGACTGGCTAAAATATTATCATCTCTAATTTCTTTTGACGAGTTACTGTAATTGTTCCTTTCTACGTGTGCAGTAAGAATATATTCTTCAATTCATGTGGTAGGCAACACAAACGAAGAACATTCTAAATGAAACACCTAAAAGCTAGAGGTAAGGAAAATAAAGTCTAGCAGAAAAGGATGGAAATTAAATAACTTACTGGTATGCTACTCGGAAAGGTAAGATCTTTATGCAAAATGTTGGAGAAAGTCTTTTGCCTGTTCTTTCCTCTGAAAGGTGTACGACCATATAGCATCTCATACAACAGTATACCTGAATTGGAATATATAAACAAGTCAACAGTTAGCCTTATCTTGGGAAGTTAATGCAATCTATAGGAACAATTTCTGCAGAAAATACACCTTATATATCAAGAAAAAGAAAAAGAAAAACTGCAAAAGGATTAGATGCATTGTCCAACCAAGGACGGGATGACCATTTGCTAGGCAACTGGAACAAGAAAGGCAAACATCATATTTTTTTAGAAGCCATTTCCCCCATGTTCCACCCTACTCGATGAGAATGTGAAGCCTCACGGAAATAAACTAAGTGTATCATGTGCTGCATCGTATAAGTTAAGAAGTTCCGTTAAAGGAATAGCTATCACCAAATTTAACCGTGCTTTGAATCGAATTCCCCTCAATATTCAATAGTGTGAAGCTAAGTATGATACCATGTGGAGTAAGAGAAAGATCTATACTAAGTCTAACGCGGTTCAGTTATAAAGTAAATGGTTATATTACTAATCATATTGGTTCACATAAATTTTCAGGTCTAGAGGCGTTGTACTCTAGACCAAAACCAGAAAGAAAAGAAAAGAAAGAAAAAGAACAGCTGATATTATTAAGAAAAATAAGATTTAAGTGTTAGTCAATTGATAGTTGTCGCATGCCAGAATGCACTTACCAAGAGCCCACCAGTCGATAGCACTACTATGACCTGAGCCTGTTATTATTTCCTGAAACCAAAGAAACCAAACTATGATGTGAACCAAATTATACTACCATGATTAAAGTGCTTTTGTTATTTTTATTATAAGAAACATATATTAAACTTCTTGAGCAGCTTGCAAGGAGACATTATTAACAGTGAATTATTTTAACTATTATATTACAATTAATTATTATATATAGAAATAACTAGAATATAGATAAATATAAATTCATAGTCACAAGAAACTTGATGATAAAGAAATCAATGTCAGCAACAATATTCTGATCTTCAACCATTGTATTCTTATCCAGGAGTTATATGTAATGCATGCTTGCTTCAACAAACCTGAATTAGCAGTCAACCTACTCGAGTTCAAGAAAAGCAACTACAATTCTCGTAGTTTAACACTTCCAAAGAATTGGTATAACGGTACGTTGATAAATTATACACTCTGAAAGTAATAAAGAGAATCAAAACAAAACATATAATCAACAATCCATTTATTGTGTTAGAAATTTAAACTTCCATGGTACGAGGTTTCATATACCGGAGCAATGTATTCTTCAGTTCCAACAAAAGAATTCGATTGTGCTATTGGTTCTGCAACAAAAATTGCTGGTGGCTGGCTTCTGGATCTTCTTCTCCTATTAGATGGCGGATTCACAACAATCTGCAACACATACAAAAAGTTTAGATAACGTCCAAATGAAGTCACAGAAACTTACTGTAAGATGGAATGTTGAAAATATCATCTATTGCATATCAATCAAGAGCCTACCATTAAATGTGTCATGCTGAAATAAAGCAAATCTAAAAATCTTGCTACATTAAATCAAAACTAACAAAAATTCTTCAGAAATTTTGGGTGAAGGAAACTCCACAATTTTGAGAAAACTAAAATGGGAGGGTAACATCCCGTCTTTGTATGATGTACACCTATAGAATGTGCTGTGGATCACCTGAAATTTCCCTTCAGGCACTAGATAGAATATGATGCTGTAATTAAAATCCTCAAGATATGGAAAATCAAAGTTAAAATGCATGCATGCTGATATAAATACATACTTGTGGGTTACAGGACGTCATAAATGATAAATCAAAGTCAGTTAAAACAATATGACCATTCTTCTGGAGCAAAATATTTTCTGGCTTTAGATCCCTGTAAATTATCCCTGAGATGAAGTCATTAGAAAATGTCAAATCAGTTGAAAGAAATAAGGAAGGACAAAATTTACTGCAGAGAAGCATTATAAGGAACATTTTGTGCTACATATATAACAACCAAATAAAAGACTAACCATCTATGGTTGTAGAAACTCATTCAACACTCGTCTAGTAGGATTAATTGTTGAAATAAACCAAAAAAGAGTTGAATATTTCTTGTCATTAATTCAAAAGAAAAAGAAGCAAGAATTCCTGTGTTTAGCTTTTGCCAAATAAAAATCAGTTTACACATGAGACCGCCATACAGTTCTGTAAGTTCCTAATTCATTTAATAAGAAACTAAATAGTGATATGTACACACATCATCGCCACATTGGCAAAACGTGATCAATTTTCCATCCCGACAATAAGACACCGTTATCAAATGCATAAAAATAAATGTGTTTGTATAACCTTGAGTCGTATATCCTACCCATTACTGACAATC
Organism: Erythroxylum incrassatum; assembly: GCA_026546855.1. NCBI lineage: Eukaryota > Viridiplantae > Streptophyta > Magnoliopsida > Malpighiales > Erythroxylaceae > Erythroxylum > Erythroxylum incrassatum. The sequence continues at coordinate 21,075,613 of JANVCL010000004.1, forward strand.
ATTTTTCCTTTCTGTATCATTTTTATGTTACCCATCATGAAAAGCTATATAAGCTACACTTATGCCCCTTCAACTTACCATGAACATTTACTCATCAGGGAAGCACTTATATGTTAACTACCCATCTTTTCTCCAATTTATATAGTATATGAAGAAAAAGTAAGCATAACTGGTATCGTCAGTACAGCATACAATATAGACTGAGTTGATAGAAGTACCTAAACAGTGAAGATATTCCAAGCCAATTACGACCTCGGCTGCATAGAACCTGCAGATGTAAAAGGCAAGAAAAAGAAAGCATATATAATATTGGTATACAATATCTTATTTGAGGTACATGATTTGAAATCAACACACCAATAAAATGTCTGAGGATTATTCAAATTGTTTTAGATCCCGCTGTAAGTTAATTGGAGCAGGGATTGTCAGGATGGAAACAGTTACTCATCTATTTCACTAGAGTACGAGTAGATAAACATAAATCTTTCCCATCACTTCTATGTCCTCTCACTCTTCCTATATTCAATTCCTGAATAGATACTCTCATTGCACCACATTTTCTTTACTTTAATCCTTTGAAAATTTCCACCAAAGACATGGACTATACTGTAACTCAAATCAGTTCCTCAGCCCATGGGAACAGAAGTAAAGGCCCTTAAATTTCAAAAGACCATCAATTTTTCCTTCTAATTTCAATAGCTATATTCAAATAGAATTTTTTGGTGAACTGTTTAGGAAAAAAAAGGATTTACAACAAACAATTGTTAATTTGCAAAATTAGAGTACCTTGCAGATTCCTCCTTAAACGATTTCATTGGTTGCTTGTCAAGTAATGCAAATAACTCTCCACCAGGGCAAAAGTCTGTTATCAGACAAACGTGTGTAGAAGTCTGAGGAGACAGAAAAGCATCAGAATATTTTGATATTTCTGATAATCAGCTAATATTGCATAAAGAGAAATTCTTATTGCTGGAAGAAAACAATAACAATATTGTGCAAGCAGTTTAACCATTATCGAATATCAAGAAGCAGGATAGGAAAAAGGAAAAATTCTGCAGTCAATCATGCCTATGGTATTTGTACCAAAATTGGATCTTCAAATCTTCATGCTACAGCAGCATTTTTCCCACTAATTTTAGTTTCAACATATAGAACATTTTATCAACAACATACAAAGAAACTGATTTATAGGATGTCATATAGCAAATAATTTTTTTGGAAATTTGAAGATTGAAAATACAGGAAACAAAACTAATACACTACAGTTAATAAGCAGACCTGAAATGAAGAGTACAGTGAGGGAAGAAAAGGATGATCTAGAAGACAAATAATCTCCCTTTCAACACAAGCACGATGAACCTGTAGACATTAACAAGAAAAGAAGATAATTGGCCACTGTGTTGCAATTCGTGAGTGATAACATCATGCATTCACTATTCAGCTCATATTTTGATATACTTAAATTAATGTTAAATTTGCAATGGGCCTACGGGCTCACACAAGTATGAAAGTTAGACCGTACACAAACCCAAGTAAGGTTCCACCCTAAAACCAATTGGCCATGAGCAGAATAGCCCACTAGGCTTATATGTTAGTCTTTTTTCTCCTCTTTCTTTGATGTGGGATATTCACATTTAGGTATCCTCAACACTCCCCCTCACATGAGTTCCCCNNNATAATACCTGTATTACCCTATTTCGTATTCCCCCTCTTATTTCTATATTTCTTCTGGAACCTAGTCTCAACAGACTCTATCCTAAAACCAATTGGTCAAGATCTTCATTGACTCTGATACCATATTAGAATTTTTAATATGGGAAGAGTGTAGAGCCCATTAACAAAAATTGGGCTTGGGTCTAACTATTGCTAAAATGACTAGAATTAGTTAGTTGGTTAGTTGGCTCTTACTATTTATTAACCCTTTAACATTTTCATTTTTAATCAATGAGAGATACTCTAATACTCCCCTTCAAGTGCAATTAGGATTGGGCATCTAGTTATCACTTGAAATAAACGCAGCAGTAACCAGACCGGGTCCTTGGAATTAGATATTCAAACAAACAATTGAGAAATTAAGAATCAGAATTAGACCTGCTCTGATATCATGTTAAATTTGCAATGGGCCTATGGGCCCACACGAGGAGGAAAGTTAGACCATATACAAGCCCAAGTAAGGTTCCATCCTAAAATCAATTGGCCATAGGTGGAGTAGCCTACTAGGCTTATATGTTAATCTTCTTTCCCCTCTTTCTTTGATGTGGAACACACACATGTGGATATTCTCAACACTTTCCTTCACATGTGAATCTTTGTTTGCTTGGGCAATCCAGAGAGGTATGTAAACAATCCTCTCAGGGCTGGACTTTGGATTGAGGTCAAATAGGTCCCCTCTTAGGGTAAACAATACTGCTAGGCCATTTGCTCCATGTAAACTTCAAATCCTTCTCTAGTTACTTAAATGATGGGCCCCCTTTTGGGGCAAACAGTAGGCTAAGATCATTGGCTCTAATATCATATTAAATTTGCAATGGACCTATAGCCCATAGGAGGAGGAAAGTTAGACAACATATAAGCCTAAGTAAGGTTCTATCCTAAAATCAATTGCTAATAGGTGGAGTAACACATTAGAATTATATTTTAGACTTCTTTCCCCTCTTTCTTCGACGTGGAACACTCACATGTGGGTATTCTTAACAATTACTAATCATATTCCAGCTTTTCTTGACTTTTTCAAACTTTAGGCTTGTTTTCTATAATCATTTTCCATCATCTGGCTAGTAGTTCTTAACCAAGTGAAAAAAAGGAGGATTTTAAAGAGAAAAATGTCTACTAAAGCTTGGAACGTATCTTCAAGAGTGACGCTCATTCGTATTGTAAAGACATAACGAAATTCAGTTTCCAATTTGTCCAACCTTTGATATATGCATAATTGTTTTAGTAAAACCATTTACATTCTACATGCAAAATAAATTTTCATTTTTTGTGCAATAAATATCTATGGACGTAAATGTAGAGCAAGTCTAGTCAGTAATAGAGTATCAGTTGCATTTTGCATAGTGGCTGAGGAGAAAATAGAAATGCCAAAGGAATTTATTGACAATAAAATATCACAACACTTGTCAGTCAAAAACATGCTGCATATTGAATGGAGTTTAAATCATTTACAGTCAATAGCAACGATGAAAGTTATTCATCTATGGCATTTCAAATGAAAAGAAATAATTTAGTAAAGGACTTTCTTCTAGACATATCAGTAATTTGTCTATCCACACCTTGTTTCGATTTAAAAGCGCAGATTTCTCCATTGCTTTCATGGCATATAGTTCATTAGTGCCCTGTAATTCCACTAAATGAACGCTGAAACATATGAGAAAAGTGTCCAATTACAAAACAAAGCATCAGGATATAAAATACGAACAATGTGGTAGCTGCAGTTAAACAAGATCTTATTTGACCAATAATAGTTTTTGCAGATTCACTGTTGAAAACATCAATATACTACAAAAAGAAAGAAACAACAAACAAGGGCACAAGAAAATGAATTGTCAATGGAGTGGTCTCAAATTAAAAAATATTAGTAGTAATATTACAGATATTAAAAGAATAGTTACTTTTAATTAGAAAGCTTGCAACAGACCATAGAATTATGCAGTTCTAGATATTTCACAAATTAAAGCACAGCCTAGGCGGAGTGGAGACTTAAAGTTTCAGGATTGGCATCACAAGTTGATAACATTGGATTGGTATGAAGTTATCCAAGTTTAATTACCCAAATTCTCAAATCTAGCCTTACTAACCTATATATGCATCAATGAGGCTTTCATGAGTCAGGAACTATTCATACTAAATCTTCCACATTTCCTAAACAACTTGAAAAATCACATGTGTTTACTAGAATGAATATGATTATAGCAACGCCGCTATCTTAAATCCTGGAAAAGAAAGATGGATACAAAGACTCCTTTGAATTATAGTAGCCAGCAACTCCAATAGGAAATATAGGAGTAAACCGGCAGTACCTGCCCGTATCCCCACAACCTAAAGGTTTTATTGGCTTGAAATGATGCAGCCCAATCTTTTCACCTCGTGAAGTGATCTGGGAAGATAGAAAGAGTGAATTTTAACAGGAAAGATAGGAGATAAAGAACAGGGACATGATGAGGTATAATGAAAAACAGCAAAGAGAATAGTATAAAATTGGTGAAGGAAGAACTTCCTATTAACCATGCCTCTTCAAACGCCTAAAACCTAACAGTTTATCTGATTAATACTATTTATCTTCGAGAAGGAAATACTGCTCATTACATATTAGTATTGTTCTTTTTGTTTTGGTATCATCAGCATAAGTTTTGGTCCAGAATCATGATTGAGTCAATTCAAGATCCAACGTGTTTCTGTCTTGAACATCTTCCAATAGGTGTTTTTTAATAGCATCTACTAAACCTAAGAGAAATCATAACAGAACTCCCTCACATGTAGAGCCACTGAGAGAAAGTTAGTTGTCACTTTGAGCAGCTGAAAAAATTAAAGAATGTGGATTTGTCATTGTGATGAAAATTCAGTTCCCTCTTATTTTGCTAGGAGCCTCATCTGACAACGAAATTCTAGTCAGGGAACAATGTGGCAGTATATTGTTTATCAACCAAAAAACTAATTTGAATAATAAAATAATTGTTGATGTCTTTAAAAACTAAAACTGAGTAGGCAGCAGTGTGATGAAAAAGAAACAGTTTTGAAAAATTAAAATTGGAGAAAAGAATTAGAATATAACACTATCCTCTTATAATGCTTCCAATTTTGACATTCATGTAGTTTTATAGAAGGGATAATAATTCTAAAGTGCTCAACCTTTTCAGATTTTTTCAATTCAGTCCCCAAACTTCTAAATTTTTAATTGAGTGACCAACCTTTTAAAACTTTAACAATTAAGTTCAAAATTTTAGTTTTGCTGATATGGTAATAGATGGACATCCATGTGGAATTTAGTAGACATGTCATTTCATCAAAAATAACCTTTTGAAATGAATGGTTAAGGTTTTAAAAGATTGATCATTCATTTGAAATTTTTAAAAACTTAGGCATTGAATTAAAAAATCTTAAAAAGAAACACTTTTGAATATGTTATCCCTTTCTTAGAAATACGTACTTGTCTATCATACCAAGAAACAACAGAACCTAAACACGCTCCTTTCTTGGTTGTATATATTACAAAATGTGTACGTATTCTTACAAAGTTGTGATACTATTCAAAATGAGGTCCATTAAAAAATTATCATACCTTCTGTATAGCTTTCCAAGAGGCACTATCCTTTTTGTGAGGCCGTGAAAAGACAGGTTGAGAATGAATAGCCCAAAGATCTTCTGGTCTCTAGAAAAAAATAAAGAATACTGCATGAAGCATGAGTTGTGACACAAGAATAATATTCCCAGCCACAACTACTTTGATCATCCCAATGTCAAGGCATAATCAAATAGCCAGATCATTTGTTAAAGTTCTTACATATTCAATTTTGATTAGATGTTAGGTAGGAGGAGTTAAAATATGAACTAAGCTTGTCCTCACAAGTCACAACTTAGGCATGGAACTAATAATTAAAAACTTTGCTGTAGTGAGAAGTTTGAGAATGCGAAACTAAAGTACAAGAACTTATCCAAGTTGATAAATAAAGTTTATACATTTTTCAACTTCTTAAAATTTGTAAACGATGATCCTTTTCTCTTCTAGAGAAATATATTTTTAGTCCTTAAACTTACAGCTATTTTCTAATTTTGTCCTCCAACAACTAAATTTTCTAACTCCTTAAACTCTTATAGTCATCCTACCTTAGGACTTCTGTTAATTTACTTAACAGAAATCCTATATGACATCAGTTGTATCCAAGCTGCACATACAACAGGAAATGACATGCGCTTCTAACTTGAATGCCATGTAGGATTTCTATTAAGGATACTAACCGTAGTTCTAAAACAGAGTGACTAAAAAAATTTAGATACTAATAATAGAAAGTGTAATAGTTGGACTGAAGACGTTCAAAGAAGTGTAGGAATTTCCATAAGCAAATATTCAGTGACCAAGCAAATTGATCAAGTTCACGAATGGTAAAACTGAAATAGCAAATAGTTTAAGAAATTTGTAATACTACTGGAAAAGACATTTAGAACTGTTCACTAGCCCAAATACAAAGTGAAAGGAGTACCTTACCAAGTTGGCATCAGGAAGATCTCGAACAGCTTCATCAACATTCTCTGCAGTAGCTTTGACCTTATAATGAAACAAATGTCAGGATGATAGAAACAAAAAGAAAACACAATACTCTGAAGCTGAGATAAATTGTTTGACAAGTTAGAGTATTTATCTGGTAAGTAAAAATCACTAACTGTGATGAATGATACACATAGATATTTGTACATAAGCTTAGAAGTTGAGGTGTAACGCTGTTATTAACCAATTCTTTTGCAATTTGCTAAATGGGACTACTACAGTACGCATGTTCATGAAACAGCACATCTTTCCATCATGATAAAGAATGTCAATGGTGTTTGGAATATTCTCTAAGGGCATCAGAGGGAGTTAGCAGGAAATGTCTGATTAAGAAAATGAAATATAATATTCCAACAAGTGCAGAACATAATCTTAATTAATTTCCTTAATTAGGACAACAAGTAACATATAGGTAGATCATCTTCTTATTAATTTCAGTCAATTTATGCATGAACATAGAAGAGGAATCCTCTCCACCTGTTTATCACCAAAAAGTTCCAGCCAATTCGCTAACCCTGGTATTGTAGGAACAAAGGAAATCTTAATAGAAGAAACAATGAAAACAAACCACATACCAACTTAGTACTTTTATGCTCTGCTCTCTCTGAGAGGCGGTTTCGTAGAGGTTCTATATGATCACTTCCGTCCAGTTGAACACCAATAAAATATTGAAGCTCACCCTGCACAGAGAGAATGGAATTTCTGAATTGCTCAGAAAATTCAGAATTGCTTATAGGAAATGATGATTATGGGCTTGGAAGAATAGGAATCTGATACTTGCCTTTTGATCACGCATAGGTTGCAAGTGGAATAAGTTCCAAAATTTCTTACCTGCCGAAATCATAAGATTCGAAAATAGTAAAAAGTCAAATCATAACTTCCATAAGGATAATAGATAGCTTCCAACAGCTACATATTATGATAACTTTCAACTGAAAGTCTTCTTTTTCTCTTCCAACTAAAACTTGTCAAATCTGTACTGTGCTCAAGAACTATATTATGGATGCTCTCTTCACAACGCTTACCACTCTTGGTGTAGTTGATCAACTGAACAGTGATTTCCGTTTGTTCTCTTATAGCATCTCTGATCTTTGAGACAGTTGATTGGTCTGTTTCAGGTCCTTGAAGAAATCTGCATAATAGATGAAAAAGGTGACTTTCATCTATGATACAATTACGGGCATAATAAAACTGAAAAGTGTTAATATTCATCGTCTTTAGACGATTCATCACTAGAAAGCTCTTGGCAAGATAGATTACAATATTGTCAGTACAAAATATGACGACAAAAGAGTCATTCGCTTTAGATGATTCCTATGATAAGATCACCATTGTAAACTTTATGGCAATATAGATGACTATAAAGTTTGTACAAAATATGAAGAAACTCGAGGCAGCATCATCAGCTCGATCAGCATAATAATCATCAATCAAACAAGTCATCCCATCAATGGAAGTTATCATGATACTAAATGTTCTACAGCTTTCTAATTAATTGTGTGAGCAATTGTACTCTTCTACCCACCTATTCCAGAGTTTATACCTTTGCCATATGCATTATTGAAGTAAGGCTTAAAATTACAGTCCCAAATGGGCTTTCATGAATACAAGAATTCATAGGTTCCCGATATGGTGCAATGTAAAATGAATGCACGGATACTAAGGGTGAATGAATCAGTACTATGCAGGAGAATCACAGTACAAGTAGAGAACTGGCAGTAAATTGAAAAATCAGACATATATATAAAATCAACACAATCTGCAAAATGCAGTTGATTTATACCGACAGTTCCGTCCTAGGATTTCTTCACGTGTGTATTCTGTGAGTTCAAGAAAGCTATCCGATGCAAATATCTGAAAACGAAGGTAAAGGATATTATCTGTTTAATGGTAAAGTCCAAATTATATTTTTGAGCAAGTATTTTAGCGATCTCCTGACAGCAAAATAGAATAAAGTACAAACATGTTCATAGAATCCCAGAGTTGGTAACTGGCCAAATCAATTATAGCTTGTAGAAACCTTTTATACTCTAAGATCATACAAGATATGAAAAAAATTTAAGCAAGCATGAACAAATTGACACCAAGGCTATCAGAAAGAGTCAGTTAGGCAGTCGTAAATCATAGAAAGACTCTGGTTATGTTAATCACTACGTAGTACCTCGCAGAAGTGGTGAAGTCTTCACTGACATTTTTTCTTTCAGTTAACACATCAAAAGAAATTCATAGCAATGATGTGTGCCTTACGATTGGGTTATCAGGAAGTCTAGGATCTGTAATCACGAAATTCTTTTCAATGCGTTCCAATGTAGTTGCCAAATCAATTCCTTGGCGTATATCCCTTTCTCTTATAGAGTGATCCCAGCTATCAGTCCGCTCTATGTCTTTAGTCATCAGAACCTCAGGTACCAAAGTTGGTGATTGTTCATCTTTTCCTATATAACTTAAAGATCTTGCTTTTTTGACCCTGCAAGAGCAAGTAATTCATTTTTATATGCAATGCAACATCTATTAGTAGTTATAAGGTCTGTCAGAAAAATGAATTCAAATGGACATTGAAGAACAGGATTAAATAACTAAAAGATCAGTCAAGGATAAAAAAGAGAATCCCTGTAATTAGGTGGAGAACTTTTCCATGTTACAAAAAGGAGTCAATTTTTGCTCTCTCTCTCTCTTGCTAGAAACAACACACTTCCATAATCCTATGGTACATTTTTACCAGCACAAGGGAGGATAGTATGCGCAAAGAACAGGGATCTGATAAAATCCAGGAATCATTTAGAAAGAAAAACGGAAAAGAATACTAACATCATCAAGGAAATGCGGCTTGACTTCCTGGATTTCTTGTCAGCGTCTTGAGTAATACTGTTCCTAGATTCCAGCTGAGGAGAATGCCTTCCAGGGGTACTGATGGAATCAAAGCCAACAGATTTAGGCAAAACATAGTCAAGGTTGTCTGAAGTGTCATGACTCATGGTTCGAATGTGAGATTTTGGAAGTTTCAGGGTTTGGACAACCTCCTCGATGGAATTTAAAGCCTCATCTTTTTGACGAGCTGAGAAAAGAAATTGAACGATGAATGAGTTCAATGCCGTCAAGCACATGTAGTCAGAAAAGAAAACCAAAATTCCATGATCTTACCATCGTAACGGATTAAAGACTTGGGCAATCCATTTGGGCGAAGAGCTTTTTCGTTATTACCTTCTGTATATTTGCTGACTTCCACCTGCATTCTGCAAGAGCAAAATTCAATATCAGTTTTTGAACTTCAAATGACACAAAATAGTTACCATGGCTATTTTCTTAACACGGGAATGCCATCTGAAAGATGGAATACGAAAAGGTACAAACCCAATGAATTTAATAGCATTTCCAAGCTCATCTTTGATAGGTGTGATAGTAAGGAGATTCCAGAAAGGCGTGCCATCCTTCTTGTAGTTGAGGAGCCTTCCACAATAGCTCTTTCCACTCTTTACGGCATCCCGTATCTTTGCTATTTCATTCTGGTCAGTCTCTGGTCCCTGAAGAAACCGACTGCAAATACAATATAAACACACTCAAATGTTGGTTTCTCTTTTAACTTTTTTTTGTCTACTTGAACATATATTTTTGTCTAATGTAAATACATTCCACAGGTTGAAACTAATCTACCTTGAACTGAATAACCTGAACTATCAACCTTTGAAATCCATTTATCTAAGTTCTCCGACAGTGGTCTACTCTGAATTCCAGCTTTTCCATGATTATAGGAAGGAAATGTTCATATCAACCATTTAAAAGAAGATTTCTCATCTCAATAATGACTGCGAAAATATTAAACCTTTTACGGTTACGCAAAGTAAAGGAAGTTTATTGAAATGATACCCAAATATCCACATTCGCATGAACTAAAAGGCGGGCCTTACTGTGCGAAACAGTACAGGTTAATAAAGGACAAATATTTTATGCATATTTTTAAAGGTCATTCTGTTAGTAGATTTCCTAAACTAGTTTGATGCATCTTGAATACAAGCGAGTTGACTAAAATGCTCTTGCGAATAATGCATACAAGCTCAGAAAGTGAAGAAGAATAGCATGTTTACCAGTTCCTCCCAATAACTTCTTTTGAGGTATAACCAGTCATGGTAAAAAACCCACTACTGGCATACATTATAGGGCAGTCTGGTTTAGAAGTATCTGACACAACAAATGTTTGTTGCAAAGTTGATAGCGCATCCTTCAACTCTTGTGATACTCGTGGAAAAGCTGCTGATTCAGATTCCTCCGACGCTCTTGTTGAATTCACTACAAACCTCTCTGATGAGCTTCTGTTTCTATCTCCATCTCCGGAGGATCTCGTTAGGGCCTTGAAACTACCCACCCCCGTATCAGACTTCACCACAAGTCCCCATTCTGCAGTTCTTTCTGCTATACTAGCTTCAGTAAGTATTTTATTGAGAGAACCTTGTCCACTGGAATTATTGGTCCTTTTCTGTTCTGTTATTGCATCACCATAAGGGGTCTTGGACTGGCTATTCCCTTCTTTTTCAAATGCCATCCACTTGTGCACAGGGTCTCTAATGATACAAGAATCAGATGACTGTGACTGTACGAGTCCCTCACTTGTAGCTATATCACTCCCTGAACTTGGACTTGGACTAGTTTGGGCAGCATAATGACTTGCTGCAGGCTCAAAGATTTTGATTGATCTCTGTTGTTCTCTACTAGTGGACTGATAGTTTGCATTTGCTTTCTCTCTGTCCATCTTCGCTATTTATCTGCATCCAAAAGGGTAGATCACCTATGACAACAGCCTGAAACTTACACAAGCCAGAAGATTTTATGTTACTGCACAAGAACAGACGTTTATCTCATAAACGTCCCTATTTATTTCTGCAATCAGAATTTTTGAAGCTTTCAAAGAGAAAGGAAATATCTGGTCAGAAATACTGCTTAGGAAAAAGAGAAAAAAAACTCTGTTGGTTTACAAAATTATTGAATTCCCCCTCATTAAGAGTGGATCCTATTGTAAAGTTTCTGGACTGTTACTTGCAATAAGGGAAAGATTGATAAAAATGCCTTTTCAACTAGAACTAGTGGAACAATGCGACATACCGAAATGTACTGCCGCCAAGCTGGTATCGCTTGCTATCAAACATCAAAATAACATTCAAAGTCAGCAACACCACTAATTGATCTTAATCACTTGACACGACTGTATCTGCTCAAACCTCACAAAGCAAAGTGATCGTACGCACTGGCTTCTTGTTCATTTTCAATCTTCCCCTCGTATTGAAGTTGACAAATAATTCAAATTTTTGCCTTCATAGCATCTCTGTTTTAGCATTCGTTTCATAAGTAAACCCAAATTATCAGTTTAAACTTAAGGGCGTAGCTACTTCATTTGGAGTCTTCAATTGTCTTCTCCAATTTAGCAAGTAGCCATCTATGAGTAATGCAACAAAAGTATTCAACTAATACAGAAGGAGCAAGCAGCAAATAATAACAATAACAAGGAGATATCCAGCAGTACTAAGAGAATCATAAAAGAAACAAAAGACTAACAGAGAAATGTGAGAGCGCCAACCCAGTAAGAAAGAAGAGAAGACACTAGCGGGGAAATTATTCAGCCGCCGGTAGAGGCACTGCCGGAGAGAGAGGGCGTGTGTTGGAGCAATGTTAAACCATATGTTCTTAAACGATAAGTTGATACGGACTGATGTGGATTGAAGAGCTCTGCAGCATGGAACGAGCGGTTGTTACAGAAGTGCGAGACGAAATTGACGTTGACTCCGGCATCATGCATGGCCAGCCACGTCACTTTGGTCAGGTAAACTACCACTTAAATACTATCACCAGAAAATCAGTCGTTGGTGGTTATTTAATAACTTAAATTATTGTGTGAGGTCAACTTAATTAGTTTTATATATTTATTAACACATCTCTTTCAAGTAAAAGTTTTTTAGGATTGAAATTTGCACAAATTCACTCTACTTTATACTGAATAATAGGTAGATAGTAGGATTTAAACTCACGACCACTTAGTTACAAAGATTATAATACTATATCAAGTAACCGTTTCATCACAATAACTTAATTTGTTGTATGAAATCAACTTAATTGATTTTATATATTCACGAAAACTTATATATCCTTGAAAGCAGCGATGCTCCTGGTCTGCAAACAGTGTCTGAATTAGCAGAACTGAAACAATCACTCAAATGGCCTCAAACATAACTCAAAGTACATGCTAATTGATTTGGTTGCCATGTCACTTGTAGGGAAAAAAAGAATTTAGTTTGTCAAAGACTGGCTCATCCTTGTACAAGAATAACTATTTGTAATAATTAACTTATTCATTTTTTTACAGTTAATAATTTAAAAAAAATAAAGATAAAACAATGAAAAAATTAAATGTTTTTTAAATTGTAAAAATAAAACATAAATCATAAGTGATTTATTCTTGTTAACAATGTAAGAATTACATACCATACTACACAACTCTATTTACAAAATTCATACATTGTTGTTAGTATCGGATCTATTTAATTTGCATTATGGTTAATGCTTATCAAAAGAAATACATACTTTTGAGATATGAATATTTGATATATCTAATATTTTCATTTAAAGAAAACCTCTCAATAAGAGCCAACGTCAAAGCCAAAATGAGAAATCACAAGTAGATTCTAGTCGTGTCAAATAACAAGAGAAACATTGGCACTGAAGAACTAAGACCAAAGTCAAAACAAAAAACCTTAGGACTGTACAACAGATTCTAACCAATCCCCAACACCGAAAAAGGAACTAAAGCCCTAACAGGCATTGCAAGGCTTTAAAAGGGCATCATGTATAAGGTTGAATGAGATTCACATTAGCCAACGTATTGCTCTAACTTGGAGACTAATTTAGTATTCTAGTAGCACCTAATGCACCGAATAAAAGAACAGGTTCTTTGTATTACTAGATAATTAATAGTTGTTATATGCACTGGTTAATGTGTATCTCATTCAACCTCATCTATGTTGCATCACGTATCCACGCTATGTTCCCCTAACTTAATACCTCTAAATATGTTACGATTTCTTCCGATCTAGATCACATAAATCAAGCAACTAAAGACCATTCTAAGTATGATAACATCCTCCTTCTACCAGTTTCGTGACTTGCTTATCTATTGCACGATATCATTCCAATGATCCTAGTTACAATAAAAGTTGAAAAAGCTAAGAAGTGTTTGCCAAGTAACATTAGTGAATGAATGCTTGAAGAACATATGCTTGATGGTTTCATCTTTATTTCAACATAGAGCACAGCTTTTATTTAGAATATTAAATTTAATATTGTTTTTGCTCCTTCAATTTTTCAATATAGTCAATCATAAGTGATACAATCATATTTTTATATGTTTTTAGAACCTTATATTTAGTATCTTGCATGTGTTTTATGAGTATCTATGGCCTATTCATCATGTTTCATAATTATTAGAGCTTTAGACACATAAAATACAAAAAGTCCTTAATAGGTTGAAATTAACATTGTTTTTAAGTTTCTGGCAGATTTAACCTTTGGACCTTTGGAAATTTTTATCTCGAGATTGGTGAATTAGAAAATTCTAATAGCATAATCTTGACTAAGTGAAAAATGTTTTCACCAAGTTTTAAAATTTTTGGAGTTGTCAGTTGAGAGTAGTAAATTTGTGAAAAGTGACGTAAACAAGTCCACAAGCAGTGGGATTTAATTGAGTGAGGCGACAATTAATCAAGAGGATGTCACGCACAACAATAAGG
>JANVCL010000004.1:21144867-21155978 GCA_026546855.1 Erythroxylum incrassatum
TTTTCTCACTAATTTCTTTCTCATTTAAATTCATTTTAATATTTCTAATTTTCACCAAAAGTTCGGGGTCCAACATATAAGGCCAATGACATCTATAAATTTGTTAATGGATCCCTCCACCAGCTAGTTTCTATAAGCTCAACATTGATGGAGCATATAAAGGCAACCCAAGTAAAGGAGGTGCAAGGCTCATTTTAAAAGATTCAACAGGTGACCTCATTTTAATATATTCCTTGGCCCTTAATGACATCACAAGTGTCCAAGCTGATATTCGAGCTTTACTACAAGGTTTGGAATTATGTGCAGAGACACTAAAAGATTCCAAATTGCTAGTGGAGCTTGACTTTAATGTAATTGTAGCTATGCTTAATCATTATTCTCAGATTTCACGGCGAATTAGGTCTCTCATTCGAGATGTACGTCATTATACTTTTGTGAAAGAGATTTAACATTGTTTTGGGGAGGCTAACCAGGCGGTAGACTAGATGGTAAACTTGGGTTGTTCTTCAAAGGGGTTATTGGTTTCCAAAGAATAGACGCAATTTTCACGTGACTTGCTGGGAATTATAAATCTAGATAAAATATCTTACATTTCGATTTGAGTTAGAGCAAGATGATTCATAATCATAGTGACATTAGTGCATATATATTTTTTAAATGTTTTTTAACCTTTTTTTCCTATTATTATGGTTGGCTTTTAGTTAATTGTGAAAGTCAATCTCTTCCACTTTGTCCCCTTTGAGTAAATTAATAAAACAGGGTATTCATCCCCTTCAAGCGTACTGGTATATATATAAAAAAAAATCCTCGTAACGACAAAGCTGACGATGCACCTTTGTAATATCTCTAAAACCCACTTTAAAGCACGAGCAGGAACAAGGGTTTGGATCACATTTTTATTTATATCTAGTGATGATGCATATACTTTTTAGAAATGATCCATATGTTTAATGGGGTAGCAAATAATAGGGTGACGCATTTCCGCTGCAAAACCTGGCCCTGGGCTCAAATCAACTTTCTCTCCTCCCTTAAATTTCCAATCAAAACATTGCACTAATGAACCGACAGCCTGATGCATCACCATCATTGCCAGGGAAGCTCCAGGACATCCTCTACGGCCACTGCCAAACGGTAGGTACTTGAAATTCTGACCCTTGAATTCCATTTGGTGCTCACCGATTTTCTCACTTGAGGTGTCCAAGAATCTCTCCGGTATGAACTCATCAGGGTCTGTCCAAAGCTGTGGATCCCTCATGATTGCATACACATTCACCAGAACTCTGGTCTTACCATTCACATAAAAGTTGTTGACCTCACAGTCTTGGGCACATTCCCTAATTATAAATGGTCCGGAAGGGTGAAGCCTGAGTGTTTCAAATATGACTGCTTGGAGGTAGGGTAGATTTGGGACGTCTGCTTCTTTGACCAGCCTATGGGGTCCTACGACTTCGTTGATCTCGTTTCTTAACCTCTTGAACGTCTTTGGCTTGTTGAAGAGCTCAGCCATAGCCCATTGCAAGGCTACCGATGATGTATCTGTGCCCGCCAAGAATATGTCCTAGAGGCATGGTATACGAATCATCAACTTAAGCATACGCATATACTTAGTGAAGATCAATAAAACTACATGAATACACACTTGGAAACGTTAAACGAGTATCGATAACAGTCCATTACAGCATTTGTAACTGTTGACATGGAACAGTTCATTTTTTGGTAACGTTATGATATGATTCCCTTCAATGCTATTAGCCTAACTAACAAAATTCAAAATATGGATCATATTAATTGCATTACTTGAAAAATGGAAGGCAATAAATCTCTTACAAGCAAGAAAGACTTAATGTCATTGGCTGCTAACTTGATTTCAGCAGTTGGGTCATCGCGTATCTCCAATAGTATGTCCATTAAATCCTTCATCCCTTCAGAACCTTCCGTTGCCTTCTCTTTATGCTCCTTTATTATTCTATCCACCAACCGATCATACTGTCTCAACGCACCAACTAGCTTCTTTCCAGTACCTGAAATGTCGAATATCTTGAAAGGTCCCAAAACATCCCCTAAGCTCAGCTTTGCTCCAAGGTATAAACAAGCCTTAACCAACCCTCTAATTTCCCTAGCGTCGTTGTCGGTACCGGAACACCTTGTGCTCATTGCCATCCTACAAATGGTGTTGTTCGTCAAAGTCGTGAACTCGCTGCTCAAATCACACAATTTTCCTTCTCTGGCGCACCTCATCACCGACTCTACCAGCTTCACCTTCTCCTCTTCACGTATGTCCATGAACTTGTCTAGCTGAGCAACTGAAAGTAGCCTTGTCATGCATAGCTTCTTCATGAAACGCCAGTAGTCACCATACTGAGCAGTTAGAAACCTTGATCCTCTGTAAATAAAGTATTCAGAGGAGCCAAACTCAGGTCTAGAGGAGAAATTGAGGTCTTGGTATTTCAGAATTTCTTTTGCCACCGAAGCGTTGGACGCAATAAGACATGTTGATGCACCTAGACGTAGCTCCATGAGCGGACCATATTTTCTGGCTAGAATTTGGAAAGATTTGGGCAGTACAGAACCTATGAGATGGAGGTGTCCGATAATTGGCAGAGCTGGTGGGCTTGGAGGTTTTTTAATTTTTGTATGAGACCTTGTTGATATTTTGACGAGGTAACGCACCAACAACGCGGGGATGAAGCAAATGAGAAGGTAACAGAGCATATGAACTGAATCCATGCCGAGTTGAGTACAGTCTTTATGATTTATCTTTTGAACTAAGCAGATCATGGGACATTATTGTAATGCCTCTTATTATATAGAGAGACTGTAGAGCCAAACTAGTATTATGTTTATTTATAAGTTGTTAAGACACGCGAAGAGTTAAAAAAATTTTCAAACTGGGAATTAATATGTCATATGAAATAGACCACATAAATTATTTTGTTTGTCTGCCAAAAAGAATTTGGAGTTATTGTAATTTGTAATTAAATTATCTTTGAAGTATCATTGTTCTACACGTCATAATTTTAATGATTTTGTATTCATTATTTTTTTAAAACAACTGCAGTTCACGTTCTTTCGACTCCAGCATTGAAAAGCGTTAGTAGTTCGTGGAATATTGCAGTGCTAGCGGGATTATCATATTTTAAGTTTTTTTGTCTAGTTTTATTTTGTTTCATTAAATTTTAGTCATTAATTTTGCGAACTCTATGCGAACCTCATGTGGGTCTCATGCGAGATTCACATAAATAAATAACTGAAATTTATTGAATATAATAAGACACCATAATATTAAACAGAAAATCTAAAATCATAACAATCAATACTTGCTAGGAATTCCTACCTCTGCTTACTAGCCCAACTGCCGCTCTATCATTAGGTATGTGTAACGTTTTGAAGCTCTTCGAGTTATAATTCAATTATTTATTTTCTAAAAAAGAAAGATTGATAAGGTTTTAAGCAGGACAGAGATCGTCTCTGCTGGTAATCCATTGCCAACTTTATTTCAGATCATCCCATTAACATTTTTTTCTTGGTCCCACGTATTTATGTGGATGGGATCGTCTTTCAGACGCATGATTAAGGGTCAGAGGATTTGATCTCATCTAACAAATGACGGACAGAGAATACACCATGCAGATAATTTGAAAGATTCCATCGAATTAATTTTGCAACGAAGACAACAGATATGTGCCAAATGAATATTTTGGACTACAAAAGCCTAGCCCGATTTGCCGTCCAACGAGACCATCATTATGAAGTTTCCAAAACTCTCAATTTTATAATCAAAATAAAAATTCCATTGCAGGCCAAGTTCGAACTGGGAATGGCTGAAGGGTTTGAAACTTATTTAATTAGCAACCAAACTTCCTTAGCTAAAAGTTATTAACGAAGATTTCGAGAACGTAGGAAAATATTTAAAAAATGAAGCTAAAAGTTATTAACCACAATTTCAAGAATGTAGGAAAATATTTTTAGCTACATTTTTTCCATTTTTGATACTATTTTTATTAAATATTTTATCATGTTAAATATAATTATTGGCGACATTTTTAATCCATTTAATTGAATGTAATATTTAGATTTTTTTATAATTTATTATTAAAAATAATTAAAAATTAGACGCATTGTATATAAACAATAAAATATCATTAAATATTAATTACAAACGTTAACAAAAATACTTATATAAATACTAAGACTCATTTTCATCATTACTACTTACATAATTCGGGCCAGGTAATTTTTTTTACTAACATTTTAAGGTTGGTCAACCTTTGTTCATTTCGTTCTAACTTTTGTTCGTTACATTCTAATTTAACCTTAAGCAATTGATTTTCCTCTTGAAGATGGTCAACATATGCTGGTCTTGATGAGGATGAAGCAGTTGACTTAGGCCCGAACCCAAGATCTTTGATCTAGCCGAATCTTGTACTAAGCAATTTTTGCAAATATCATCTACATCGGGCTTATTTCCATCATACATTGATGATTACAACTCTTGCATCTTATTCTAAAATTTTAAAAAAATCAATATTCAATTCAAATATTATTTTGTTAGTACTATATAAATAAATAATCTTAAATTTTTTTTAAAAAAATACTTACATAATTATTATGTGTTTTTTTAAATATCCAACTTTCACCTTCCTTATAATATGTCAGTTTGTGGAGTGTAATCCTATCACACTGTTCTCCATGTAGTTCCTTTCGACTCTGTTTTATGAAAAAAAAACAAAACACAATAAATAATATTGTATTTACTAATGTAATTATAACTTGTAAGCAAAGAACTTGCATATTCATTTCGTAAGACAACTAATAATTTAGAGCCTTAGTTATGTGAAGTTTTCATTTTTTTTCCTCTGTTAACCTTAGCTTTCTTGTACTTTTCCTAAATAAAGAAAAAAATAGTCATTAAATTTTGTAACAAGATTAATGGAAGCAAATGTGATGAGAAAGAAAACAAACCTTAATGTTAGAAGAGGCCAAATAATCTTACAAAATGTTCCAATTTTTAGGAGACATTCATTCTTGAATATGTCTCCTTGCCCCCTCATTCGAAGAAAAAGATTTGTAATATTTATATAGTAAATAACGACGATCCTTGGTCCTCTATTTCAAAAGTGAAATGATACAGTTTGAAACATCAGGGTTATCGATATCAACGATATTAAGCTTCATTTGTGAACAACAAGTAAAAGTGAAATTAACCTTTAAATAAGAAAAAATATTACATATAATTAAATAAATTGAAATTTTACTAAAACTTTGTCCAAAGCATTTTGTAGTAAGTTATCTTCTTTCAATTGCTTGGCATGCTTAAGGAAAGGCAATTCAGTCCTACCATTATCCCCAACTCATTAGTCAATTTTCTTGATTGAATATCGTCAATTGGATGACCTTGTGAGGTATCAATATATACAGAAAACTTGTTGTTCATTGCAACTCACAACCTTTATTTATACCTCGGCCTCTTTTTTCTGATGGAGGTATTGGAACCTGACAACAAATGAATAATGATAAAAAAATTCATTAAACATATATCTAAGCATAAGTCTAATTATAAGTGTTAAAGATTAACACATTTGCAGATCCCTCAGTACTAGTTAAGGTAGATAGAGGTTGTTGCTAACTGGCTTCATTAGGGAATTAAGTCGATTGTTGTTGTTGGTTAGGGGTTGATTGATCAACTTGTTGTAATTGAGGAACAATTTTGATAGTTGTCACGTTCTTCCCTTTGTTTATGCCAAGTGCCATTATATTAGATATCTATAATTCAAATATCAACAATAAATATAATCATAAATCAATCATCAACAACATTCATAAACATAAGTCAATCATCAACAATCTACATTAACATTTATGACTGTATTTATGTATTTACACAGTTGTGAATCTTCTTACACGACTGTGTATCCTCTTACACAGCCATGTAAGTGTATCCTCTAACACGGTCGTTTATCTTCTTACACGGCCATGCAAGTATTAATATACTTATTTGCATTTATTGGGCACCAAAACTTTAAAAAGAAGTCTCCTTAATTTCAAGTTACAAATGCATCCTTTTAAATATCTTGGCTTTTATATTGTTACTCCAAAGAGCACCTTTAAATATTACCAAGCTTTTCTATGCATTAACATAAGTCAAATATCAACAATACATTTCAAACAATATAAACAACACTTTTATTACTTTTAGTTATCATGATCAAGATCTTGAAAATCATCATCATTAATTACATTATTATTAGACTCTTCATCACTATTATATTCAGCCAAAGCATCATCATTATCATATAATTTATCCTTAATATAATCTTCTTCTCTTTCTACGATAAGATAAGCTTGTACTTCATCCACTTTTGCTATATTGGGATCAACATCTCTCCTATGGAATGATGATATATCCGCATCTTCTATTTGAATGGCTTCATTATTTAGCTCCAATTCAATCTCTTGATATACTTCATCACCATCTTCACTCATTAGAACATTATCTCTTCGAAAAAAATTGAAGAAATTTCAGTGTTGAAACTTTTGAACAACCTTCGAAGTATTGCCTAATACAGTATCGTTGAGGTAGAAAACTTGCTTCATATGACTTGTAAGGACAAAAGGGTCATTATCATACCATGTCTTACTAACATTGATGCTAGTAATATTCCTATTCACTTTTATGTCAGTAAGATTAAACCATTTACATTTAAATAGAACAACCATTTTATCCTTGATGTAATGCAACTTTATTATTTTTTAAGATGACACTGTAGAAGTCAATAAAATCATTGTTATGACATCCCTCAACAACAAATCCATAATTTTAGCTTCGAAGTAGACTATCTCGATCTTGTATATGAAATCTAACTCCATTAACAACGCAACTTGTATATTTTTACCACACATGTGAGGTCCACATGCCAAAGCATATAATGTTGTTATTGCCTCTTGGTTGTTACAGTTATGTAACCATATTTTCTGTAGGACAAAATGTAATCAGAAGTTAATACGACATATAAATTGTCATAACTTTATACTATAAGACAAAAACTTACTTGACTCCTAAACCATGATGTTAACTTAATCTTATTTCTATCTTCAACATTAACAATCCTTTTGCTTCGAATCAAATCTTTGCACTCTCTATTTAATAAAGTAAATAGAGATTAGAAAATATAGATTCAACCACAAAATTTAAATATGAAAATTTGAATAAAAAGTAATATACATGCTTCATATATATATCGACTTTCTCACAATTATTCAAAATATACTAATGGCCAATTTTGAGTTTGTCTTTCATTAACTCCACAAACTTTTTTACACCAAGTGGAAAGAATCATGTTAAATTAGCAATGGCTTGTTAAGTTTTCCAATTCTTATGCTCAATTTGGGGAACCTGAATTGTAATATCCCGTTCCCCCTACTAAGGGTCAGAACCCTAAAAATTTGGTGCACGTGAGCTAATAGACTTTGAAGAGGGTGTGGGGATTTTGTGTCCGTCAAACGGACATGGGAGTCCGTTTAATGGACAGCTTCGGGTGAATTGGAACAAGTTGGATGGCTCATGTCCATTTAACGGACCTTCTCGAGAGAATTGGGACACTTTGGTCGATTCACGTCCGTTTAACGGACCTTCTCAGATGAATTTGGATTGCTTGGCCAGTCTATGTCCGTTTAACGGACATACAAGTCCATTTAACGGACATCCTCGGGGCAACTTTAGTAAATCGTATTTGTGATCGTTTTAAATTTGGTACATGTGGTTTTAAGCGAGATTATGATAAAAATGCATCATATTTGGATACATATTGATGACTTGGATTTTTGCACACATTAAAATCATTGATCATGCACTCAATTGACATTTTTCGGGTATGAGTGGTAATAAATGTGATTACTTGAGAATTATGAGCTATGGTTATTGGAAATTGATGTGGAAAGTGAAATTGTTAATTTTGTATTTTTGGATAATTTTAGGAAACTTTCCTGAAATTTTTGAAGATAATTTTTAGACTAGGAAAAATGCCAAGTGGCAGGCCGATTGATAAATGACATTAGAATTTATTGTCAAATATTGTAATTTTTGGATGCATAATTTAGGATCTATGGACAAGTGTCATTCTTTGGGACTTGGATTTGAATTGATTAATGTATGATGAAGATTAAGAATTAAGGCTTGAAACTTGACATGTGTCAAGACATGTGGCAATTTGCTAGCCATGTCTTTTTTTAACACTAAGTTAATTATATTGAAGTCATTCTTCTTGCCATTCACGACACTCTCCTTCATTTGGTCTTTTTTTCTTGATTTTCTTCCCCATTTTCGTGGCCCTCCTCCCTCTCTTCATCCCTTTCATGCTTTGGTGATTGAATTTTGAGGTACTGTATATTCTTGAATTTTGAGGTGTGTCCGAAGCGGTTACCCACTTGACTTAATGAATGAATGAGTATAAAGTGATTGGTAGTTAGAAATATGGTATGTGATGGAAGAATAAAGGTAGTGAGTTTGATGAATGAAATAATGTGAGAATTGGGGATTTAGTGAAATTTCATTGATTTTGAGTTGTTATGAAATGGTTTAATGCTAGAAGGGGTGAATTGGAGATGTCTACAGGAATATATAATGATAGAATGAGTGTAGGACATTTGGAAGGGGTTTAAAAAGGAAAGGGGCTGTGGAAGACAGATGTCCGTCAAACGGACACGGTGGTCCGTTTAACGGACCTTCTCAGGTGGAAGAATACCCTCAAGTTGTTATGTGTCCGTTTAACGGACATGGAATCCGTTTAACGGACTTTTCTAGTGAAGGGGGCAGTTTGGTCGAATCATGTCTGTCTAACCGACATATGTGTCTATTTAACAGACATTCATGGGACAGCTTTGGAAAATCAAAAAATTTGACCATTTTGGAGATAGAACCTCGCTTAGACATGCATAAATTGTTGTGGATTGATAAGGGAAAATAATGATATGATAGAAATGGCAAGATTGAAAGGGTATAAATAAAATTGAGTGAAAACAAAATGTTCTGTGATTTAACAAAGATGGGATTGGATTTGGGATGATATAAGTTTATGGTTAAATGAGAGAATATGATTATGCATCTATGATTTTACATTGATTGCAAACGTATGTCGGTATGATGAAATAATGGAAATTGGAAAGTGAGATGAGATGATGATCATGGGAGATGAAGAAATTGTTAAAGATCAGTTGAATTGCTCATATGAGTGTGCATTTGATCATGGGATTATTATAATAAGTGACATTATTAAGCATAAGTGTATTATAATTGTGGAAATGATACAGGAAGAAATCGATAACTTATTGGCTAAGTGCTGATCAGAGTGCCTATTGTATTGTTTAGAGTCTCGAAAGTGAGACGTGAAAGTGCTTATAGTGGTCAATGGAAATGAGTTGAGATTGATAATAATGTGATTAGATATGAATAATGCAGGAAAAAGATGAAAGACCTCGATCAAGAATGGGCAATAGGTATGGTAAGTAAATGGATTAATTAAAATCCCATGAGTGGTATCAAAGGTAGTAGCAGGGAATCTTCTTTTAATGAAAAATTTCCCTAATTGGAGTTAAATAGATCAGATGATTTTGAATTGAGATGATGCAATGACGGGGCCAATTAAGGAATACAAAATGAATGAAAGAGTCCTAATTTTATGGAGACTCAAGCGTAAAGGGGGTAGAACAATGCTACTGAAAAAAAGTACGTATTGTGCTTGAGATAAAGTAATCGGCGATTGAACTACTGGAAAAAAAAGTGTGAAGATATAAATTGCTAAAATGAGGAGAATACAGGTAAATATACTTGGGAGAGACAAATGAGTGATGATGAATGAGTTATTAGCTCAAAATTAAAATTGTGGAGAAACTGATAAGAATAAACAGACGTTAGAATACGTCAATGTGAAATTAAAGGAAATTAGAGTGGATTGAGGAATCATTTGGGAAGAAAAAGTCAATTGGGGAAAAAAGCGAAAAATCGCGAGATACTATTACTGTATTGAAGAATCAGAGTTTTAGGAAAGAATGGGAAGAAATCATGGACACACGGAAATTTGGGTTATATATATATCAAATGCCCCGACAGTAATATGGCAGTAATCGAAGCACCTATGATCATATATTTGGAGTGTACTTGATAGTAAAAAGAACTATTTGGCTATTTGAAGAAGTCCTACATATCAAAATGGTGCAAATGGTTATGTTTTAAGTTTCATCGAAGTGAGTGCAAGTTTAATTGAATAAAATGTGCATTATAGCATAGTCGACATGGCATACTGGGAGACTCAAAGAAAAGTAAGGGCAATGAGAAAGCGAGAAATCGACAGAACTCACTATAGATGGGTAAAGTGTGTAGTGGATGTTTGGAAACGAGAATTATGAGCATCAATGTTGATTTTGTTATTGGGATTTAGAACTTGCATAGGTAATGACACGAGAGACTACATTACAATTTGCTATATTGAGACAAAGTGATCGACAATGAGAGCCTCAACACCTATTGTTATAGTCAGTGTGTTGACAGTTTGGAGGCATTATAGATACAGTGAAAATGATGACATTAACTATTGGTGTTTGAGAGAATGGGGTTACTGACAAACATGGATTGAACAAATGAACTAGTATTGTGAATTGTATAGAAAATTCAAAGTGGTAGTGCAAGTGCCGCTATTACAATTATATGAACAATAATAAGATGTGAAATGGGAAAGTGACAAATGAACTGTCTCTAAAAGTATCACCTTGTCAAGGTGTGCTTGATATGACATGGTCCGTATGAAATTATTATTTGTTAGTGTGACCGACCAATGAAAAATGTTCAGAGTCACCTAGTGTTACAAGGATGGGAAGATCATGATGATTGACTATGTGTGTTAGGTGATGTTGGAAGTGAAATTATAGACAATCGAAAACA
The DNA here is from genome assembly GCA_026546855.1 of Erythroxylum incrassatum. Taxonomy (NCBI): domain Eukaryota; kingdom Viridiplantae; phylum Streptophyta; class Magnoliopsida; order Malpighiales; family Erythroxylaceae; genus Erythroxylum; species Erythroxylum incrassatum. Next base: position 21,155,801 of record JANVCL010000004.1, read on the forward strand.
TATATTGAGGAAACGGAGGAACATTATGGTAAACCAAATGAACACAAAATTGAAAGATTTCATGGATAGTAAGCAATTGGAAAGAAAATGAAATGGGACAGTAAATGAATGGGAAAATTGAATGGGACACCGGGAAGTCATCGAGGAACTATTTCCCCTCCCTCTCAGATTAGTTGAA
>JANVCL010000004.1:21163281-21181416 GCA_026546855.1 Erythroxylum incrassatum
TAGTGTTGTAGTTATAGTGGGCCCTAAATGGGCTATTGAAATTGTATTGATTGTAATGTGATCACTGAAATGTTTATGAATAAAATTGGACCCAATTTGATTATGTCTTTTTGGTTCATGAAATGGCTATCATGAACAGTGTTGAGTGTATTGTTATGACGGAAAATATTTCCAAAGTAAAGCGGGCCCAAAGTACTTACTGATTCCTGCGCATGAGATTGTTTTATATAAAAAAAAGTATACTGAGTTTTGACTGAGTGATGTAGCACGCCACCTTCGCGGGGCACGGACTCGAATATCACCATTGATATCGGGTTTGAGTCACACGGGAGTGGGGTGTTACATTTTCATTTATGAGTTCTGAATTTCTGAATTTCTTAGGAAGAGACAGAGGCATGCTAGTACGACGTATCTCTCCTTTTCTGATTCTAGACAAGGTTGGCCTAACCTTGCCCCTGGAGGCCTGCCTTCTCCAGGTAGGACCCAAATCTAACCCATCACTGGTGGGTTACCTATGTGCATATAGTCTGATAATATACTTTATTAGTTGGGTATCTTGTGAACTCATCAATTATGGCTAACAAGAAAAACATGATTCATCAAAGAATCCCAATTCATAAGTTCAACATAATAAGGGGACCATAAGATGCAAAGAATCTTAATATCATCTGGTCAATCTGGCATACAACATGCTAGACTGAACTATATGGAGTCGTATATCAAATGAGTCATACAAGTTCGAGAACAATTCAACAAGCCGCAAGATAAAAGAAAAGGATTACTACACAAGTATACTCACCTCGACTGCTTTAGAGGTTTTGACTTCTTTTCAAATTTTCTTGAACTTGAGAGGTACTAGGTACAACTTCTAGTTCTATTCCTTGTCGACTTTCACAAGCTAATGGGTAACATGCATGAAAATTACATATACCCGTATTAGTCATTCTCACATAAACCTTATTTCTTAACACATATCATTAAAACTTCTATTTTACTCCTAATCCATCGGCATTGATCTCATTTGTGACGGCATAACTTTTATACGTTGGTCCAATGTCTTTCAAACTTTCCAGACCTCTAGTTAACACATAAATTCACAAATTTTCTTTTATGACCATGTTCTAATTCGGTCATTAAGGAAATCCAAATCTCCCATTTACACTCAACTTTAATATTCAGTCATGAGTTGGACCCTTCCTGTCTCAAAACCTTATAACTTATTCATTTCTCATCCAATTAAGGTGATTCAAAACTCCATTTTCAATAGACTTATATACTATAACATATCCAAAGATTGCTTAAAAAATATGTAATTTGGATATATTGTGATTTTTATAAGTCTGTCCTATTTCTGTTCTCTTCTATGTCACTAAGGTTAGCAACACCCTTTACTTATTCAGCCATATATCACAGAATACTCATCTAATTAAAATGTACTTTATACAGCACTCAGATGACACATTTTTTAGCATTTCTTAAGAAGAATCATCATCCAATTCTAACTCTAAAGTCTTCAAACAATTTAACTTTCATTTCGTTTTTCAATCCCACTGGTATTCTGAACTAGTTTCAATTCGAGGCCTTTTTCATTTGTTTGGCTCACCCTAAATTAGTGAAAAAATTCAGGGATACACTACAACTTCTAAGTTTTAAGTTTTTTCAAATTCACACGTTAAATAGATTTAAAAAATGTATAAGGAGGACCCATGAATCTGTCTCCATTGACAGCTTGAACTCCAAACCCTAGGTTTTGATTTTGTCCCCAAATCACCAAAAAAATGAAATTTCCTCATGTTAATTTGTCATTAGACATCAAAGAATAAGAATCCATCATCAAAATCATAAAACCCATAAATTTCTTCAAATGGGTTTCATAGCCATGAAAAAGAAGAGAGAGAAACAAAACTTCAATCGGTAAAACTAAGTGTTGGGATTGAGACTTACCTTTTTGTATTGACCCTTTGGCTTGATTCTCCTTCCCCTTCATGTTACAAAAGTTGAAAATCTTGAAAGAGAGCTTCCATGGTGATTTTCGTGGGTGAGGGAGGAGGAAGAAGACAAGGTTTTGTCTTATTTATTGTTAGCTTCTTATATAAGCCTCTTTACTCATTATTTACAAAATTGCCACTCTTGTATTGGTTCTCTAAAATCCGCTCGTACAATTTCCTGTGACCACCAAAAAGTATCAAACATCCTTAATTTGATGTGACCAAAAATTATAGTTCACACCGACTATTTATTATTTATTTCGGTGTAACAAGTAAATCAGATACCAAGTGCTACAATATATGTCTAAAGTTGTGTATAGAAGAAAAGTTAGATGTCCAAGGGATGAGACAAAGAAAGGTTTTATTCATCTCCCTTAGCATCTTACCCTTATTGAAAAATTTCAAAATAGCATCAAATACTATTTTCCAAATCAGATCTTAATATTTTTTGAAGAAAAGAGTATTAAGACCATCAAATCTTTGTACTTTATTTACTTCCATAATAAATAGAGCTTTAGTGAATGTCCTCTCTCGTTTTGATGAGGGAGCTTGCCATACTATGATTGATGGTGTTTGCAATGAATTCTTTGATCTTTTATAATGAAATAAAATGTTAATGCATGTTTCAAAGGATTCTTTGAAGTAGTTGAATGCTAATCTCTACATTTTATAGTTGTTAGAGGATGCTGGCCCTCCTAGTCTAATGAGATTCAAAATTTTGTTTCTTTTATTAAGAAATAATACAAAGAAGTAGTGCAATTATCACCATATTTAAGCTATTGAACCTTGGATTTCTATTTGAGGAATGAGTTATAAACCTCAAAGGCTTTGGAAGAAGATGCTAAAGCTTGTTTCTCCAACATCTACGGCTGAGTATCATTTTGATTCAAGTAGAGGTTATTCTTAGATTTTTGTAGGAGGTCTATGGTATCATGGGCTACTTTTTTAGTATCACTATCCATTTTTTATTGATCTTATTAAGTTACTTTTTAATAGCTTATAGTTTCCTCAAAGTGATGAAAGCTTTATGGCCTTATATCTATTCCTTTTCTTACAGCTTCATGGAAACCCTTAGTGTCTACTAGGTTGTTATTAAATATGATTGGAACTTTCTTAGAAATTACAAATGATAGATAGATCTCAATTGGAGAATGGTTTGAGCATCAAAACATGTTAAAGTGAGTTTTGGTGAGAGAATAGGTTAACTAACACAAATATCGCATTTATTAGTATGACCAAAGTAAATTTTCTTATAGTAAAATCATTTTAATTATTTAGTTTCAAAAATTCTAAAAAAAGTCTTTTTCGCATTCTTCTCTAGTTTTTGAATATGAAGTTTATATATTCCTATCATTTATTTTTTTTCTCTTTTACATGATTCCTTCTATCTTGCTTTTCCAATTATCTTTTATTTTTCTTTCCAATTTATATTTTTTATCCTTAATTAATTCAATTAAAAATTGGAATCAAAACTCATTTCAACTTCTTTATTTTCCCTTAGTTATTAAGAAGTTATGAACCATATAACATTTAAGTTCCCAATTTTTTAATAAAAATTCACCAACCTTAAGAAAATGATTTATAATACAATGCTAGGATAATAAATTAACACCTGTTAGTGCATGTGCTACATCATCATCATGTTAGAATCAATTAAGCATATGATTGATTAGTTAATTAAAAATGTTATCAAAACAAAATAATGTATAATAGTTATATTTTATTTTAATATATGAATTATTTTGCTATCTCTTAAGAACTATCAACCTTTAATTCATAATCTTTCACAAAATAAAGGTTTCTTTTTGTTTTTGCATGTGAACATTCTTCTTTTGATCTCTTTTATTTGTTGTTTTTCTGCGTTAGTTTTTAGGATTTTTATTATATTTTCTTCCTCTTTTATTGAAATAAAAATTTAAGCATAAAATAGGTGAACTTATAGAGAATGGAGAAAGGAGTCCAAATATGAAAAGCAGATAATATACCCGTAGGTAGATAGGATCATAGAAAAGAAAGAAAACATTGTAATGAACTTCAAAAAGATAGATGGATTACATTCTACAACCTTGAACTCTTTGAAATTAAGGTGTTTACAAAGCCTAATTCGTATCAACAGTTGGATCAATATTTTGTGTGAGCGAAATATTTTCTCCATATGCTCTACTAAAATTTGATTTGAAGATTCAAAATCCATTCCATGGTTTGTCTGAGGAATGTGTGGAATATTATTTAGTTCCTCATCACAATCACCCTGTTAAATTGTTTTCAAATAACTCTCCCAATTTTAACTAAATACTTTTCAATTTTTTTTAATAACTTGGATGTCATTTTTTGTTGAAAAACTTTTCCTTCCTCATTTAGTTTTAAAATACTCAAATCGTCATAGATTCTTAAAATGTAGGCACACTAAATTTTTTCCAGTATTCTAGGATAAACCTAAATTTTCTAAATAATAGGTTTCAAGATTTTCAATCAAAGGTTGATATGTCAACCAGATATTTTCTTTTTTTATGGTTTACAATAAATATCAAAAGATAAAGAAAAACTTGAACATTTAAGTGTATATAAAATAGTAATGCCATGGTTTTAATAAAAGTATCAGTAAATATTAAAGGGGAAAAGAAATCATCCACTTTAATTTTAGATAATTCCTCACTCTGCTTATATATCATTAAAGGATAATAGATTAAGAAATGCCTAAACTTTTGGAATTTTTTAAATTTAGTGTCTAATTTTTAAAAGTTTTTAAGTGATTAACTTTTTAAAACTTGTATAAATCAAGTCAAAAAGTTATTTTTGTTGATGTAACGTATCTACTAAATGTCATATTGATGTTCATCCATTAGCTATGTCAGTAACATTTTGACTTGATTTATATGAATTTTTAATCTTTATTCAAATTTTTTATGTTCATTTATATTTATGTTTTTTTTCAAATGTAGTAACAAATAACTTGTTTGTTTGAGTTTTGAATTTTTGTTTTTGGCTTTGGTTTCTTCTGATTTTTGAAATTCATGAAAATCACAAAAATTAGTGTTTTGTTTTCTATTTCTATTTTTTATAATCTGATTTACTATCGAGTAAATATATATTATTTAATATATTAATTATTAATAAGAATTATAAATAATTTTATTTTTTATATTTAATTAACTAAAATTACAAATAATTTATTTAATTTTTGTAACAAAATTAGTTTAATAATTATTAATTAATATAATTAAATTTCAAATCTATTGAAAATATATAGATTTCAAATAAAATTTCTATTGATTTAATTATTAAATTATATTTGTAATAAATTTTAATTTATGAATTTTTATTTTAATAAAATAAAATAATTTTTATTGATAATTTGTTAGTAAATAATATATAAGCGATTAAAATAAATTTAATTAATTAAAAAATTTATCTTCAAATTTTATCTAATATATAATTATCATCAGTAATAAAAAATATAACTATATTAATATTAACAAAAAAATAGATTTTTGTTTTTATTTAAAAACTAAAATAAAAAATAAAAACTAAAACTAAAAACTACAAAATGTGGAACCAAGTAATCCTTTAACATTACAATAGAAGTATGTTTTGGCTATGGTTTAATTGGTGATGAATTAAAAATCGTTGCTAAAAGTAACCTTTTGGTGACTATTTAACATTACGTTAAGTTTAAAATTTTGCGACGTTTTATAAAATCATCGCTAAATGAATGTTTTTGCGACGATTTACGAGAATTGTCGTAAAATAAGCCACCTTTTGCAACGAGTTAGTAATTTCGTTGCTAGGTGGGTAGTTTTTTGCGTCAAAATTACTATATTAGATGATAATTCTTAGGGTGACTTTTAATGACGAAATGTGAAATCGTCACAAAAGTTTATCTTAAATAATTTATATTAGATGATAATTTCTTAGGAAAATTTTGATAAATTTTTGCATGTCATAGTATTCTCAAAAATAATAATGTTTAAAGAATAATTTTTTATTGCTAAGTGTACTTAATAATCCTAAGGTTAATTATAATTGATATTTATATATTTTCATATTTTTCATTTTCCTTGTTTATAAATTTTTTAAAATAGCTAATGTATTCAAACTCGATAAATTTGCTTAAACTCATACTACACCTCCGTTCATGCAAAAATTTTAGGAAAATAGAATGGAACATCTGAAACAATAATGATACCTAAAATTTTCAAAGTTTTAAAGATATTGTTGTAAAAACTATGATAGGTTGTTTAATTTGGAAAAGTAAAAACTTTTCATACATAAAAGATAATCATACCTAAAATTTTAATGTTAATAAGATCAAAATATCATAAATTTAAGTTAAATACTATTATTAATCACTAATATTTATTAACAATAAAAGAATAATACATATAAATATTGAAATATGGTAACCAATATAATATAATAATATATGCTAAGTAATAAAAGATGTTAATTAGAAATTCAACAATTCTTACAGACTAAATAATAAATAAAGTTTAATATTCTATTATACATTAAAAGAAATAATTATTTTTTTAGATTCCAAATGACATTAAACTCGAGAGATCCAGTAATGTCTAGATTCTCAAAAAACCTCCTTGCACATTCCAAGCCATCAATTGAAACAGTTAAAGATCTTCCCTCACGGTCTGATTTATTAACACCCTTTTCCAATAACTTCTTTGCTTTAACTAAATTTGCAGGAGATATAGTGTAAAGCCCCAACATATACCCTGGAAGTATTATAGCATATCTAGGGTGTCTTAAGAAGTGACCATAATGAATTAAGTACATCTAATTATAGTAAGACATATAATGATACTTAATGTAAAAGATAAGGGTAAATTGATAATTTGTTTGCTTCAGCATAGATATACATACTTAAACGTGAAATATGTATAGAAATTTTTTATATGTTTGCTTGGATTTATGAATGTGATGTGAGGGGAATTGATAAAAGAAGTATTCCATAAGTAAATTGGATGTTTTTGGTTAAATTGCATCTATTTTTGTGTTGATATTGCATGATAAGACCGAAGTTAGTTGATTTGGGATATGTACTTCGCTAAATGGATAGTTCCACTAAACAAATTTCTATAATTTGGCCACATCTTGGCCTATAGACCTCCAAATTGAATAATTTAAATTGGAGATTAAACTCAAGACATATTTCTAAAACTTTCATAAAGGAACCCAAATATGATTCTGCCTATAAGAGTTTTGAATTTTGTTTTAAAGTTGAGTTTTGGCTATTGTCCTTGTTTTCGAGCAACCTATAATTTTTGGGGTATAACTCCCTATATAATTAACCAAATTGTATGAAATTTATGCCATTAGAAACTTAAGACATAGGGGAATGAAATAAATTGATAAGAGTATAGGCTAATATAGGAATTAAAGGAAAAAATGACCAATATGCAATTTTCCTAAAGTCAACTCATAGACCAATAAAATTAAAGCACGTGTGTCCAATAGAATTGTATCACATAGTTAAATAGAATTGTAACACATGGTCTAATAAAATTTTAACACATGGTCCAACAGAATTGTGAAATGTCGTTCAATGGGATTGTAACACATGGTCTAATAGGATTGTGACATATGGTCCAATGGGATTGAAACATTTGAGTAAGACTAGAAAATTCATGAATGGACATATGGAGAGGGGAGATGGACAACACTTTGATGGCTTAACTTTATATTTTTCTCCTCTCCAGTTCACCTTCTTCATCCCATCATTTTTTATTTGGTGATTCGAGTAAAGCCAAAGATGAAGGGAAGGAAAAGCATTAGAAGAATTACTTTGCCAATTTTAAGATTTGAGACATCACTTAGCTGATTTCTATATTTGTGTATGATTTAATGGATATAAAGATGCATTTGAATGCTTTGGTTTTATTTTGTTGTTACTTAGCATTAACTTGGTTGTATATGACAAGAGAGTATCGTGTATTGGAATTCTGTCTAGGGTTTGTTTGAGTCGGTCACATTATTTAAGTCATAACTTAACGTACAAACCTCTAAATTGTGCGATTTTAGTTGCATATGAAACCTAAGACATAGAGCTAAACATCTCTAGAAGGAACTCTGGTTTTATGACATTATAAATTGAGATAAAAAATGGTGACCTGATGCTACCTCTGTTTTGGAGCAACTTGTGACATTTGGTTTATATCTCATAAGTTAGGAGTCCAAATAACTTTATTGTTAGTGCTATAGAAATGAGAGGCATAGAGGGAGAAATTTCTAGAAGACCTAGAAAACTAGTTCTAACGTTTTGTAAATGAATACTAAGGAACAAGTAGTGGTATGAATCGAGAAAGTGTTTGTCACGATCGTGGCATTGTTTTTGTTTCTGATTTCTACTGCATCTTATCCAAACCTTTATGAATGTGTATGAAAATTTTCAAAGACCAAGAAATAAATGAAATAGGACTTACCATATGTGAATTGGGAGACTAAACATTGGAATATAAGATTGAGCATAATGCATTCCAAAGAAAATTTACATGCATATAAATGATTTGTATGCATATTCATTACTCATATATATGTAGTATGATTATACAAGTCTGATTTTGATACCCTTCTAATGGTGGTAAGCCTGTATTAATGCAAATATAGATGTTATGACTTGAAACGTATATCATATCAGTCGTTAATATATGAATTGTGAAATTTACAAATGGTTAAAGGAAATATTATAGTGCCTGTCCTATTGTCTTGGTTGTGGATAGATAAGCCTGCCTATAGGGTTATAGTGCAACTGCTACAGTTTAACACCACCAGTGTCCACAGTTTGATACCATTAGGTATCTATGGTTCAATACCTTTAGGTATCCACAATTCAATACCTTCTGCCGTCCATAGTTTCATACCTTCAAGTATCCACAGTTCGATACCTTTAGGTATTCACAGTTTGATATCTTCGAATATCCACAACACTCGTCATCCACACCCACTAAAAATGTGCAGACTTAACATAAAAAAGAGATTTAACAATAATAAATAAGAAATATAGTATGATGACATGAATAATTGATGTGGATGAGCACTTGTATTGATTGTAATGAAGAATTGTAATGATGTGCAATTATATTGATAAATTATATCAGTAAGCATTGAATATCAATATTTGGTTTATAAATGTGCATTTTCGGTATATGGATTATATGGTGAATCATATTTGCATTATATACTTTGCTTCAATATGCCATCATTGTTTACATGAGCATTGAATATCAATTATTAGTTCATAAATGTGAATTTATGGTATATGAGTTGTGATATTTCTGAATCTGTGTTCTTGGTAGATAACTGTTGTGAGTGGTCATCCAAATTAAGTGTTTTCCATACTAAACTTTCAAGCTTAGTACAGGTGTTAGTTCGCTTTGATCCAAGTCATAGGGCTGAGGTATAGGGAACATCTGCAAAGACCAAGGTCAACAGATAGAAGAAAAAGTACTTTTGGAATGTGTTTTTAGTTACAAATGATTGTACATATGATGAAAAAGGAAATTGTATGTTTTCTTTTGGATTTCCATATAAATGTAAATATGTATTACTACTGTTAAATGACAATGTTAAGCATTAGGGAGTTTTGTAATGTGTATATGTATAGCATTGAATAGAATTGTACCCTTGAATGTGTGTATAGGAATTTGGTTGATATGCATGTAGGTTGTAGGTTCGATATAACGAGTGTTACACTTTGTCGTATCAAAGCACGGTTTAGGCAGTTCTAACTAATAAAAGTCTAGTAATGTGTGATATGGTTTGGTTTTAGTGTTGGCCTAATGTAGATATCCCTGTTTTCTTATAAATAGTAGAGATGGAAAGACCTCGTGAAGCTAATTAGGAGTTAACTATTAGTGTGGTAGGGAGAGACCAATCATTTTCAAGTACTCCTAAGCCTCCAAAGAGTTTGTAATAGAAAGTTATTAGTAGATTGGCTAGCCTATGATATACGTGTGATTAGTCTATTAGGCCATAGTGTATATGTAAATGACGTGTATAGGGATTTCCCTATTTTGGTCTATAGGAAACAATTTGCAACTAACTTGATAGAGTTATTTGTCCATGAATTTGAATTGATTTTAAGCATGGATTGGTTGTCCAAACATCAAGCTATAGTAGATTATGGGTTGAAAACAGTTGTGCTCAAAGATTCTGATGGTTTAGAAATAGTGGTGTATGGTATTATATCTAATCATTTGACTAATGTAATATCAACCATCCTAACAAGAAGACTGCTTAGAAAAGGTTGTGAGTCATATTTTGCTTTAGTATTTGATTCAAAAAGGGAGAAGGTGAACTTACAAGACATATTAGTAGTAAATGAGTTTCCTGACATGTTCCCAGAAGAGTTACTGGATTTGCCACCCAAGAGGGAAGTAGAACTATCTATTGAGATCGTATTCGATACTGCTCTTATTTCAAGGGCACCTTATAGAATGACTTCTACAGAATTAAAAGAGTTGAAGATTCAGTTATATGAGTTTTTATAACAGGGTTTTATCCTACCCAATGTGTCACCATGGGGATACAAGTATGAATTTTGAGGATGAAATTCTTTTTAAGGGGGAGAGAAATGTAACGCCTCAACATATACCGTGAAAGTATTATACCATGTATAAGGTGTATTAAGAAGTGACTATAATTAATTAAGTACATCTAATTATAGTAAGAGATATAATGGTACTTAATGTAAAAGAAAAGCATAAATGGATAATTTGTTCACTTCGGCATGGACATATATACTTAAACGTGAAATATGTATGGAAATTTTTAATGTGATTGCTTAGATTTATTAATGTAATGTGAGATAAATTGATAAAAGAAGTATTCCATAAGTAAATGGGATGTTTTTGGTTAATTTGGATGTATTTTTTTGTTGCTCTTACATTATAAGACCGAAGTTAGTTAATTTGGGATGTGTACCTCGTTGAATGGATAGATTCCACTACACAGATTTTTGTAATTTGGTAATATCTTGGCCTGTAGACCTCTGATTATTTCCATTTGAGATTAAACTAGAGACATAGGTCTAAAACTTTCATGAAGGAACTGAAATCTGATTTTGAAGTTGAGTTCCAGCTACTGTCCTTGTTTTTGAATAGCCTGTAGTTTTTGAGGTATAACTCTCGATACAATTAATCAAATTGTAAGAAATGTATTCCATTAGAAACTTAAGACATAGGGGAATGAAATAACTTGATAGTATTATAGGCTAGTGTGGAATTAAAGGAAGAAGAAGGAGTAATATGAAATTTTCCTAAAGTCAACTCATGGACCAATAAGACTAAAGCATGTGTGCCCCAATTGTAAACATGGTCCAATAGAATTGTAACACATGGTCCAATATAATTGTAACACATGTTCTAATATAATTTTTATACATGGTCTAATAAAATTGTAAAACGTGGTCCAATGGGATTGTAACATATGGTCTAATAGGATTGTTACATATGGTCCAATGGGATTGAAACATATGTCTAAGGCTAGAAAATTCATGAAAAGGCATATGGAGAGGGGAGATAGACAACACTTTGATGGCTTAACTTTATATTTTTCTCCTCTCCATTTCACCTTCTTCATCCCATCATTTTTCACTTGGTGATTTAAGCAAAACCAAATAAGAAACGGAAGGAAAAGCATTAGAAGAACCACTTTGCCAATTTTAAAGTTTAGTACTTCACTTAGTTGACTTCTATATTTGTGTACAATTGAATGGATATAAAGATTCATTTGGATGCATTGGTTTTATTTTGGTGTTACTTAGCATTAACTTGGTTATATATAGCAAGGGAGTATCATGTAGTGGAATTCTATCTAGGGTTTGTTTCAGCTAGTCACATTGTTTGAGTCATAACTTAACCTATAAACCTAAAAAGTGTGTGATTTCAGTTGTATATGAAACCTAAGACATAGAGCTAAACATATCTAGAAGGAACTATTTCTTAGTTCTAGCTTTATGATCTTGGAAATTGAGATCGAAAATGGTGACCTGATGTTGCCCCTATTTTGGAGCAGCTATTTGGTCTATACCTCATAAGTTAGGTGTCCAAACGACCTGATTGTTAGTGCTATAGAAACAAGTGACACAGAGGGAGAAATTTATAGAAGACCTAGAAACCCATTTCTGAAGTTTTGTATATGAATATTAAGGAACAAGGGTTGGTATGAATAGAGAAAGTGTCTGTAATAACTGTAGCATTATTTTTGTTTTCGATTTCTACCGCATCTTATCTAAATCTTTATGAATATGTATGAAAATTTTCAAACACCTAGAAATAAATGAAATAGGACTTGCCACAAGGGAATTGGGAGACTGAACATTGGAATATAAGATTGAGCATAATACATTCCAAAGAAAATTTACATGTATATAAATTATTTGTATGCATATTCATTACCCATATATATATAGTATGATTATACAAGTCTGATTTTGATACTCTTCTAATGGTGGTAAGCTATGAACTGCATATATTAATGCAAATATAAATTTTATTACTTGAAATGTATATCATATGATTCGTTAATATATGTATTGTGAAATTTGCAAATGGTTAAAAGAAATGTTATAATGCCTACTTTATTGTCTTGATTATGGATAAATAGGCCTGCCTATAGGGTTACAGTGTAGTTGTTGCAGTTTGACACCACCGCTATCCTCAATTAGATACCTTTGGGTAGCCACAGTTTGATACCTTTAGGTATCCACATTTTGACATCTTCAGGTATCCACAGTTTGATACCTTTGGGTATTTATAGTTTGATATCTTCGGATATCCACAACACCCATTATCCACACCACTCGTTATCCATGCCCACTAAAAATGTGCAGGCTTAACACAAAAAGTAAATTTAACAATAATAAATAAGAAATATAGCATGACAACTTGAATAACTGGTATGGATGAACACTTGTATTGATTGTAATGATGTGCAATTATATTGATAATTTGTATCAATGAGCATTGAATATCAATATTTGGCTTATAAATGTGCATTTTTTGTATATGGATAATATGTTGAAGCATATTTGCATTATGTACTTTGCTTAAGTATGCCATCAATGTTTACATGAGCATTGAATATCAATGTTTGATTCATGAATGTGAATTTATGGTATGTAAGTTATGATATTTCCGAATGTGTGTGCTTGGCAGATGACTGCTGTGAGTGGTCATCCAAACTAAGTGTTTTTCCCACTAAGTTTTCAAGCTTAGCATGAGTGTTAATCCATGCAGGTCCAAGTCATTAGAGTGAGGTACAGGGAACATCTGCAAGGACCAAGGCCAACAGATAGAAGAAAAAGTACTTTTGGAATGCGTTTTTAGTTACAAATGATTGCACATGTAATGAAAAAAGGAAATTGTATGTTTTCTTTTAGATTACCATGTAAATGTAAAGATGTATTACTACTGTTAAATGATAATGTTAAGCATTGGGGAGTTTTTTAATATGTATATGTATAGCATTGAATAGAATTGTATACCTTGAATGCGTGTATGGAAATTTGGTTGCTACGTGTATGGATGGTTGTAGATTCCGTATAAGAAGTGTTACATACAGTGAACACCTTCCTATATGCAGTATGGTTGATGGTATTAGATGAACAGCATACATCAAGCATTTCATCTAATAAGCAAATAGTATTAAATAATCAAAACTAAATAAAAAAATTAGGAACCTAAATTCGAACATATGCATACCGGACTGATAAACTTCATCATCGTTACAATGAACAAACATTGTTTTTACAATTGACCACTGTTCCGAAACAACTGATTTCTCTATTCCTGTACAAATCATCATGACATCGCCATCGCCTCCAGTATTTCTATCTATGTTCTCTTGAAGATTATAGGAAGCTTAACACAACATATAGTATATACAATCTAATGTTCATATTATAGCTTCATAAATGAGATGCAAATCATAATAAAAAAAGAGAGGTAGTTTGTATAATGCTAAAAACCTTGAAGAAGAAGATCGACCATGGAAGGCAAACGGTAATTAGTTTTTGATAAGAAGATTTGTTCTACATCGATTTGTTCTTCATTATTGAGAAATTTTTCCACATTCCTCCTATCAGAGCTCATTTCTGCCATCAAAAACTAGTCACCACGCCAACATTCCGCAAGGAATTAATGTTAATAGTTTTATTCTGAAAATTCACTAGAAGAATTCTTATTTGAATGTTCCAACATTATAGCCTTGTTAATTTTGTAATTTTTCATATGAGACAACTTCATATGATAAGGTTGAGAATGTTAAGTGTCTATGTATTATGTTTAGGAGATGGGATGCATAAACATCCCTTGTAGCTCTGAAATATGATTGTTTCTATATACGTAAACATCCCTTGTAGAATCCTCTAATATAAATAGTTGTGTAATTGTGATTTATCTTTAATTTATCTTTGTAATTTGCATGTTAGTTTTAAGCTAGTCCATTATATGTATGGTTTAATAAAATATATTTTCAATAAATTGCAATGTGTGTATGATAACATTATATTAATTACCATATATATGATGATGATGATGATGATGATGATGATGGTGATGATGATGATGATAATAATAATAATAATAATAGTAATTTAATTAAAATAAATTACAATATGGTAAAACATGGAAATCAATATTAAATATTAATATCATATTCTTAAAAATTAAATTTAATATTATTCAAATTTTATTGTAAGCCTAAAAAGAAATGTAGTTAATAATAGTATCATTTCAAATATCACATTTAATAATAATGACAATAATTGTATAAGTGTAAAAATAAATTTAGTTAAAAAAATTTCAACAAACAGTTAATAGGTTTCCGCAAACAAGCATGGAAGATGGAAAAGAAATGTCAACCTATACACATCCAAAATAGAAACACAATCCACCATCTGCCAAAACAAATACAAATAAACATAGGAAACAATACCAACATAGGAAACAACGCTTCGTAGATCGTGACGACCATAAGACAGGAGATGACACTTCTTCAATGGTAAACCAAGAGGAAATTGGTTCAACTAACACAAAAATGAAGAGAGATTCATTTTTATGTTAATAACCTAGTAGAAAACAATGTCGTTTGTTGTTAAACTAAATGACATCATTTTTTATCAATTAAGAAGAAATATATCATTTAGCAATGAATCAAAAAATCATTGCCAGATGGTGGCTCATTTCAATTTGGCTTAACCTTTAGCAACAAAATTATATTTAATATATAAATATACTATAACAGTACCAAATATAATATATATATATATAAGAGAATTGTGATTAAATAGACTAATATATTACAAAAGTAATAGATGAGAAAATGTATATATTATCTATATATTCATAAATCATTATACTAGTTACAATTATTATCTATACATTTAACATTATATTAATTACCATATATAATAATTATTTCAATTTAATAAAAATATAAAAATATTTATAGTATTGGTAAAAAAAATTATATTTTTTTGCCTAATATATAAGCTTTTGCAACGATTTGGAAAAACGGTTGCCTATTGTGTAATATTTGGTAATATTTTATGGAATTATCGCTAAAATGTCGCCAACTGTTGCAGAGATAAAAAATAGAGGAAAATGATGTCAGTTGTCTAACGACAAATAACGTCATTTTCTCAATCTTTTAATCGTCCCACCTGACCCCTTCCCTCATTTTTGTTTTGCCTCCTCTTCTCTTCTCTTCTCTTTCCATTCAACGTTTTTTGAACAATTCCTTTTAATCTTCTCTTCTCTTTGTCCATTCATCATGTTCTCATCGTTTTCTCTTCCATCATCTCCCTACAATTGTAGTCAAGGTAAGTAGTTGCTACATTTGTTTTGTTTTTTTTGTTTATTTGTTATTGTTAAATGCTATGTTCATTATCAAGTTTAGGGTGAAGCTTTAAGTTGTTTGCATTTATTTGGGCTATTAATGGTTGAATGTTTGTTTGTATATGTTAATGTTGGTGAAGAAAGGGAAAAGACAGATGTTTTCTTATATACATTAGGTATCCCAGCTTTTGATGGACTAATCCTAAACCCTTAAGACCTCACCCCAAGAGCCCTAGAGGAGTTAAATTTGGAACCCCAAGATCCCTCAAGTTCCTACGTAGCCTGTACACTTTTGTGCACAAGGAGTCGTCACATATTGATTGGTCAACTGTTGATTGATCACTGACCCTGCTCAGCATCAGGTTCCTAATAGCCTTGGATTCCCTAGTAGCTCCAACTCCCACACTACCGTTGGAAGCGAGACGTCTGTAATTGATATGACCAAGGAACATGCCCAGGGTACTAGAGGATCATCAATAGGGAAAATTCCCCTCTTCCCTCCTTTTTTGGTGACTCAAACTCAAGACCTCCTACAAAGGAGAGCTTTAAGTGAGGAGTTGAAACCAATCAGGCGACTCCTACTTGTCAGAAAAGAAAAAAATATATTAGTTAGGGTTGATTTTTTTAAGCCTATAAAGCGTTCGATGAAAGTTCTCTTAGGTTTTTAGTGTTTTGTTTTGATAGGTAATGAATGTCATTTCAAAGTTATGTGTTTTGCAATTAGATTACATCAATCACGTTAACTTAGTTGCTTATTTTCATAATAAAAGATCGAGAAAGTGAACTTAGAAGCCAAAATTGTGGGATTGTTATTGAGGGATGTCATTACGACAATTATATTGACTTCTACAGTGTCATCTTTGATATAATAAAGTTGCATTACATCAAAGATTAAAAAGTTGTTTTATTTAAGTGAAAGTGACTTAATCTTGGTGACATAAAAGTTAATGGCAATATTACTAGCATCAATGTTAGTAAGACATGGTATGATAGTGACCCTTTTGCCCTTACAAGTCAGGTGAAGCAAGTATTTTACCTTAACGATATTGTATTGGGCAGCAATTGGAACGTTGTTTAACAGTTTCAACACCAAAATCTCTTCAATTTTTGTTAAAGGGATAATGGTTTAATGAGTGACAATGGTGAAGAAGTATATCAAGATATTGAATCAGAGTTGAATAATGAAGCCATTCAATTTGAAGATGTGGATATATCATCATTCCATAGGAGAGATGTTGTTCCTAATGTAGCACAAGTGGATAAAGTACAAGCCAATCTTATCGTAGAAAGAGATGAAGCCAATATTAAAGATGAATTATATAACAATGATGATATTTTGGTCGAATATAATAATGATGAATAGTGGAATCATAATATAATTAATGATGACGATTTTCAAGATCTTGATCATGATGATTGAAGGTAAAAAAAAGTGTTGTTTATATTGTTTGAAATGTATTCTGATGTTTGAGTTATTTTTATGCGTATTATTGATATTTAACTTATGTTAACACGTATTGATGATGTTTCACTTACATTAATGTATATTGTTGATGTTTTCTTAATATCTAGACATAATAATAATGATCAAATAAGAAAACATGAACTACCTTTTTGATATAAAAATGCCTAAAAACTTTGGCCTCATTTCATTCAGTCAATACTAAACTTAAAAAAACAAACTATGTTAATGTTTGAGATATGTTTATGCGGGTTGTTGATGTTTGACTTATGTTTATGCGAAATGTTGATGTTTGAGTTATATTAAGGCGGAACATTGGTGTTTAACTTATGTTTATGCAAATGTTATTGTTTGAGTTATGTTTATGCGGAATGTTGCTATTTGCGATATGTTTATATGGATTGATGATTTGACATAGTTTATGCGGAATGTTAATGTTTATGTGATGTTAATGCAAAATGTTGTTGTTGAGTTATATTTATGTGGATTACTGATGTTTGGCACGACCCTCCTTTTGGGTCGTGTTGGCACTAGGGAATGGGCAGGCTTAATGCCACCAAAACCCGTAGTAAGCCCAACTTTACTATATTCTACTAAAATCCAAAATGAACTATTTGTTTATCTGATAAATCCTTATATCTGCTTAATAGGTTGTAAGAAGTAAGGATCTAAATCTACTATCCTCACATACAACATCTACTTATCATCAACATCAACCAACATCATTCTCAATAACATAACATGTTCGTACATATATCATGTACATATGATTATGACAAACCATGGAGCGTCTAGAAGCATTTGCAATTCACATCATGCCAAAAACATTACTTGT
>JANVCL010000004.1:21184222-21212883 GCA_026546855.1 Erythroxylum incrassatum
CGCCACCCTCGTGGGGCACGGACTCGGATATCACCAACGATATCGGGTTCGGGTCACTCGAGAGTGGGGTGTTACATGTACTGCCTTCTCTTAGTTCGTTTTGTTTTATTGTACATATAAGATAGTAATATCACATTTATTTTAAAAAACAAAATACTTTGCCCAAATTATATAAGTAGTAACGATGATGAAAATTATTCTTAATTTGCACATAATTATTTTTGTTAACGATTTTAATTAAAAATTAAGGATATTTTATTGTTTATATAAAATACTTCTAATTTCTAATTATTGTTAATTATATTTTCGTATAATAAATTATAAAATATAAATATTACATATAATTAATATGATAAAATTTTTAGTAATAATATTTTATTTAAAAAAAACATAGATAAAAAGTTTTGCTTATGTTTTTAAAATCGTTCCGAAACCTTTTAACTACGTTTTGAAAAACGTCGCAATTCACTTTTGCCTATGTGTAAAATAATGCAACTAAAAATTTTCTGGTACTTTTGCTATATCGTCGCCAATAATTTTGGGGGACTATTCAAAATTCGTCATTAAATATTATTACCTCCGTTGAAAGTAACATAGCTAATAACATTTAGCTACGAAAACCAAGCATACCAAATTATCATTGGCGACGATTTGTCATATCGTTGTGTATCTCTTTTCGCTATGTATTTAGATCGTAGTAAAAATTAATTCGTGACGATTTGTTAAAACTTTACGTATAGTATTTTCCCAACGAAATTTTACTTCAATTTAATAACATTGCAAAATATTATCAGCGAACGAATAGAAACTTTTAATGACTAAAATTTTCATCGCTAAAGGTCACTTATGTTATAATGTAATAATATAATTGAAATTCTTCTGGGTGCAACATTTGACATTCCTTGTTTACAAACAATCAGCCAATATTGCTGCTCTCTTCGACTCTCTAATTATTTATTATATTCTCTATTTTTGTTAACGGTTCAAAATAAGTTCTCTTTCCCTTGCATTCGATTCTTTCACAAACGTATCAGGACTGAAATTGATTTTTTCTTTTTACATGTCTCGTGCTTAATCACATACTGCCAACAGAATTCCTACACTTAGAGCCAAAGGAAATTTGAACACTTTACTCAGTCAGTCGTTACAGAATCTCTTTAGCTCTGCAAGGGTGCAATAAAGTAGATCGGATTTCGGATCTTACAAAATGCATGGTTATAGGAGAATTGATTTTAGTTTTACCAGGTCCAACTTGGCCTGCAATGGAATTGAATTAACGTGAAATTTGGGAAGTTTCTGACAGTTCTTAAGGAAATCTTACGTGTTATATGATCTCATTCACATCAAAGAATATGATTTTAGGAAAGATGAGAGAGAAATTTGATTTGGCCGGCCATCTAAACAAAAAAGAAAAGAAAGAAAACACAACGTGCTACACGCCACAATGATACTAAAATCCACTATACTTCAAAATTTTAAGAAACAGATTCTAGTTCTCTGCATCATTTCCTTTCTTGGAAAAAGATATATGAAATTAATTACTAACCTTGCAAGCTCAGTTCTCAAGAGACCTTCTTAAAAGTCACTATTTTTTTTACTTCAGATTTTTTTTTTAATTTTATGGTGACTTATTCTGTCTCACAAATTTTAGTTATTTATTTATGCGAGTCTTACATTTATTTATACAGAGTCCACGCAAGATCTGCATAAATAAATAACTAAGATTTATAAGATAGAATAAGACACCGTAAAATTAGACAGAGGTTCTTATCTCCTACTTTTCCCCCGTCGATCCAGTACAAAGGACAAAATTTTGAAGAAGCAACGCATGTACTGAGAACCTTTTTCTATAGAAACAGCAAGGTGTGCGGTCTCTGGAAATGCAATCTCCTTTACATAAAGAAAGTTGATGTGATCGTCAACTTTGTTTTTGTAACATCTACTCTAAAAAGATCCAAACATGGCGGATTTCCAAGCTTACTTCACAATATTTGTTATATGGGTTGTTTCTACGATTTTAGTCAGATCCATACTATCCAAAACTCGGCAAAGAGGTCGTCTTCCACCTAGCCCTTTTGCATTACCAATCGTTGGACACCTCCATCTTTTGGCTCCAATACCGCACCAAGCTCTTCACAAACTCTCAACCCGCTATGGACCCTTGATTCATATCTTCCTAGGCTCTGTTCCCTGCCTTGTCGCTTCCTCTGCTGACACGGCAAGAGAGTTCCTGAAAACCCATGAAGGCTCTTTCTCTGATCGACCCAAAATAGCCGCCGTTGACTACCTTACATATGGCTCAGCGGATTTCTCCTTTGCACCTTATGGACCTTATTGGAGGTTTATGAAAAAGCTTTGTATGTCTGAGCTTCTTGGTGGTCGAACACTTGACCAACTCCTTCCAGTTAGGCGAGAAGAGATGCGAAGTTTTTTACAGTCTGTTCTAAAGAAAGCCAACGCAAATGAGGCAGTTGACGTTGGAGGAGAGCTTATAAGAGTGACCAACAACGTGATATCGAGAATGATAATGAGTGAGAGGTGTTCAGAGGAGGAACATGAAGCTGACGAGGTAAGGAAGTTGGTGCATGAGATTGCTGTGTTGACTGGGAAGTTTAATTTGGCTGACTTCATCTGGTTCTGTAAGAAATTGGATTCGCAAGGATTTTATCGGAGGCTTAAAGAAGTTAAGGATAAGTACGATAAGCTTACAGAAAGGATCATAAAAGAGCATGAAGAGGAGAGGAAGACGAACAATAGAATTGGTGAGGGTGATAATTCAGTGAAGGATTTGCTCCATATTTTGCTTGATATAGCTGAAGATGAGAAGTCAGATATGAAGTTGACCAGAGAAAATATAAAGGCCTTCATTCTGGTAAATTAATAATCTTGCATTAAGATCCATACCTCTAGATGACATCTAAGCGTTATTTATGCTTTTATACGTGGATTCAAGAATTAAGTAAATGCTAAAGGAAATCTGTTCGTTTTTATTATCCTAATTATAAATATTTGATATTTGTCTGGGAGGAGCAAAGGCACCTACTTAAATTTCCTTTCTTTTTTTGATTGGGACTATTGAGTGTTCAGCACTATTTTGAGATGAACAAGTGAAGACAAGATGGATGAAGCTCTTCTGGGAGGAGACACAACTGTGTAAGGTGCTACATGGCCACGTCTTTAACTTTTACAACTATGTATATTAACTATGTAAGCACACACGCCTATGTAGAGTAACCATATAATTCTCTAGAATTGTGTGAAGAGTGAAAGCATACACGGTCATCTACACATCCGTGTTTATGACATACACGATCGTGTGTGATGACTGTCTATTTCTCTGTGACCTTGTACATCTGTGAGTGAGGTGGTGCTAAAGAGACACAATCACTTACATTGTTATGTACGTGATCGTGTACGATGCAGAAAAACCTATTTCGTGATATAAAAGAGAATAATATGTAGGTTTTACATGTGAGTGCTGCCATAACATTCAAAAGCGAGGAAAAACAAGGGAGGGCAAGTAGTTTAGTAGTCTCATCCTTTTTATTGTTTTTAGGATTAGTTTAAGTGTTTGTTGACTGTTATGTTAATTTTGGTTTCAATCCTGAAACTTTGTGAGATAACTTATTGCTAGAGGGTAAGACATTAAACTTTGTAAATCCTTATTTGAGTTTAGTGGAATTGCTTGTCAGTTTGACCTATAGTTTTTTCCTTTTACACGGGAGGGTTTTTCACGTAAATCATAGTGTTTGTTTCATTATTAAGTCTCTTATTCTCATACTGATTTCCTAGTTGAAGTTGAAGAGTATTTTAGTTTTTGATATTTGGTTGATATTTTAAAGAGTTGCGTTATTGTCTCCTAAAAAGTGGTATCAAAGCCATCGTGATGGATGGTGGAAATAGTTATATGGTCTTGATGTCAATTGACTACTCTATTTGGAGGCACATTATAGAGGACCTTTTGTACTGCAAGGATCTTTTTCATCCTATTGATGTAGACAAAGGTGTGAAGAATGATGTTTCTTCAAAACCTAAAAAGAAGTCAAAAAGAGATTGGGGAAAGATGAAACGAATAAATTTTGGCATTATTAGATGATAGATTGATATCAACATATTTTAACCATATGTTTTAAGAAATGAATCATTTTGAGCTGTGGAAAAAGCTAGAAGGACTCTATGAATGGAAGACTACACATAACAAGGCCTCTCTAATTAAAAGGGTCCCAAAACGTATAGCAAGTCTAAGAACTAATCAAAGTCCAGACATGACAAAGATATGAAGCTATGCCACTATCGCAACAAGTCAGGACACATTAAAAGGTTATCCTATAAGTAGAAGAGGGATCATAAAAAGCAAGATTATCATAATGATGGAGATGATAAAAATACAATTGTAATAGCTTCAAGCATGGATAATTAGGCATCCCTAGTTTATGCAATAAATGAATGGTTCCATATTAATAATTTGGGTTCTCAGTGGTTAATTGACATAAGAGCTTTTTATTATTATGTTCCAAATGTGAAGTACTTCTTAAACTATAATAATAGAGACTTTGGGAGCTTAAAGATGGGTGATTAAAGATCTGCCAAGATTGATGGTATAGGTAATATCTGAGTTCAAACAAATATCATATGCTCATTGCCCTTAAGAGATTTATGACTCATCCCTAATTTAAAGCTAAATCTGTTATCGAATAATATATTGGTTCAAGAAGGATTTCATCATACTTTTAGGGATAGGAAGTGGAAACTATCAAAAGGAGCAATGACTATTACTAAAGGAGAGTTATGTTGCTCATTATACAAGACACACTTAAAGGTGTATGGTGGTGGAGAAGTATACATAGATGAAGAGGAAACTTCTCCAAATATATGGCATCGACAATTGGGGTACATAAGTGAGAAAGGATTAAATTTATTGGCTAGTAAATACTTTATCTTAGTTAAGAACACATTACCAATTAATCCTTGTGATCATTATTTGGCTAGAAAGTAGCAAGAAGTCTCTTTTAAAAGAAGATCTACAAAGAAGTAAGAGATAATGGAGTTGGTGCATTCAATTGTCTATGGCCCTATTGAGGAGAAGACGTTAGGAGGTAACAAATATTTTGTTACATTTATTGATGATTCTTCCATAAAGACTTAGGCATATATGTTGAACTTAAAGAGTCAAGTATTTGAAACTTTTCAAAAGTTTTATGTCATGGTAGAATGCAAATATGAAAGGAAGCTGAAATGCCTACGAAAAAATAATAGAGGTGAGTATATTTCAAAGATGTTTTGAGATTATTATATAACTTATGGCATTAGACATGAAAAGACAAGACTAGGCACTCTACAACATAATGGTGTTATTGATAGGAAGAATAGAACAATTATATAGAGAACTCATTACATGCTCAGAATGTCTAAGTTGATAAAGATATTTTGGGGTGAAGTAGTATGAACTGGGGCTGAAGTAGTCCGAATTGCAGTCTATTTGATTAATAGAGCTCCCTCAGTTCTATTTGATTTTGAGATTTTTGAGAGAGTGTGGATTGATAAGGATCTCGCATATCATCATCTGATAGTTTTTTATTGTAAGGTATTTAGAATGTACCGAAAGATCAGAGAAAAAAGATTGACTCAAAAGTGACACCTTACATCTTTGTTGGATATAGTGGTGATTAGTTTAGATTCAAACTTTATGATCCAAAGAAGCAAAAGCTAGTCAGAAATAGGGATATGGTATTCCAAGAGCACGACAGAGGTGTTGATCTTCTAAGAGGAGATAAGTCATCACACAACAACTCATCATATGACATTATTAATTCTCTATCAATTTCTATCATTATTGAGCAGTCTACAGGTGCAGGAGATGAAATGTGTGACCAAACATATGCTGATGATTATCAAATATAGTCTGGTAATGATGAGATACATAAACCACATCCTGATAACATTGAAGATTAAGTTGTTAAAGATAATGAACAGGGGGAGCAATTGGATTCAACAGCTAGTGATATATAGCTTCGAAGTTTGATAAGGGAGAAAAGGCCTTTTACAAGGTATCCAAGTTCAGAATACCTATTCGTTACTACTAAAGGGGAGAATGAGAATGTGCAAGATGTTGCATCTTGTGAAGATAAAGATCTTTGGCTTATAGTTATGAAGAAAGAGATTAATTCTCTAAATAAGAACGATACATATGAGTTGGTGAAGCTTCCAAAAGGTAAAAAGGCACTGAATAATAAGTGGGTGTTTAAGATAAAAAAATATGGTAACAAACTAGTAAAGCACACGGCAAAGCTAGTGGTGAAAGGTTTCAGTCAAAATAAAGGTAGAGATTTTGATAAAATCTTCTCACCAATAGTCAAGATGATCTCAATTAAAAAATTTTGGATCTGATTGCCTTTTTGGATATTGAACTCAAACAATTGGATGTTAAAACAACCTTCTTGTATGGAGATTTAGAAGAAGAGATATATATGAATTAGAAAAAAGGTTTCAAAGCTAAAGACAAAGAAAATATGCTCTATAAGTTAAAGAAAAACCTATATATGTTAAAATAAGCTCTAAGGTAGTGGTATCGAAATTTTGACTCTTTCATGATAGATCATGGTTACAAATAAACTTACGTCGATGCTCGTGTGTATTTCAAGGAGTTCACAGATGAAAACTTAATCATTATTTTATATGATAATGATATGCTGATTGTGGTTCAAGATGTTGGAAAAATCCAAAAGTTGAAGCAGGATTTGTTTAAATATTTTGATATGAAAGATTTGGGATCTGTAAAGTAGATTTTAGGCATAAAGATAACTCAGGATAGGAATATTAGAAGATTATGGTTGTCTTAAGAGAGATATATTGAACGGGTGTTAGAAAGATTCAATATGACGCATGACAAGCCAGTTAGCACGTCACTAGCACCTTACTTCAAGCTGAGTAAGCATGCATGTCCTTCAATAAAAAAGGAGAAAGATGGTATGTCCTTTGTTTCATACTCATCTACAGTAGGGGTCTTTAATGTATGCAATGATGTGCATAAAGCTAGATATTGCACAAGTTATTAGGATGGTGAGCAACTTCTTGTCAAATTTAGGAAAGGTTCTTTGGGAAGCGTTGAAATAGATTATGAGAAACTTGAGAGACACATTAAAGTGGAGTTTATGTTTTGGTGATGGTGAGCCAACTCTAGAAGGTGTTTGTGAACTGCAAGTGCACGGTTGTCGAAATGAGTAATAAATCGGTAAGAATCGAGTCATGTCCACAGGAATTATGAGAAAATTCAATTTTACGCTATCTAACGGTATTTAAAATCGGGTTGGATGAAATTTTAGAAAATTAAAATTAATGTAAAGAAATTTTTTCTTTTTTAAACAAAATTAACTTAAATAAATTTCTAAAAAACTACCCAATTCAATGGAACCAAAATAACTATGAATATGACAAATTTGCGCAGTAACTAATTAAGAAAAGATTACAACACTTTGCTAATTTAAAGTTTTAACGTCAATGAGGAATGACTTTCTCTGAGATAATGATATTTTTGTCAACCTTAATATTGAATTAGCTATTCTCCACAACTGAAATATTCTACCCTTATAGGTGAATTTTTAGAGTAATTAATCCCCTTTTTTCAAAGATAAATTAATCTATCTACTCTAGACGTCATTTAGTAATCTTTTACTTAAGTTTTTCCTAGAGTTTCTTATGTCCCAAACCTTCAATTTTCACCTACTAAGTTTCTTGGGTCTCCCAACTCACAAGAAAATTCTAGTCGAAATTTTCTTTAATCTTCTAGCAAAAACTCTCTTTGTCCAAAGATAAATTTATACCAAGACACTTTCCAATAGTCCAAAGGAATAACAAATAAATCCAAGAAAAAATCAACAAGCATATGAATATTCAGTCATGGATTCTAGCAAAATTTAATATTAAATCATCAACAAAAATATCAAATCCCTAAGAAAAATTAAGGTTTTAACCACAAATCATCATGTAAAGCAATCCACAAGCATACAACCTAGATAAACTCATGGAGGAATCAATTAAAAATAAAAAGCACAGCTCCAAACTACAATTGAATAATGTGTCCTCTCTTCTCCTTACGTGGCTGGAAAATGCGTGGAAGTACTTGGAGAAGTGTTGGTTGGTGAATGGATGCAGCCTTATGGAAGTAGCTACGTGGTTGTATGGGAGGGTTGTATGTGTGTTTGATGGAGGCAGCGATGTTGTTTGCTTGAATGGGAGTAAATGAAGCTATCTACGTGTTGTGTGTGTAGGAGGCTTTTGAGATTTTGTTCTTAAGCTTGAATGGAGTGGAGACGTGATTTTGTTCTCCAGGTTGCGTGAATGTGGGCTGGTGTTGGTGGAGGTTGGCTGTTAGTTGAGAGGTGAGAGAGCTGCTGGAGAGTTTCGGTGGATGGATTTTTCGTTGGTGAAGTGGTGAAGAAGTTCATACGAGTTGGAGGCTTGCCATGAGTGGCTGTGTGTGAATGATGGATGGTAAATGGAGACTTTTGTGTTGTTAATTGAGTTAATGGGAGCTGGAGGTTGCCATGAGTGGAATGTTAGCTAGAAAGTGGAGGTGTGGAGGCTGCAATCAAAAAATGAAGGCTGATTCTTTGGAGTGGCGTGAATGTGTTGCTGTCAATTGGAGGCTAAATTGAATTTTTTCTTCGGTGGTTGCTTAATTGGAGAGACTATTGCATGTCTTGAATAAAATGGAAGCAGCCCTTTGTTTTTTCTTGAATGCTAGCTGTGGAATGAAGGCTTCTTTGTCTTGTAGTGAAGGCTGTTTTGGAGTGGAGAATGAGCTGTACATGGGCTGAAATAATTAAAAGATGGGGGCTGATGTTGATCCTTGGTTGGTTGGAATAGATTTTTCAAGGTCAAATTCGACAGTGCATAAAAAATAAACAGTGATGATTTAAGAACTCAAATTTTATCAATAGCTTCTTCTTTGAGTTAGTTTCAATATGAGACTTGAATCACGGGATTTTGCCATCTGAGTCAATAGTTATGATCAAAACATCGTCGATAGGTCATTCTGGTGCTCCAAAACTTGACGCAAATTTCGGAAATTTATTTCTCCTGAATTCTAACTCAGAAAAATCTGCAATTAGTCCCAAAAAATCTGTCAATGAATCAAGAATTTAAGTATGAAATTTTAGAATTTTTGGCTAAACCAATATCAAGATAAAAATCCTATAATGACTAGAGGTCAAGTCTGCCAGAAACTCAAAAGCAATGCAATTCGAGTCTATTTGTTTCATTTATGCATTTTACGTCAACGAACCTCGAATAATGCTAAAACATGATAAACTAGCCTTAGATGAACATAAAATAAATATAAATGACTCTGAATTAAGTCCTAAACATATATGAAAATATAAGTGTATTAGAAGGTTTTACGGATGCAAATATAGATATAGATCTTGATGGAAGAAAATGTACTTCATGTTTTCTAATCAAGTTTACATAGGGAGCCATCTTATGGCAATCTAAGACACAAAAATGTGTAGTTTTATCTATAACTGAAGCAAAGTATGTAGCTGTAGTGGAACCTCGTAAGAAGATGCTCTGGCTGAAAAGGTTCCTTCAAGAGATAGATGTGAAGCAATAAGAATATGTAGCATTTTGTGATTGTTAAATCTTGAGCAAAAATACTATGCATCACTCGCACACAAAGCATATAGATGTCAAATATTATTAGTTGACATATGTGATTGAGGAGCAATAATTAGTGTTAAAGAAGATTCATACAAATATGAATAGTGTTGATATATTGACTAAAGTTGTTCTAGAAGAAAACAAGAGCTATATAGTAAGCTTGTCAGGATGTCTCTCAAGTAGATGTTAAAGAATAACTTGTCTTCCTCACAATTGGGCTAGAGGGGGAGATTATTAAGTGTCTAGCCCTATCTAGTAATCATAGACGCCTTTACAATTCATGGAGGTGATGACCAAATAAAGACAAGATGGATAAAGTTCTTCTGGGGGGAGACACGACTGTTTAAGGTGCTAAATGTTTACGTCTTTAACTTACATGATCGTCTATATTAACCGTGTAAGTTTGTATGCCTGTGTAGAGTGACACACACTTATTTCTTTACTTACACAGTCGTGTAGATTAACTATATAAGTCTCTAGAACTTTGTGCAGAAGAATGTGAAGAGCGAAGACAATATGGTCATTTACACACCCGTATTTATGTCGTACACAACCGTGTGTGATGACCGTGTATCTCTCTGTGACCGTGTACATATGCTAATGACGTAGTATTGAAAATACATGATCACCTACACGGTTGTATATGAGACCGTGTACGATGCGGAAAAACTTATTTTGTGATATACAAGAGAAAAATACGTAAGTTTTGTAAGTATGTGCTGTAATAATGTCCAGAAGAGAGGAAAACCCGAGAAAGGAAAAGTAGTGTAGTATTCCCATCCTTTTTTTATTATTTTTAGAATTTGTTAAGGTGTTTGTTAATTATTATATCAACTTAAGTTTCAATCGTGAAGCTTTGTGAGACAACTTGTTATTGTGGGATGAGAAATCAAACTTTGTAAATCTTTATTTGAGTTTAGTGGATTTACTTGTTAGTTTGACCATTAGTTTTTCTCTCTATACTTGATGGTTTTTCACGTAAATTTTGATGTTTGTAATTGTTGATATTTGGTTAATCTGTTAGAAAGTTGTGTTATTGTCTCCCATCAGAACTATGCGGGAGAAAATGAGTCAAAGAACAAATCTTATTCTTCGAGTAAGCTAACCATATTGCTTGTATACTATAATTCTTCCGTAGTAAAAAGTGTCCAAAAAGATATCCGAGAACAATATTTTGTGTTAATATGCTTTTCTAACGTAATATTGGACAAACTATGCAGAGAATTGAAACGAAAGCTAATTCAGTGCAGGGTAAGCAAAAGGGAAGGCTAGTTTTAGAAATTTGATTTGGATACCGATTGTTAGGTGAACTGGGTCAATGGGATTGCAAATTATCCATATAAAATTTTAATAAAAACAAATATTTTTGATATTCTATTATCAAATATTTGTATGGAGATGGGATGAATTAACTTTTAAACAAAACAAAGCGGGGGCTTGTAACAGTGGAAAAAGTTAACTGTCATCAGCTAACTTATTCCTTTGCGTAATTGATAGGATATATTCGCAGCAGGGACAGACACATCTGCCATTACAGTAGAATGGGCACTAGCTGAGCTAATCAACCATCCAGAAATTATGAAGAAAGCAAGAGAAGAAATAGAGCACGTAATAGGACACAACAGACTAGTTGAAGAATCAGACATTCCAAATCTTCCATATCTCCAGGCAATAACTAAAGAAACTCTCAGGCTTCATCCCACAGGCCCACTAATTGTGAGAGAATCAACTCAGGACTGTGTTGTAAGAGGATATGAAATCCCTGCAAGAACAAGGTTGATTGTGAACGTGTGGGCTATTGGCAGAGATCCCAGTTACTGGGAGAACCCACTTGAGTTCTGCCCTGAAAGATTTTATGGAACACAAGAGAATCAAACCAGACATCAGATGGATGTGAGAGGACAGCATTTTGAGCTGTTGCCGTTTGGTAGTGGAAGAAGAGGGTGTCCAGGCACCACTCTGGCGCTGCAACTAGTTCAGACGACCCTCGCTGCGATGATTCAGTGCTTTGAATGGGAGGTTAATGGTGAAAGTGGCAACACAGTTGTTGACATGGAGGAGGGTC
Source organism: Erythroxylum incrassatum (assembly GCA_026546855.1). Taxonomy (NCBI): domain Eukaryota; kingdom Viridiplantae; phylum Streptophyta; class Magnoliopsida; order Malpighiales; family Erythroxylaceae; genus Erythroxylum; species Erythroxylum incrassatum. The sequence goes on from JANVCL010000004.1 coordinate 21,195,945, forward strand.
CAGGTTTAACCCTTCCAAGGGCTCATCCCCTGGTTTGTATCCCAATTGCCAGGCTCAATCCTTTTCCACTATTATGATCATTCACTAGGAAAGGAAAGCTTGAAGAAAGAGAAAAGTTGTGAGCAAATATATGCTATTTAGTTACTCTTTCAATTTGTGGATTGTCGTCCCTGTGGTTCCCTAACTCTTTAAGGTTGTCTGTACCATATATGGTTACTCGATCCCATGAAATTGGTTCCAATTAAACAATCCAGGGAGTTGCAGAGAAGATGAAATTACGTTGAAATTTAAAGATATTGATATGTTGAGTAATGAGAGTAGCCAGATGCCAGAAGATTTTCTTATTTTGAAATGCACGATTCTAGCTTTTAGATTGCGATAATGAGCCCACTAAATTGCTCGATGTTTCCATTCCAAGCAATGAGCGAATGGGCCTTGGAGAAAATGTCTATCAGTATGTTACTTTCGAGACAGATCTTGTCGAGGCAGAGTTCGGGTGAAAGTATTTTTCAGTTGAAACTCTGATCAAATGGTCATGTCAATATTTCTAGTTTGGAATTGCTCCTAACATTATGACGGTCAATTTTGATATGTTTAGTCCATTTATAAAATACAGAATTCGATATTATGCAGATAACAAACTGAATATAATATTATAATTTTATTGGTTCGTCGTGAATTATCATCAAGGATTTCAATAAGGACTTTAACCAAGTCAGTTAGTTAGTAGTTGCCCCATTGCATAATACTATGCCTTTTGCCTTTGTTTGGATGAAAGAAAAGCAAGAAAAAAAAGGAAGGGAATTACATTTCTCTTGGTTTCCATTGTTTGGGCAAAAATAAACAAAGAGAAAGTAAAAGAATAGAGAGAAATATAAGAGAAATTTGGACCAAATACATTTCCCACCAAATTGGTGGGAAAGAAGGGGAAATTCAAGATAAGATAAACCTAATATAAGTAAATTACCATTGTATCTTTATTGAATCTAACAAGTAAAGATAAACAAGTTTTATAATCAATGGTATAAAGGTCTTATAAAATTCTCTTCCATTCAATTCTCTCATTTGATAAATTAGGAAAACAAACAAGAGAAAGGAAATCACATTTCTCTTCCATTCTTTTCTCCTTAATATTTCCTTTCCTTTTCCTTGTACAAGTAAGGATCCAAACAAAGGCTACTAAAGATTGAGATACTATGTTCTACTTCTTCGTCTTTCAGGATATAAGCAATTTTCCAAGCATAAAAAAATATCTCGTCACTAATCGTCATGATTAAACAATTCACCTAATCAAAATTGCATTAAACATATAATCTTCACCTTCGGGTTGCATTTCTTCTATCCTCGATGATATGGATGGAGTCTTATCTCCGCGTTTAGGCATGTAATATTTTTGTTTTCTCCTTTGTATAAAAAAAATCACTTTCAAACAACCTCTCTCATAACTTCACAGATGATTTGAGTAATTTAATATCCTCGTCAGTTCCTCTCACCAAAGAGTTTTCTGCTTGGAAGCGGGGTAGAGGACGACCTCTAGAATCAATGAAGAAGCAGCATAGTTATGAATACCAAAAGAGCCCAGGAGGAGCTTGATCGAAGAAGAAGAAGAAGAAGACGACCCGACTTAGTAGGATATTAATTTTTTACAAAAGTGGAGACAAATCCCTAAATCGCCCTAGACCGTCCACCTCTCCCCATCGCCCTCCAAAGAGTCAATGCTTCTGGGTCTTCTTATTTTCTCAGAAGGAACCCAGTTCTGTGCCGACTCCAAAAATGGAAGCTCAGTTTCCAGGTATTTTGACAATGCACTTTGCCTTCCCTTCCTCACTAATTACGTTTACCTTTTCTGTGCTTTACCATGTTCATTTACGAAGGAGACGAGTATGGAGGAGAGAGGAAGTTGTCGATCTTGTTTTCTCGCTCCTAGATCTGTATAGGTCACCGTTTACAACTCCAACATTGGAGGACTCATGACTGGTCAGCGTGGACTTTTCACTAGTTTTATTCTTGTCACTATCCGGATCCCAGGTCAGTAGTTTCTTATCTCTGTTAAGATTCCAAAGTGCAGGTTCAGGTGTCCAGTGCCCAAGTAAGCTCCTTGCTACTTCTCTATTGTCATATGCATACATGGGTGGTTACACTATTTTGCTTGCTATTATATTTTGCGTTAGATTTGTCTAAACTGCAATGGTTCTGGTTTTAGTTTCTTCTACTCAACCTGAGACCTCAATTACGTTGCAATGGTTTTTGGTTTTTGGTTTCTTTTACTCAACACGACACCTCTTTGTGTGCTTATTTTGGTTACTTTCTGGTGTCCCTGAACCATCTTGTCTCGTTAAGTCTTACACAGGAGAGTTTCCTTGTAACCACCTGACATGTTTTTGTTCCCTAGTGACTGGAGTAGCCTTTATGCCTTTTAGTTTTAGCTTAGGCCCTGTGTACGTTTCTGGGTTCAAGGGAGGGGATGGGGATGCAGAGTTTCATGCTCGTCCTACGAGGATTGTCCTTCACATTGCAAGTCTCATAACACGTCTAGATTGTACCCGCTTCTCGAGCCTCCTGACAACCTGACGTTGCCCACTTGAACCAGCCAATTACTGTTGGTATTCGCCCTTTTTTAAGCTTCACCATCTGTTCACTTTTTCCTTTTCATATCTTAATGCTTCCCTTTGACACAAGCCAGCCTCTACTTCCAATCACAAGCCTTTGGATATTTACCCTTGTTAAACAAAGTAAATAAATCAACAACATAACTATATATGGCACTAGATGTTTATATTATTATCATTATCCATAATACACATATTTTGATTCCAAAATTCACACATCAAATTAAATTGAAATACACCAAAGTAAAAAAATAGAATATAAATGTAAAATGTAGGTACTTACAAGTCTCTCTGGATGCTTGTAGTGGGTAATAGATCCTCCAGTATATATGGGAAGACTCTCTCACTCTGGTCCTCCATGTCTGTTGGAAGAATTACACTCTGAAATAGACATTGCCTCGAGTGATATCCAATAATGTTGCCAACGACTCCATATTTGTTAAGAAATATAAAGTGGTCATACACTAGTCTTATGTATTGCACCAATAAAGTCTCAATAACATATAGGTACTCACTCCTCCCATACTTTATAAATGACCGTGTCAAATTCAGAATTTCGAAAAAATTCTTTCTAAAACAAAAAGAAAAATGTACAATAAGTACTTATAATATAAGAATATTTATCTAATTAACGTATAAAAATTAATTAAAAACAAAAAATATTTTTTGTACATCAAACTCCTGACAGTAAAATTCTTTTGTCGCCTAAGAGATATTCTTCCATATATAACTCTCAAGATCAATCTTCTCCTTGAATTTGAATGTCAAGTTGCTTGAGCACGGTACAGATGGAATCAACCTAATATAAAAACAATTAAATTTATACCTTTTTTCAATTTAAACTTATAACTTAATTATAAACATATGGTGTTTCATGTATTTTCACTTATAGATTGTTGACAATTGTAATGTAAGTTCTTCCATTAGCTCCCTTAACTCCATAATGAAGGTTGTCTCCTTCATTCGCATCATTTACCCCTGATATCTATCGGTATGGGGGTGGTGGATAGTGTAGTAGCAGGTACGGAAGGTGATACCTCATTTATAATTGTAGTAGCTAGAGGTACAATATCTGATTCGGTTGTAGCTATAGAATGTGATGCTTCACGTGGATAGTGATTGGCTCTAAATCGTGGTTTGAACCTTACTCGCATACATCATATCCTGTTTTCTTTTTGGTGACATATTTCAACCTAAAATTCATATTTGATTCAATATTCCAGAAATATAACAGTTTCAATTCAATATTTAACACACAATATTGAAAAGGAAATAATTGATTTGTTGAATATAATATTCAATAACAAACACAAATTAATCACTATCAACAGTTAATTATAAATTAAAATTATCATCATCTTCTTTTTCTAAAAAATTAAAATCAAACTCAGGCTCCTCTTTAGATCTCTCGCCCTCCTCATCTCCCCAAATGAAATTTCAACATATTCATTATTTGGATTGTTTAAAGGTTCATTCTTGTCATATGTAACAGATGCATTTATTTTATGAACATCTTCCCGAAACGCTTCACTTTCAGTTCTCTGTTTTCCTTTTCCATATGATTCAAAAATACCTCTAGGTTTAACTTTGCAAACGACCAACCAATCTAACTTATCTCGTCGTAAGCTCTTAAAAGGGACATCATACACCTGGATCGCTTACATTGCCAACACGAAAGGTTCAAATTGTCTAAATCTTCTTTGCTTGTTAATTTTAACTAGATTTTATTGGCTATGCACTTTTATAGCAACATTTGGAGTTAGATCAAACCAATCATACTTAAATATCACACTTCATTTTATTGGCAATGCAGGGTACTCAATTTTAAATATCTCAATAATTTTACGATAGTAATCCATCAATTCTCCCTGTATGCAAACTCCACTATTTACTGTTGCCGTGCTATGACCATGATATTCTGTATGATATTTTTATCCGTTAACGAAATACGTCAAATACGATTTAATAGTTCGCAAATGTCCCTTCGCAAGATCACATATGAGCTTGTTCTATATTGGATTTTCTAAGGCGTACACAAAAGAAATTATCATATTAAACAATATAATGTCATTTGAATACTTTAATCTTATAATTCAATCATTTCAATAATTGTAAGTGAAAACTTACATATTTTTCAAACCACTTACGAAAGTGTCTTCTAACTTCTTTATTGATATCATCCTGTGTTTTCTTGGGCATTAGCTCGCGTAAATTTTCCTTGTACAATCTAAAAACATTATACTATATTTCAGTTGAGAATAACACTAAATTTTAAAACCCAAATAATCAACTTCAACTTACTATAGCAATTTGGTCCTTATTTGACCTATTTGCAATTTGGTCCTCTTAGTTGGTTTATTTGCAATTTAGCCCTTTATTTTGGACTAATTGTAAATTAGTTCTTTCTAGAGGCAAAGACAAGGTTTGGGAAGCATTCTTCCTCACACAAGATTGGAGAGCTAACCTTCTTTTTTCAGTTGACAGTATTCGTCTAGTTTTATTCTAGATTTTGGTGCCTTTGGTTGTCTTTTGCACTGGTGTTGTTGGTTATGTACTTTGTATTTTTTTTTGTTTCGAGATACATTTTGGGTGTGGTTTTTTCATTTGATAGAAGGAGTAAGGGTCGATTGTGTCTATCCTTGTATTGTTGGAGACATTTGGTGTACTTGTTTGATTGATTGTGGAGTTTTTCTAGACTAGGTCCTGTCGATGCTGCCTTTCGATATTTGAGAGGGTGTTACCACGTTAAAAATTATGATGTTCTTTAATTTTGTTTCTTCCATATTCGATCAACATTGCATCCGTACATTTTTTGTTTTAATCCGCGCACTCTAGTTTCTGGGCACATCTTTATTGTTTTGATTCCCAATAACTGGTATCAGAGCTTTTTGGTTTTCTCTGTGGTATTTTTTTTGTTTGATTAGAATATGGAGCTAAATTATGGGAAGATGGTTAGTTTGAATGGCACTAATTACCATAAGTGGAAAGGGAAGATGAAAGATCTTCTATTTGTGAAAAAGTTGCATTTGTCGGTGTTTGCTACTCAGAAGTTAGGTCTAAAACTGATGAAGATTTGGCTTTTGATAATGAGATGGATTGTGGCTTTATTTGGCAACGGGTTGATGACAATGTTTTGAATCATATTGCTAATGATTCAAATGCTAAAACTTTGTGGGAAAAGCTTAAGACCTTATATGCTTAGAAGATTGGGAATAACAAGTTGTTTTTATTAAACCAGGCTATGTGTTTGAAGTATAAAGAAGGTAGTTTTATTTCTGATCATTTCAATGAGTTTCAAGGATGCTTTGATCAATTGTTTGGCATGAGTATCAAATTTGAAGATGAGATTATGGGGCTTTGGTTGCTACTCACTTTACCTGATTCTTGGGAAAATCTCCAAGTTACTTTGACTAGTTCTGCTTCTGTTACCATGAAGTTAGCGAAGCCTGCTGTTTTAAATGAAGAAGTCAGAAGACGAACATGGGAGGCATCTACTTCACAGTCGCGTGTCTTGGTTATAGAAAATAGGGGGAGAAGTAGAGAGAAGGATCAGGGACGTAACTAAGGAAAGCATAGAAGTCCAGATCTCGATACAAGGATATGGAGTGTTATCATTATGGTAAGAAAGCCCATATTAAAAAGTACTGTTTCAAGTTGAAACGTGAGAAGGGTAAGCAGCAGAAGAACAATGATGATAGCGATAATAGTGTTTCTATTGTCGTTGGTGATCTTATGACAATTGCTGATGAAAAACTGGTTAACATTGCTTCTAATGAGACTAGTTGGGCTTTTAATAGCGATGCTACTTATCATGTGACCCCTCACAGGGAGTTCTTCATGTCTTACACTCCAATTTCTAGTGGTGCTTTAACGATGGCTAATAATGGAAAATCAAAGGTTGTTGGCATTGATACTATTTTTTGGAGACTAATCTTGGAATGAAGCTATTTTTGAATAATGTCAGACATAATCCTAACATGATGTTTAATCTTATTTCTACTGGTACACTTGATGATGAAGGTTATGATAGTTAATCTTCAAGAGGGAAGTGGAAACTCGCCAAAGGTTCCTTAGATATCGCATGTGGAGAGAAGGTTTCACGTTTATATTGGACCAAGGCTACATTTTTGTTGATGGTGCTAATGTTGTTGCCAATGACGATTTATCGAAACTATGGCATAAGAGGCTTAGTCACATTAGTAAGACGGGACTATGTCAATTATCCAAGAAGAATGTGATTTTTGGTCTAAAAGATGTCACATTGGATAAGTGTTCTTATTGCATGGCGGGAAAGCAAAATAAAGCGTCCTTCAAGAGTAATCCTCCTTTCAGAAAACCAAAGGTTCTTCAGCTAGTTCATTCATATCTTTGTGGTCCTACAAAGACTAGGACACATAGTGGTTGTCTATATTTTGTGACCTTTATTGAAGATCATTCTAGAAAGCTTTGGGTTTATCCTTTGAAGAGGAAAGATCAAGTTCTTGGTGCTTTTAAACAGTTTCAAGCCTATGTTGTGAGAGAGGTATGTCTTATTTTGTGATAATAGGAGTGCTATCCATTTGTGCAAGAGGTCAACATTCCATGATAGATCATAACATATTGTTATGCAATATCATTCGATTCGGGATATCTTAGAGTCTAATCTGTTGGTGTTGGAGAAGATTCACACAGATGACAATGGTGCAGACATATTGACGAAGATTCTACTAAGGGGAAAGTTTGAAGTTTGTCCGTCAATTACTGGTTTGGCAATTGGCTCCATTTGATTCGGAGGGGAAGTTTTTTATGCGTCCTCATAAAATGGAGCCCAACCATTAGGCCTTAATATTAAGCCGAATTATAAAGCCCAATGGACTTAGTTGAAAAGAATCTCACATTTATTAATTTAATTTTTAGTGGCATAACTCATGTATATAAATACATGCCCCGACCCACACATTACAATACACACCATACTATAAAACACAATAACTTTGGACTATTGCAATTTGGTCCTTAATTGACCTATTTGCAATTTGGTCCTCTTAGTTTGGTTTATTTGCAATTTAGTCCTTCATTTTGGATCAACTGCAAATTAGTTCTTTTTGGAGGCAAAGACAAGGTTTGAGAAGCATTCTTCCTCGCACAAGATTGGAGAGCTACGCCGAGTAACCTTCTTTTGTTTGTTAACAGTATTTATCTAGTTTTATTCTAGATTTTGGTGCATTTATTTGTCATCTACGCTGGTGTTGTTGGTTGTGTACTTTGTTTTTTTTTAATATTTCGAGATACATTTTAGGTGTGATTTTTTCATTTGTTAAAAGGAGTAAGGGTCGTTTGTGTCTATCCTTATATTGTTGGAGACATTTGGTGTACTCGTTCGATTGATAGTGGAGTTTTTCAGGACTAGGTCTCGTGAATGTTGCCTTTTGATATTTGAGAGGGTATTACTATGTTAAAAATTATGGTGTTCTTTAATTTTGTTGCTTAATATTTTATTGTTGCTTCCATATTTGATCGACATCACGCCCACACATATTTTGTTTTAACCTGCGCGCTTTAGTTGCTAGGCACATCTTTGTTGTTTTGATTCCCAACATCTACAGCGTCCTTAAGACAATTATCCTTTCATAAGAAAAAATAAATTCAGGTTCAAATAGGGAATCATCTCACTTGAAATCTTGAGATGTAGAATTATAATTTATTTTCTTATCTATATTTATAAAGATATTTAATTTTTCTATTCTCATATGGATAATTCAACATATAAAAATTACTTTAATTTCATGGATAAAATTTTTAGTCACAACAGCTAAAGACCTAAAATTTAAAACTAAAGAGTTAAGAATTTAAAGAAGAAACTTTTTTTTATTAATAAATTTCATGTATTGTATGTTCTTTATGGTAATCAATATATTTTATCAAGAATATGTACAAATTCACCTCTTTTATTTTTTAAAGTAAAATTCAAAAAAATTAATGAGAAATTTGAGTTGTAGCAGTCTGACATCAAAAGTATTCAGTACTTTGTGGTCACAACGAAAAGAATGTAAGAAAAAATAGATGTATTCTTCCTTTAGAGCCTAATAAGTTTTGTCTTATAAACAGCACATCGAGACAAAACGTACTCAACAAACCCCTTCTTCTTTAAAATGAATTTTCAATGTCTTTCTCCTTCCCAACAACATTTATTTCCTAGTCAATAATGACTGCCAAAGTATTACTTCTATGAATCTCGATCCGAATTCAGCTTCTCAGTGTGTACCTGAGAGAATGTTGAGATTTTAATTTCTACTAACTGAAATTTAATCTATGATATGTCTATACATTGGTAGGGAATCAGAAAAGGCGGGGAAACATATGTTGAAACAATAAAATTTAAAGCAAAACCAAAGGTGGCTAATTAATTAAGTAATTGGTTTAAAGGGTATCTATTACTCCTGCTGGGGACGACCCAACCAGAGGGAGCTGAGTGATCGGAGACGGTGAGAGTACTCAGCGATGGCCAATAGACACCTTGCAGCTTGATGAGTCGTCAATATTTGATGCAGTCGATGCATGGTTTGATGCCTCAGCTGATCTGCCTGTAAGTGCAATTATTACTTCAAAATTTCAGCGCAAAAATCACTTGTAAAAGATTGCAAATGAGATTGGATATTGACTTGCCTGGGAGATACGATAGGGTGTTGATTGTCAAAGAGTTTGTTTAATTTAAAAGAGGAAGAAGTGGGTTGGTTTGTTCTGGCCTAAAAAATGTGGCACCAATATCTAGAAGAAGTTTGAAATCATCGGGTCTTATGAGAAAATTTCAAACGGACCCTTGCATAGATTTCAACCCATATGCCTATGTTTACCAAGCGTGTAACCCCGCCTCACTGATTCTTTCTTTTATTGTTACTTTTTTTAATTGTCTCACGACATATTTTAAAAAGATGTTAATTATATGAAAACATCTTTAAATTATTCACACTTAAATTAATCTCTGTTCACACCAAATCAGTTCATAAAAGCTTAAATTAATTTCATTTCACGCCGAATCATCCCGTAAAAGATAAATTACTGACAAAGTCGAGACATCTGGTTTTTATTACTTTTCTAACAGCATATGAAAACTATTGGTATTAGTTTCCCTTTCCCACGATGGGTTCTTAATTTTCAATGGGACCCCGCCTACCCAGTGTCTTCAAAGTAATTAGAAATTAACCGCGTCAGTTTGCTCGTATTCTATTCTATATTATCATTCCGCCACGAAGACAATGTTGCTTTTCCTAAGAAATAGGCAACATCATGCTTTGTCAAATTAAACGACTTTGTTGCTCATATATTTTTTCAATGCAGCGTGATTAGTTGGTAAAGTTGCCCGAGATTTATCTAAATCTTAACCCCCCAACTAAATTAACTGAATGGCGCAAAAGCTAAAACGTAACTTGGAAAAACCGAGTTAAACCCAAAACTCAGTGAGGCAAGATGCGACTTAGAGGAAGGAATGGGTTTTGAACAGTCAAAAGGCTGGTCATACGGCGAACGGGCAGTTTTGTCTTTAAGTCGATCGGTTACGACCATGACATCATAAGAACATGGGCTCACCCAGACCTCTCAGTGTGAAACGAATCTGTGGGGTCCAAAGTTTATTAGAGATGTCACATGTACAGTTTAGGTATACGGCAAGCATCCAATTCCAATGACACTATCGGGAGCTCAGTTATTCTGTCTAATATTATAATATTTTATTATATTTAAAAAATTTTAATCATTTATTTATGTGAGACCCGTATAGGGCCTACAAAATAAATGACTGAGATTTTATAAGATAAAATAAGACAGAATAAAACTGGACAGAAAATCTGAACTCCAGTGACGGAGTCTTCTTAGGGCCAAGGACCTAGTTGTCGTGGTAACTTCTAACTAAAAAACATAATTATAATTAAAAATATTTTTTAGTGTAACAAAATTATTTATTAATGTAAAAAATAATTTAATTTATATAACTTATAATAATTATAATTTTATAATTACTTATCAACAATTGAATAAAAAAGATAAGATTACTAAGTACTTGAATTAGTGAAAATTTCATGCATTGTATCTTGAGATTTCTTCCGTGACCGTGAGAAATTAAATTCCCACGCTTGTTGATTTTAATCCCTTGACGCCTATTTTAGATATTCAAATCCTTAGCTGTAGGATGAAGGTCGAAAGTCAACAAGCTTTTCTTCACCTAAATAATGTCTAGACGTCGCAACTGGAGGTTCAAATCCCTAAACAAAACAGAGACACAGCTACGTATTCCTTGGAAATCAGTTTTACATGTTTTTCGCAAACTTGGGCAGGGCGTGTTATATGTTTCTTGTGTAGATCTCTAAGTGGCTTAGAATCGTATATGATAACAAAGATGCATGAATTCGAAGAAATAATATATATGCACGATCATAAGTTTATAGGATTGTAGATATTAATATTATATGAAGCACCAGCAAATAGGATAATGATAATATAATAAGACTAGAAACAACGGCATACCTGTCCAACAAAACCTTCCAGGGTAGAGAGCTTATTCATGGCTACAGCCATCTGCCCCATATAGTTAGCCATGTTTGGGGGATAACTCAGTGAATCAGAGGCTATAGTGTCCGACAGAGATTGATGGAGGGCTTCGCGCCTTTGTGAGAGAGCTTCTTCTGCCTCCTGAGTGGATTGTTGCAATCCATATATCCCTAGGATTTGTTGCTCCGTTAATGGTTCCACTTCATTCATTATAATCTGCTCCATCCAAAGACGCATCACTTTAACCTATGTTAATTCACACTTATATTACCCATATTTGCTCTTAGTTTTTGCAGACCAAAGGAAGAGAAAGTTACAGAAGAAATATTAATTCTTTCTCTTCCACTCTTTTTCATTGCACATTTAACAGACATTTGTCCTTTTGGATTGACACCGAACTCTACCTAATACTAAAAACCTTCCCGATTCCCATCGTCATTCATTGATATTTGATGTTCTGTTCAATTCCACAGACATTTTAAACCATGCAATCACAATGATTGCATAATATCATCTCATCATTTCGCTTCTTATGAAATATGATGTTCATATATATGCTTCTTCAAGTGGATAAAATTCTTAATCGTGATAATATACTGGACAGAACAAATAAGAGTGGATAATGTATACGAAGTGTAGGGTTAACTGATTAGGTTACTTGACTACCTTGATGAGCTCTGACGGGCGGAAACCTCCCATCCACATGAAGCAACGCTCTGCCGGAGTCTTCCACATGCCTGAAACAAGGTGAAAGACGTCGGTCTTGGCAACCATGCCTTTTAGGTTCATCATCACGTCGTAATGCGCCAAGCAGTTGTCGACGAAGAGTTTAAGCTCATTCACTGGTAGATTTTCTTGCACTGCTGCTCGGAGCTCGTATGTCAAACGATGTTGCTCCTCCAGCCATCTAGCGTACTCCATGTCGAATACAGCAGCATCTATATATACCACCAACAATATAGATGCATTGTTACTTACCCAAAAAATAATAATAATGCAGTGTTGTTGAAAGACAAAAAACAAACTATTGAGAGAGTGCTCTAAGTTATTAAATATAGTTAGCTAGTTAAAGTACCTGAGCTAACATTGCTGATGCCAATAGGAAGGCCTTGGTCTCCTCCCAGGACAACTCCACCCAAGAACAGCCCCTGTGGACAATGGAATTCAGAGCAATATTAGAGAACAAGGGATTAACTAACTAATGATGACTTAACCTAATTATAGACACTCACTTGACCTCTGACTCTTTGCAGTTCTTGTTCAAGTTGGGTAAGTCTTATTCTACTTGACTCTAGTTGCTGGACATAAGCCTGTATCATTTATAGGAAAACTTAATATATATATACATATATGAAGATAAATTTATGAGTTGAATAAAGATTTCCAATTATAGACTACATACTTTTTTCCGGAGCCTGCTTTTCCTGGCTGCCTCTCTATTCTGAGCAAGTCTCCTCAGTGTCTATATAGAAATTGAAATTGGTTAAGGCAAAACATTCAAAGTTGTAGACAATAAAGTAAAAGAAGTAGAAAATGTGAAAATATTCATTGGTAAAGTGAACCCATGTAACGGTAAGTCACCTTAGGGTCTGGTGCCTTGGGTCGCTCCTGCTCAGAGCTCAATGTTAATGGACCTTTGCGGTTGCCTTCCCGCTGATATGTAAAAAATTAGAGTACTCAATTATAAATTTTCGAGCAAGGACTTTTCGACTCTCAATTTTCAATTTTGTACTATAAAGTTAAAAACTATGGTTCGTGATTTAATATTGAAAGTTTGTTCCTTTTTTTTTGTTGGTATGTGTTTTAATATCCTAATAGGCTAATACGGTTCCCACTTTACCTTGCCAGCTTTAGCTGGTTCAGACGCTGATGGAGCAGCAACATTTCTTTCGTTGGCCAACTCCATTGACGGATCTGATGGTCTCTTTGAACCAATAGTTGCAGGAGAAACTAAACCAGTGGTATTAGTCTACCAAATACAAAAAAGAAAAACCCATTTTAAGAACTATAACATATAGGGTAGCGCAATAAGTGAAATAATCTCACTTTTGACATATTAACGGTTTAATGATAAGATACCTTGGTCGATGATGGCTCTTCGTGCATAGGCTGAAAAGGGAAAATGTTCAAAGTAGGAGGTCTCATCCCACAACTCTCTGCACACACGCACAAGGCAATTCATATTACGAACAATAATTTTCGTTTTAGATAAACATAAGGGAAAGAACAAAAAAAGAGAGTGGTTAGGACAGGGAGCAAGAGAGAGACAAGGCAAGAGAAGCATGAGTGGTGATTTGAAGTATGGGAATCGTCATGAAATTGTAGCTCTTTATACCATCAAAACAGAAAAGGAGCAAGTGAAGAGTATATAAAGGCAAAGAGAGACCATACTCTTTTCGTACGTGGAAAATTTGAGGGGGAGGAAATTGTGATATGTTTGGGTTTGGTTACATGTCATGGTCCGTGTCCCCAACCAAAACTGAACTCGAAAAGAATTAAGAGGTTCTTGCTTGCATTTTTAAAGAAAAAATAGTTTTGCTCTGTCCTTTTTCCTACTCCAAGGATCTGGTCCAAGAAAGTACTGGCAGATTAAATCTGTTGAGCACCCTTTCTCTGTGACGCAAAAACCTCTTTCCAAAGAGAACAAAAAGAGTTGGAAAATAATGAAAATTTCTCGAGTGAAAAGAAAGAAAGCTAACGTCTTTGGTCTTCAATAGCGGAGGGGAGTTGTCCATCAAGATAGAGAAAGAGGGCTTGATCCAGTTCTCCCAAGTCATAAGCTCCAGCATCTTTGCCACTGCTGACATAAAAAAGTACGTGCAAAACCAAAATTACGAGGAGAACACAAATAATTTATCATCCGAATTCATTTCATAGCATCAAAAACCTCTTATAGCCTTTCCCAAAGAAGAATAAGGCTGAATCGAAATGGGTTTTGATGCTTTGCAAGATAGTGTAATAATTACATAAAGTTTTCATGGTTTGAGGATGATAAAGAAGATTGCATCATTCCATAATGAATCTGATGGCTGTGGCGTTGATATCCATATATTTGATTTTGTTGTAGTTGCTGTTTGTGATAATGATGTTGGCTAGCTAGATTTGGATGCTGTTGCTGTTCTAATTGAGTTGAGTGCGTTATGACTTTATTAGTAGTAGCCATGAAAGTGCTCTCTGCGAATATCGCTTCCACTTGATCTTCTTGTAATACTCTTCCTCCTGCTCCTCCTCCTCCGGGAGCACTTGGAAGCCCCAACCCCATTAATGGTTTAACCAACTTCTTTTTCCTTCTTTCAAGATCATATTTTTAGTTAATTCACAGCACGCATAGACAAGAGAGGGAGCGAGAATATGGAGAGCATGAAACTGAAAGCAAACAAATAAAAGACAAACCTCTTTTAGCTCTCTTTCCCTTCTTTTATCCATGTATAAATTGAGACTGATTTTGTGTAACACCGAAAACACTGGAATAAAATGGCCTTAAATATTCAATTCTCGTGTCTCTCTCTTTGTCCTAGATAGAGAAAAACCAGAGAATATCCCACTGAAACTGCTTTCGCTGTCTTATTTTACCCTTTCAAGGTAAGTAGAAACCGCTTTTGGGCTCCCTTGTCCAAGTCTCTTAGAATACTAGAGTCCGTAATGACTTAAGTGCCCTTTGATGTTTTCGAAGATTTGACATTTTCATGCAAACTGACACGTAGATTCTTGAGGTGGCTGCCTTCTACAGGCCTTACCCGTTCCCGTTTATAATCTTCCTTCTGCAGGTCCTTCCGATCTATATTCATTTTCATCTTTGAAATGATTACCAGAAAATTTGTTCCATCCGTAATACTCGACATTTTCCTCACAACTTCTGCGGTTCTGCCAAGCGGTCGCTATTGTTTGTTACCAATGCTTTCACATCCATGTATATTACATCTTTATTAGGATCTTCACCACTCTTTCATTATATTTTATTAATTTTTACTTTTTTTTACAAACTTAAAGCAATATCCTATTAAAATTAAGAATTAAAAATTTTATATGAGTACAAATTAAAATTAGATAAAAAAGTTATTTACAAAAATTTTCATTCTATATGCTAGTGTACCATTTTAAATGCATAATCTTAACTTTCATATTGTTTTATTTTTTAAATTTAAACTGGCTCGTATAATTATAGATCATACTTTTTGTTAGCCCCCAGCAGGGATGAAAATTGTACTCGAACTCGATGGGTACCCGATAAAATTACCCGAACGGAGACGGGTATGGGGAGTTAACAAAAATACCCGTCGGGTATGGGGCGAGTATGGGGATACCACCCCCATACCCGTTTACCATTATATATATATATATATATACACAATCCCTAATTCAATTCTTCATTCCCCATCAACGCCGTGTCCGTCAGCTACTCAACCATCATTCTCAGACCAGTGGGTTGAGTTTTTAACGGTAGAAACCTAATAATACCCACAATTTCTCAACCCTATTCTCGTCTTCTTCCAGCAACAGTCGACTGCCGACCCTCTTCTCCTCTTCTCCCAGCAACAGCCGACTGCCGACCCTCTTCTCCGACGCCGACCTTCTCCTCGTCGTTCGTTCATCCGCGAGGTAAGTACTTTGGCCGAGTGTTCTGTTTTGGGTTTTATTTCTGCTTTGAATGTTGTTGTCAAATAGTATGTGAATGGTCAGCCTTTGGGTGATACTTTGAGTTGTTTGCGTATAAATGAAGTGTTAATGTTGTTGGTTTGTGTTTGTATGTGAAGAAAGGGAGAAGATAGATTATTTGTTGTTAGTTGGGGTTTAATTTCTGAAGCCTATAAGGTGTTCGACGAAAGTCCTCTTATGTATTTAATGAACTTTTAATTTCCGCAACTTCTCTTTTGTCTTTCACTCTTTGCCTACGCCACTCCCTCCTGCCTTTCTTGAACCAGTCTAGTCTTCGCATTCTTCATGTCTCGTTCCCCCTTCTATTTCTCCAACTTTGATTTTCGTTTTCTGTGAGAAAGGTTCTGCTAAAAACGTTCCTGCTTGATCCCAACAAATTTGTCGAGAGAATTGCAGAAAAGATTTGAACTTTATTTCAGGGAACAGAAGACATGCTTCTAATTTTGGTGGTGGCAGGGTCGGTTGTATTTGTTGCAATCTTGCTTATCATGGTAATTTGGCGATTTTATTGGCTTAAACAAGGTAAAGATGTTTCTGATAAGACAAGAACTAGAGCTGAAAGCTTGCGAGATGGGATTGGAAAGCTTCAACGAGGAAGTAGTCCGTTTCATCATCAAGTTGTTGATAGGGAATGAATTTCTTATAAGACTAATGCTTTGAGTGTCCTGTTTTAAGTGTTCAAACATTCAAGAAATTCATAAGGCCTGTCCAACTATTAATGTTATTTGACAATCTTTACGTTTTCAGTGTAAAAACCAATAAAGAAATACATGTTGCTGGACTGTAAATAACATTTAAGTGTTCTGTTTTTTGTGTTCAAAACATCAAGAATTTAACCTAATGTTGTGCTACTATCAATGTTATCCAGTTAATGTTGTTGGATTGTCAATGTGACTTAAGTGTTCTGTTTTTTGTGTTAAAAACATTCAAGAAATTCACCTAATGTTGTGCTACTGTCCATTCATATTAAATAATTTACCTTTAAAAAAAGCGGATAAACGGGTACCTGATGGGGGTCAAACCCCAACGGGTATGAATATGGGGGTCTTAGAAAAATCTCTGGTGTTTAGTATCATCCTAACAACGTCGCCTTCCATATTATGTACATCTCATTTCCTTTTATGAAGCTATTATATATATTCACATTTGAT
>JANVCL010000004.1:21238367-21266587 GCA_026546855.1 Erythroxylum incrassatum
TCAGTAGTGGTCTCTTATCGTAAGATACGTACCGGAATGACCTACGGGCGTTCCGGTGGGTACTCTATGGTAAGGGGGCGCTACAATATAACCCTATCTATAATACTATATTTGTTTACATCAAGAACATGGTCATGTGTAATCTACTTTAAATTCTAAAATTTATATATGATATAAAGGGTAAATAGATTACTTTTATTTTAGTAAAGATAACTTTCATCTCATTAGGCAGATTGAAGAAGTATAAGTACTAAATTTTAGTACTTTCACTTTTCATCGAAAATTTCATAAAACATAATGAATTTTATTCTAAATTCACTTTTACAAAATATAACTCTTATCATAATTCATCAAGGAATGTCGACATGGCGACTAGTTTCCGATAGTGCAAATTTATTTTTTTGGGAGGAATGAGGCAAAATTTTCCCTACTGAAGAAAAAAACAATGTATAACAAATCTCCTCTTCATACACTAATAATCGTTTGCCTTCTACAGCTAATCTTCTTTTTCAAAGTTTGTAGTATCATTCGAACCACCTCACTTTCATTATTATCTTGATCCCATTTCTTGTTATAAACCTATTATATATATGAACATTTGATTTTATATACTATATCTTATGTTAAGCTTCCTTGAATCTTCAAGACAATGTAGATGGAAATGGAGGCGGGGGCAATGTCACAATGGTCTGTAAAGGATTAGGGAAATTAATTGTTTTGAAAATTTTGTTGATTCCAATGACTATATCTAGTCAATCAGGTATGCATGTGTTCCAATTTGGGTTCATTAAACGGTTCCACTAAACTAACAATCTAAGTTCTATACTGATTGTGTTTTAGGTGAAACGCAACTTACTGGCAGTTCATTTGATTAACTTGTCTTTCACACTAAATCTGGGGACTCATTCACTGTATCCTCTAAAAGTTTAGCTATAGTAAAGAAGCTGTTGGAAGAGGTATCAACAACCCTACACCTGAGGGAAGATCTTTCACTATTTCAGTTGGTGACTTCAAACATGCAAGAATCCTTTTTGGGAATCTAGACATAGGGAACTCATTTACTTTTACTAACTCTCATATCACTTGGAATCCAAAAAATAATTGTTTCAACTCTTTATCAATGGAATCAACTTAAAACTTTATTTATTGTTCTGTTTATAAGAATTTTTAAAACAACCTTTCTACTAGTTACGGGTAAGGTTGGTACTATTGTTATTGTTATTGTTGTTGTTCTATATCTGTAAAAATTATTAAACTTCTAATTAAAATCTTGTACTACTTACCATATATCATTATATTATATTGATACCATTTCCAAAATTTTTATTAATAATTTTTATTGTTACTAAATATTAATGATTAACAATAGTTGTTTACTTAAATTTATAATATTTTTATCCTATTAAATTTAAAATTTTTGGTTCACAATTATTTTAATATCCAAAATATATTTAATTTTCACATTTTAAATAACCTACCATGTGTTTTTCAACAATATGTTTTAAATATTGAAAGCAACTTGACAACAAAAGATATCTTCGCTAGGATTATAAAAATGTCAATTATAATTAAGCTTAACTATGATTATTGATACAGAAACCCCAAGAAAACAAAGTTTTTGAAACTCCCTAATTTTATTGAATATCTTCGTGGATGGTTTGGTCTTGTTATAAAGGTAAGATGTAATGTTACTTTGAACAAATCCTTAAAGTGCTTGTTTAAGCCTTGCTGCACATTGCCTTATAATAGGTTCACTTAGCAAAGTAAGATTATCTTGGCATGTGACACCTTAATCCCCATTGCCATGGCTTCTTGTATCACCACTTGAATTCTCCATAGATGATTTGGCCTTATCATCAAGGTGAGATGTGATATGAGTTTGAACAAATCCTTGAAGTGCTTGTTTAAGCCTTGCTGCACATTGCCTTGTAATAGGTCCAATTGACAAAATAAGCTTGTCTTAGTGTGTGACACCTTAGTCTCCATTATCATGGCTTCTTGTATCAATTATTAAGTACACTTAACATTAACAAACTATCTTTCAAATATTATTAATTTTAACAATACTATCACATACAAAAATTCATCAAAATTTTCCTAAAATTTTATGGAAAATATTTAACAAACACATTTTTCGACGAAACCCATAATTGTAACAAAACGATATCACAATTGCGACGAATCTAATCAATGGTCGCTATATGTGGCACCATTTGTAGCGCTTCAGAAACTCGTCGCCAAATATTAGTGATGAACTAAATAAATCGTCTCACTAAGTATTCTGCGATGGTTTCCAAGTATCGCCGCTCAATATTACATTTCTACATCTCTTATGCTACGATTACTCTAATAGTCACAAAAAAGGTGATTATTTGGCGACGCAATATATATTTCGGTCGTTATTTGTTCCAACTATTTGTGACGTTTTACCATAATCAACGCCAAGTAAATTGATTTCCTCGACATTTGGCGACGATATTTGTATTCGTCGCAAAAATCTTTCATTTTGGTAACAAAATTATTTAAACATCGTTAAAATTTGATGTTATTATGATGATATTCCATAAACGTCATAAAATCGTTTATTTATAGCGATGAACATTTAAATCATTGCTAAATGTATTCTTTTAGCGATAATTTGGAAATCATTACCAACTAAGACATCGCCAATAGATTGATTTGTTGTAGTGTATGAAAGTTTGAAGAGCAGTGGCTTAGAATACTTTCCAAAAACAATGACTTAGAATTGTAGAAGCCTCCTTTCTCTTCCTTGTGCAGTGGATAAAACAGAAACACCTACCTCGCTAAAATCGATCGAAACTAGTGGCGAATAAATAATATAACCTAATTGAACAGGGCTAGATTGAGGCCCATGGACTGGTCCATCTATTAGCAAAATGATAGCAACTTGATGAGTCAGTTTATGTTAAAAGGCGCAAGATATATATGGGCCATACGATGTTGTCCGACTTATCAGGACGAAGAAGCCGCCTTATCCCTAGTGCCGGTGGTTCGTTTTCTCGTCCACAGACAAAAGTATCGCCCAATTTGACCTGTAGCGTGCACAAGACTTGCCATCAAGTGAAAACCTCTTTCAGTCCATGCTTACACTGCAGGAATGAGCTCCAAGAGAAACAGGAAAAACTAAGTGGACTGACAGTCTGACAAGAATTAAATGAGGTATGTGGTTGGAAAAATAGAAGGTTAAAATATCAGGAAGAAGAAGAAACATGTAGGGATATTTGCCACTTCCTTTTTTACATTTGTAGTAATTGGGAATGACGTGATTGTGCATAACAACAAGAACACAAACAAGAAGAAGAAGAAACGAGCTCATGTTTCGCAGAACAGGACCCCAAGGCCCCAATGTCTCCATGTCATTATTTCACTTTTCAACAACTTGACACATGGTGGTGGGTGGCTGCTCCTTTTTACTTGCCTTTTTAACTTCATTTATAACGTGCAATGTACAATTTGTCAATTCTCAAAGAGCAAAATAATGGAGATCAATGAAAGCTTAAAATTTTCCGAGAAATGTCAGTTAAACGTGAAGTCTGGTGCGAAGTAACTTTGAGATCCAAGAAACTTGAACAGGTCGACATTATATATACACATCTTGGATATAGAGTGTCAACTTTCATGACATGTGGCCAAGGATTTCGTAATATAATATCTACTGAGAACCTACAATCCAGATAAACAAAGTAGGAGGTTGATTCTTGAGATTATGCATGACATGGTATTTTCCGATAATGAAGTGAAATGAAAAGGAACATTGTCTATACTTTCCGATGCATGAGCTAGTCCTCCAAAACTATTAATACTGACCAAAGAATGAATTTCATGTTCATAAAATAACAAGAAGAAAAAACTAAAGTTTGGGACTTTTTATTTAAATTGTTATATGGACTTGGATCATTGAACTCGGGGGGAAGTTGATGCATTGGACTGCAAGGCATGCAGATAAAATCCAACTGGTTTGAGTGTTGAGAACTACAAATAACAGTGAAGGTTTTTAGCAGAAAAAACAATTGCAATTTCATAATTAACAACATGGCTGCAGGCAACACATATATCAGAGTCAAAACATAAAAAAAGTAGTCAAGATCTTAACTAGGGTATAGTTAGGTCTAGTTCATGTTATTAACATCGAAAGGTCTTGGAGTAACAGAGCTTAAGATAATTATGTAACAATTTTATTTTTGGAAAAGAAGGACAATGAAAAGATTATTGGTGACTCTTTCCCTGCCTAACAGACCACTGGCTGGTGTATCTGTGGACCTAGCAAGCAAGGCCAAGTCAACTTTATAAATTAAAGTAGTTTCAAAACCTAGAAAGTCAAGCTAATCAAAGATCATTTTCTGAAAGAAGATCATAATCCTGTATACCAAGTTTGTTTTGAATCAAAATAAACAATTAATATTATTGAAAAGAAGATCACAACATATAATGCATGATTAACATTAGTTATCAAACAATGTCATAAAGAATGGTTTTGTAACCACAATTTCTTAATAGTTTCCCTATTAAGAAATCAGGGTTTGGTTTCAAAGATAAGTAAATGATTGGTGGTGGGCTAATAATCAAGGAAAATCTTGTTATCCTGATTTAATGCAAAAGGTACATGTATTATTGTGATTAGATATTGGAGAATGCGAGCATGGCAAGTCTCCAACGACTTTTGTTGGATTATATTAATTGGGGAAGGGCAAAATAGCCTAACCTTGTCTAGCTTTTGGTGGTCCAGCGAGCCTCTGGTTAATTAGGGATTTCAATGTTCCTTAATTTTCTAAAATTGTTTATGTTGAATTCAATGTGTTTGTCTTTACAGGCTTGAGGTCCTGTAAAAGAGTTACTAACTTCTACGAAAACAAATTCTGTAAATTACAAAGTTTAGAAACAGGAACTTTTCAAGCACCTTCCCTCCTCACCAGTCAACATCATACATTCATAATATTTTTGCGTAGTGCAGGTTTAATAAAAGCTTTCTCGGGAGTACAATTACGAAGTACCTTTTACATTTGATGATCTTTGCCAATTCACTTATTTAGTATTCAATGAGCCCCTGTTCATTTTATGATCTGTTCTGCTGACACCAGTTACTCGCCTCAACATTTTAAACATCGTACACCACCGCCGAAACTTGGTCCAATAGGTTCGTGTTATCTACGCACCTTCGCTGCTTTTGATCTTCACACGTTCAATATTCAAAGATGATACCAACAGTGGATTTTTGTCGCTTTCGAAACGAATACTCGACTGCGTAACGCTTACGTCACCCTCCAATACACTACTCACACGCAACCCCATAAAGACAACACTGTACGGACTTCGATCTTGTGATCAAATCTTTGCCGTCGGATGTTTCATCACTAATTATTAATAGGGAGCTCGCGACAGTGACGCGGCTCAACTCAACTCGAGGGAGCTGAGGGTTGGCGTAAAGTGGAATCATTTGGAGGGGCAATTTTGTTTCGTATTTTAAGTTTTAACCATTTACCAGGGTAAAGGGGCTAAATGGTCATTTTCTCGAGAAAGCGACTGACAAGATGACGTGGCAAGACAAGCTCCAAGAGGGGGCAAAATAGGCTAAACGGCATTAGGAATCGACACGTGTCGTAATCAATCCCAAAGCCCGACAACGACAAGCTTTGAAGATGGATAGAAAAGATAGATAGATATGCATACATTTAAAGTTAGAAGGCAAGCAGTGGTTGCCCCAGAGATCGAGACTCTCTTCTCATTGGTTACTTTCCTGACCTTTGAGGACACGTGGGCCCCCTAATTCGTGGAAGTTTTGATTGGGCGTTGGGGCCACATGAGAAAGGTAGGGTCGGAGAAGAAAAGATAAAGGCAAAAGGAGAGATGAATCTTGGTTATTCAAAAAAAGATAAATGTTTTAGGGTCTGTTTGTTTGACGCGTGTACAGTAATAGTTGGAGAATGGGGTCCACGCTGTTTCAGCAAAAGTCCAAACCAACTTTTTCAGAAAAATTAAAAGGAGAAGTGAGTGGATGGATGACGTGGCAGTTCTTGATACCATTTGATTTGAGAAGCATTTTGGGTTGTTCTCTTGTCAATTGATTATAGATGTTAATATTGATCTCTTTTTTATTAGGTAGGATATTACATCAGAACAATCTCAAGTATCTAGATAATCATAGTCATTTGCTCCTTCTATATACATTTTAATTGTGGTCGGTAGGATTTAGTAGCCAACTGCTTACATACAGTTCTAATGGAGCCACTTCAAATTTATTAAGGATTGTGTTTTACTCAGTAAAAATATTTCTACTTCAAACACTAGCCTCTATTTCCTAAAATAAAATTACACGACGGCGATTTTACTCTTGAATAGGAAAACTTATCGATTTCTTATTAAAAGAATAGCTAATTTGATATAATTAACTCTAGTATTCGTATATATAACTATAGATAGTTGTATTGTTTATTATTTATAAATTAGAACTACCCATATTATAAACATTACATGTAAATCAATAAATTAGAACTAACCATATTAATGTACAAAATGACAATTTTAGTCTCGTAATACTTCTATGAAATCCTATTTTTAATTATAATTTTACTAAGTTTTAAGGTCAATTGTAGTTACAAGGGATTTAATCAAGCTTTCTTTATTATTTTTTCTGTTAAAGATATTACTATTTTTTATTCTTTTTACTGCTTTTGTAGAGTGACATTCCTATTAGGAATTAAGATCATTTGACATTTTGCTCAAACATACATATGCTTTTGAGCAGGAAAGGTTTGCAATATACCCAAAATATTAATCGCCTTTCTCACAACTAGTATACTATAATTCTGAATGTTCCTTATGAATTCAAAAGCTATCACCAAACTACTAATAGTTAATTGAAATCTCAATATTACTACCTTAGTAGTTGCTCATGTAGTAAGGCAAAACAATTGGTGATGGAAGTATACGTGTCTCCATCTTATAGTTAAGAGCAACCATCACTAAGATCTTTAGGAACCAAAAAGAAGGAGAAAGATGAAAAAAAAAAGAGCTCATCACACTTACACAACAATTATGGAATGACTGTCATCACTTTTACAGTGGATGACAAGATCCTTATTTAATGATATTAGAAAAGTCTTAGAAATCCTAATATATTATAAACAAGGTTTTGGTCTTGGTATGTGTCAAATATAACCAGAAACTAAGTACTTCATCATCCTTGTCGTCTGTCATACGTTCCAAGTCATTGGTAGCAACAGTCTAGCATCTTTCGTCAATAGTTTTGGTGAGTAGTTTGCAAGTATGTCAAAACCCAATGATAAGTTAGAGTCTAGTGGTTCGGGAATGGTTTCAGCAATGAGATCCTCCAATTTACGAATCACCAAGCAATGTCTAAATGGTAATAATTACCCTTTCTGTTCCAAGAATTTTTCGTTATTTTTCAAAAGCTAACGGAAATTTTTTCATCTCATAACTAATCCTCTAATTAATAACATAGAGCTAGAGAATTGGCTAGCCTATGATGCGCAATTGCTATATGTTCTTTTTGATTCCATGGAACTTGAAATCTAAAACTTGTTTTCTGCCGATACTTGTAAGCAAGCTTGGGACTATACCAAGCTTCTATATTCAAGTAATATGCTTCATGTATATGATACCTCTGTTGAGTTGTTTAAGTCCAAGTAGGAAGGAAGTTTGATTGAATACTTTGGGAAGGTGAAATGAGCATATGAAGACTTGAATTCTTTACGGCTAATCACGCCTGATGTAAAGAATTCAACTCTTCATATGCTTATGTCAAATCCAAATTGGGATTTCAATACTTCATAATTTTTGTTGATGATTTTTTCTGATGACTTGGTTATATCTAATGAAAGATCATTCAGAAATATTCTCAATCTTTTGTTCTTTCTGTGCTGAAATCTAAAATCAGTTTAATACCTAGATCAACATTCTTCGTAGTGATAATGCTAGAGAATATTTCTCTAACCAGTTCTCCAGTTACTTATAGCAACAGGGTATTCAGCATTAGTGTTTTTGTTCTCATACACCCCAATAAAATGGGGTAGCTGAAAGGAAAATCCAACATATTGTTGAAACTGCGCGTGCTCTATTAATTCATATGAATGTTCCTAAAAGTTTCTAGGGGATGTTGTTCTCATAGCATGCTTTCTTGCCAATCACATGCCATCTTATGTATTGGGGAGTAAAATTCTCTTCCTACTCTCTTTCCTCTTCAATATCTTTTTCCTCTTAATCCTCATATCTTTTGTTATATCTGCTTTGTTCATTAGCTTCATCCTGGCACAAATAAATTACACCTGAGAGCTATAAAGTGTGTCTTTCTCAGTTTTTCTCGTGTACAAAAAGGTTATAAATGTTTCAGTCTTTTGAATCGGTGTTTTGTCTCTGTCGATGTTGCATTCTTTGAAGACACTCCATATTTTTCTAAAACTCCATATGGTTTTGTTGATATAAATGAGGGTTTGCCTATTTCCTTTATGCCTTCTTAACTAGTCCCTAGACTGAATGTTCCTGACACTAGTTTTTCGAAGTCTACACCTAACACTAGTTTTTTGAAGTCTGCACCTGACACTCAGCTTGCACTTTTAGAATGTTTATCTAATCCTAATTTGTAGGTGTATACTTGACGCACTCATCAAGAAGAAGAACCAGTCAATTCATGTCAATCTCCACCGGCTTCTTCCTTTTCATCTTTGGCAGATGATGATCTTAATCTTCTGATTGCTTTTCGTAAAGGAGAAAGGTCTTATACATCTCACCCTATGTCAAATTTTCTCTCTTATGATTCATTATCACCATCGTACTCATTTTTGTGTCCAACTTATCTTCCAGACCCATACCCAAGACTGTTTTAGAGCCTTTCGCTCATTTTGGATGGACACTTGCCATGGAAGAAGAGAAGTCGACTTTACAGGCTAATCACATATAGGACTTAGTACCTCTTCCACATGGTCACACGATTGTTGGCTATTATTGGGTGTTCACTATTAAGGTCAATCCTAATGGATATGTTGATCGTCTAAAAGCTCGATTGGTGGCTAAAAGATACACATAGGTATACGGTATGGACTACACTGAAAGTTTCTCTCCGGTTGCTAAGTTGACCTCCATTCACGTTTTCATTGCATTAGCAGTCACACATAATTGACCCCTTAGCAGTCACACATAATTGACCCCTTCATTAGCTTGATGTGAAAAATACTTTCCTTTATGGTGCCATTGACAAGACAATCTATATGGAGCAACCACCGGGGTTTATTGCTCAGGGGGAGACTAGACTTATGTGCCATCTTAACAACTCCTTTTATAGTCTAAAACAATCACCAAGAGTTTGGTTTGACATATTCAGTACAATGGTTATAGACTTTGGTTTTCAACTGTGTGGTGTAGATCATTCTACATTTTATCGTCACTCTGCAACTGGTAGAATTCTTTTAATTGTTTATGTTGATGACATTGTTATCATAGGTGATGATAAAGTAGGGATCCAGTCCTTAAAATCATTTCTGCAGATCAATTTCCAAACAAAGGACCTAGATCCCCTAAAATATTTTCTGGATATTGAAGTTGCAAGGTCTAAAATGGGTATTTGTTTATTCCAAAGGAAATATGTTCTTGATCTTTTGGAAGAAACCGACTTATAGGCATTAAACCAGTCGATAGTCCTATAGAGCCGAATGTCAAACTTGATGCAGAAAAAGGTGAATCTTTAGAAGACCCAGGCAAGTACAAAAGGTTGGTTGGTAAACTTAACTATTTGACTCTCACTCGTTCAGACATTTTATTTGCCATAAGTTTGGTCAATCATTTTATGGGTTATCCACGGACAAGTCATTGGAATGCAGTTGTCAGAATCTTGAGATACTTGAAAGGATCGCCAGGGCGAGGTCTTCTGTACAAAAATCATGGACACACTCAGATATAAGGGTATACAGATCTTGATTGGGCAGGTTCTTATGACTAGAGGTCTACTTTAAGTTATTGTGTTTTCATAGGAGAAAACATGGTGCCATGGAAAAGCGCAAAGCAAACAATTATTGCTGGCTCTAGGGCTGAATCTAAGTACAAGTCCATGGCATACACCAAATGTAAGTTAACTTAGTTGAAGCATCTTCTTCAAGAACTCGATTTTGAGCATCCATCTCTAATGGAGTTAATGTGTGATAATCAAGCAACCATTCATATTGCCTCTAATCCTGTCTTTCATGAAAGGACTAAACATATTGAAATTGATTGTCACTTTATTTGAGAGTTGTTTGTTTGATATGCAAAACAAATGTAGAAAGTGAAAAGGCATATCATTTTCATGTTAATTCGCACAAAAATTTAGTTAAAATTATTCAATAAATAATATGTATAAAAGATATTTATTATTATTATATATATAAAGTCTAAATTAAATTTTAGTTCTTAAAATTAGTTAAACTTTATGCACAAATATATTAATAACTAATAAGTCCTACTTAAGGAATCTTTATAGTTATATAGAAGGCTCAAAATCAACCTTTAATAAATGTATATTAATGTAATAATTGTCAATTATGATAGCAAATACTATTGACATCTCTCTCAAATTGATGTTGGTAGGTCTACAAGTGATATTTTGCTATCCAAAAACTAATGTAGCTAATATTTCATAAATTTAGTGAAAATATTTATAATTTATATAATTGTGAGGATATGATAGAGTGATGCTTTTGCAACTATATGCCTCTC
Organism: Erythroxylum incrassatum; assembly: GCA_026546855.1. Lineage (NCBI taxonomy): Eukaryota > Viridiplantae > Streptophyta > Magnoliopsida > Malpighiales > Erythroxylaceae > Erythroxylum > Erythroxylum incrassatum. Next base: position 21,249,090 of record JANVCL010000004.1, read on the forward strand.
AGATGAAGTGACAGTTGACTTCTGTATGCTTTGTGTACTTGTGATAGAAATAAATAGCTACAATTTGAATGATACTAGACATTGTCGTTATGTAATGAAGTTGGTTAAATTGGAGAAAAACCACATTCTTTGAGTAGAGCACGTAGTTAAATGATCTTTACGCAAGTAATATATATGGCACCATACTCTACTTCAATAGAATATTTGGGGACATAGTCACGCTTCTTGTGTTTTCAAAAATAAAAGCTTTATAAGCATGCACCATTCTATAATGGATCTTCTAATGTTTAGACAACTAACCTAATCTACATCACTATAGGATAGGAGTTGGAAGAAGGAACTATTAGAAAAGTAAGTCATGATCAATGATTTCAAAGATATATAGAACGATGCGTCAAATTGTAGATAAATAGAGACACCGAGGAGATTACTTAAACCTACTTACAATATGGACATCATAAAAATATCCAAATAGTAATAATTAGATAAATAAGGTTATCCACTGGATTTTAGTATAACATATTATCATTAAGAAGCTCTCTTTTGTAATGTTGATATTTCCTCTTAATTTTATAGGAGTATCAATATGAGTAATGTTCGTGAGTTTAGCCAATTGAATAAAATCCTGATTATACTTATGTTGATTTAATAAAATACATTCAGGTTGATGATGCACCTCTAAACCTGAAAAATAAGTAAGTTTGCTAAGAACTTTTATGTGAAAAGTAAATTTCAACAATTCTTGAATTTTAAAAATAACCTCAATATTAGAGCCTATGATAATAATTTCATCCATATAAATAAAAAGAATCATAATGCCTTAAGATTTCTTTTGAATAAAAAGAGAGGATTCATATTGACTTTAAGCAAATGAAATAAGTAGGATAGATCAAAAATTTTCAATGTATACTCTTGATGCATGCATCAAATTGGCATGTGAAATGGAAATTTGATGTAAACTTCTTCTTTAGCACTACCGTAAAGGAACTTTATTGACATCCTTTTGAGATAATAACCCTGATTGAGAAACAGTAAGTGATAGAATGGTTCGTTCACACAGTGGTCATCTTAGCTATCGATGTGAAAGTATCATCGTAATCTAAACCATATTTTTTTATTTTTTAAAAATAACTAACTAAACCTTGTGATAGTTTATAGATCTATTAGGATGGAACTTGATAGAAAACAAAATCTTACTACTAAGTGATTCTACAGATGGAAGACAATTAACATCTCAACTTTGGTTTTCTTTAAGTGCAAGCTGCTTCATTAGTTTTTTTTGCCAATACTCATCTTTCATTGCCTATTTATAAAAAGAGGGAATATGAATAGTAGATAAAGTAACTACCAATGATAGACGAGGGATGAAGCCAAACCTTTCTTAAGGTTTACGAACTCAAGTGCTACGCTAAAAAGGGATGAGATTAGTTTCCATATCAGGATCTTCAAATAGGGAGAGATGTTAAGGAGTTATCAAAGGTAGTGATATTACACTTTTAATAAATCAAAAGTAGTTTTGATTATATAGGACCTATAAAAGAGTCAATAACTATAAGAAGAATAAAAAATAAAGGAGAAAAGAGTTATTAATGAGTGATAAAAGAATATTAATTTTCCAGAAAAAGGACTTTTGGGAAACTCGAATAAGATGTAAGATAGGATCATAACCAAAAAAACTTTTAATTTATACCCTATCCTAAAAATGCACATTTCATATATTGAGTTATGAACTTATTGTGTTTGTGTGTAGGAGTATGAATATAATATACACATACAAAAATATAGAGATTAGAATAGTTTAAAGAATAAACAAATAACTGAGTGAAAGGTTACATATGGTTCAATATGAGAGAGGAAAATTGATTAATTTGATAAATGAAAATTAATAGCAATTCATACCAAAATCAAGAAAACATAAAAGACTCTAATAAAAGAGTTTGAACGACAACAAAAAAGTGACAATTCTTTCTTTCATCTATCTCATTTTATTTTAGAGTTAAAGGATATGCCTTTTGAGTGATTATCTCTTTAGTTTATAGGAATTTATGGAAAATAGATGTGTATTAACCCATGTTATCATAATAAAAGGTTTTGGTATTGGTAAAAGCTTGAGTCTTAACGTAGTGAAAAACATCTATAATAAAAATATTAAAATAAATTCATGTAAAATGATTATAATTATAAGTAGAAGTGATAAAGTACTTACAATTAGCATGAGAAGTAACTGATGTTTTATCTTATAAATCATTTTATATTATATCAAAAGGTTGGGCAACATTTGGTTTGTGGGTAGGAAATGACAAGTTCTTACTTTTCCTAAGCCCGTAAGAATTCCGAAGAAAATCCAACTTTAACAATAATCTTTATTGATTTAAAAAATGAAATTTTCATTAATTCTAAAGTAGTTACATGGATGTATAATAGAATGTCAAGTTTAGATAGAAAGAGACAAGTACAACTCGGTTAAAACACAAGTAACCATCTTTATTGATTGTTGATTATACATAATATAACCAAATTTACAAAATTTACTTTATAATTATTATCAACCAATTAACTGACAGAAATATGACTAGTGATAAGATTGGAAGAAATGAAGGTATCAATTAAGGAAGAAGAAATATCTCCAGTAATTATGATGAGTAAATGATTTACATTAGTAGTATGATTTTTAAGATCTTTTCAAATTTTGTTTACATTGTTAAGGAAATAAGCACTATTTGTCATATGATTAGAAGCCTTACAATCTAATTACCAAGTAGATGGTGTAGAAGAAGATTTACCTAAGAGCTCTAAAGCAAAAAGTGTAAAAAAATAATTTGTATAATCATTTTAGGATTCATAAATTGAACATAATTAAAAGCATTTTATGTCAACTTTACTTCATCAACCAAATCATTAGTGCTAGAATTAGTTGAAGCCATATATATTGTAGAGCAATGTTATGTTGATTATAAAGCGTCTTTATATAAGATCATATTTAAGTTGCAGTCTTGAAGGGTCAAAGATTTAAGATTATATTAGCCTCAACAAATCCTATTTTGCGTATCCTTGACTTTTCACTGAGTACGTTCATCTTTATTCTTTTTTATATCAAAAATAGAATTATTCCCATTAACATGTTTCGATAAATCTTTTACCTTTAACAAATATCTTTAAAAGGAATGCCCAAATTGAGTAATTTTTTCATTAACATGACTTAGAAAATTTTTATGATTATTCGAAGACATGATGTTAAGATATTAGAGCTAAGATAAAAGTGAAATCATAAAAAAGCCAAAGATTCATTTTGAACCTTATCGTTTACAATAGAATACAGAATTGACCATAAGATTTTTGAAACAGTCAAAATTGAATCCTAACATTTTTAAAATGTCCAAAATTATGGGAAATCCGTAATCAAATTTGTCTACAAACTCAATAGTGTATCACTCATTTCCCTTTTAAAAGTAAGCTCTAACGTATATCAAACTTGAGTTAAATTGTTCCTTATTAAGACAAACTCTAAGCATTATATGAGACTTCAAATAGATGAAGGAAGAGGCATCCTTTTGTTCTTCTACCCTTATGTTATTTACTTATTTATTTTTAGAATTGAAGTTGACCTATACACTTCCAATATCAAGCTATGTTTTTTTGGAAGTTAAAGGATTATATTCCAAAAGAAGGCATAGCCTTAAAATTACAAGGAGAAACTACCAAGTTCATCCTATCCAGAATGGATATAAAAAAATTACAATCCCAATATTCATCCAATCCTCACTTGCTAGTAGATGACTCGTTACATGCATTACATACAGATTAGTCTAGATGCCCCATCTCTGATTTATTACTCCTTTGGCTTTAGTTTTGTTCCGTAGTAACAAGAAATGCTCCCCTGATTTTACCAAGAATGGATTTTGTGAAGTTTGTAGTCTTCATTTTCTTTAGCTTGAATTTTTTGTTGTTTCTCTCCATCTATTCTTCACACACTGCTACATTAAATGCTAGCTTAAGAAGTTCTTTATCTCCCCTCTTCTTGTTGTGAATTATGAGTTATTGAACTAATTGTATCTAAAAGTGGCTTAACTCCTTTGCATTGCAAGCTGTTTTGATTTTTCTCCACAAGGTGCATGTAAATTGGCATTGGAAGTACAAATGATCTCATATTTCTTGTTATTTTAAGCATAAAACACACATAAGTTTTAGATTTATCAATATTTGCTAATCTATTTTTGAGGGTTTGCCAGGTAATGTATACAAACTTGGGATAGTTTCTAGGGAACCATATCAATTAGTGATATTCAACTTCTGGTTTAGATTGCAGGAATTACAAATTAATTGGTGAATTTTCCTAATTTGCATGATGTCCAAACTGCATTGTCTTCCCTGTTTGATTTAAGTCTATAATCAATTACAACTTCTGTTAGTCTGTCAAGTCCTCTTTGTTTAAAGTTCAAATGTTGGTTCTCCAACATCTCATTCACTTAGCCCTAAGTCTCATTATGTGCCTTAACTGAAATAAGTCAGGATGCATGGATAGGGGAACTTTGGTGAACTAATTATCAAACAAGAAGGATGTGTTTCTACCATTGCCAATGATTTTTTTAATGTAAGGTGCCACTTTAGCTCTCAACTTTTGCAGATTGTACCATATCTATGAGTCATTTGAGATATTTTTATCTCCTAGAAGCTTTTCCCTTGCAAGTATTTAGTATATGTCCATTATACCTAGAGATTTTCTTTATCTACTATCAACTTCCAGTTTCTTTTAGCAATCAATACTTTACTGGTAAGTTGTATGGTATTGAGTCCCAAACCACCTTATTTTTTAGGGCAACATAAGTCCTTCCAGAAAAATTTAGATCTAGAACCTTTATATAGATCCCTATTCCATAAGAAATTCCTTATCCATTTCTTAATATCCTTGGCCAATTTCTTAGGAAGGATTAAATAAGAGATCTAATAATTATAAAGGTTAGAAGGCATTGTCTTGATTAACTAAGCTCTTCTTGTGTAGCTTAAATCCTTGTTACCCCAGTTCTTTAGTTTCCTTTCAATTTGTGATAAGAGTGGCTTACAATCCTTGTAGGATGGTTTGGATGTAGTAATTGGCACTATAAGATAAGTGAATAGTGGATTGGCAATCTTAATAAGGGTTATATTGTAGGATCCCGCTTATTTCCGGAACCTAACTCTTCATAATACCATAATACTTGAGCATGGTTTCTTGTAATCTCTTTAACCATCATCGATTTATCTTCTTGCTTTGATACCACAAATGTTGGATCCTGTTTTTTCCCGAAACCCAACTCTTGCTCTGATATCACATCTGATGGACCCGCTTTTGGAGCCCAACTTTGGATCATGAAATGTGAGCATCTTACCTTGAAGGGTTATTTCATATAACCTTAATTAATCATCATCCTATAAGAGTGGAGTGCCCACACAAATCAATCATCATACTCGAACTCATTTCTCCTATTTGTGAATAGAATTTGGAAATCTTCAATCTAGAATTTTAATTTGACTTCTTCAAAGAAATTGTATTCTAAGCCTCTAGTTTGTTTTGAAGCAAGAACCATCTTAATCGGAGCTCTATAGATCAAGATATGCTTAAAAAGTCAAAGTGTGTTCATACCCTAATTATGCTCTCCCAACCGATCCCTCACTTTTTCTAATACAAACCTTTTCAAAATGCGTTAAATATTTCTCCACAAATGTTTCGCTTTTTTATAGATTCATGCATTGGACTCTGGAAACAAACAGGGTCCAACATGAGTGGTATCAGAACAAGAGTTGGATTCTGGAATCAAGCGGGACTCAACATTTGTGGTATCAGAGCAAACTTTGGACTCTGAAAATAAGCAGGGTCCAACATATGTTCTCTATCTCCTACCTAAGAGATTTTGCATCCTTGGAAAGTAGCAAAAGGCTTTTACTAAGATTAACTTCAATCCTTGATAGGCTACTAAATTATTTGATGGAATTGATTATCAAATTCACTATGGATAGGTCATCCTTGTAGAAAAGCGGCAAGTCATTAGCAATTTTTAAATTGAACAACGTTAAATATTTGCACTTTTTATGATACTTGAACATTAGATTTTTTGTTGACGTGGTCAACAACTAGTTGAATTAGCACCTCCATACATATAGTGAACAAGTAAGGGGATAAAGGATCCCCTTACCTAGGTCTCCTTTCCCTTTAAAAGGGGGTGTAACTTCTTTATTAGTGAGAATACTAAATGTAGGTGTAACTATACACTCCTTAATCTGTATACATTTCTCAAGAAATCTCAATCTTTTATAGGAAGTAGCAAAAAATTTCAATCAATTAAATCAAAAGCTTTCTTGAAATTTACTTTGATTGCACAAAATTTTCCTAACTCCCTTTCTCATGTAACCTTTGAGTAAATCCTAAGCAATCAAGATATTATCACCCATATTTCTACCTTGTATGAAAGCACCCTATGTTGTTAAGGTTAAGGAACAACAATTGGCTTTCAGCCTCAATTGTAGCGTGAAATTTCTCTAAATTCACCCATTTTGCTTACATTGTGTGTTTTATGAACAAGACAAATAAAATTATAATTGAAGGCTTTCAACATTGTACTTTTCCTAAAGAATTCTTGAATAACTTTGGAATTTTGGTCACTAATCCAGGTTTCCATTAAGTCCATCATGACCTGGAGCTTTATTTGGATTTAATCTTTTAAGAGCCTCCTTTATATCCCTCTTCTACAACTCCTTTTTCATGTTCCCTGCTTCCTCAACTGAGATTCTAATCTTCAGGAAAGATTGCAATGGGATATTATGAGAAGCTGTAGCTTTTTTTAGAACCAAGCAATTTTATGAAACATTATCTAGTTATATTGAGAAAGAACAATAGAAATGGGAATACTTTTTAGAGGGAGAAATGGAAATTAGGAACTGATACTTCTAGCGATTTAAAATTTTAAAGTATGCAATCTAAGAATGTTTCACTTCAAAACTTGGCATAAAAGGTCTTGCTAAAACAAATTAAAAATGGTTGTATTGAGTGCTTGGGTCACTACGTGGTATGGTTCCCCAAATGCTTTTCAAATAAAAAAACTCAAAATATCATATAATCAAGTTAACTGTATGGAAGTTCAAGCTCACCGTTTTTTTTGTGTAATTTTTCAGACTGTTTATAGTGGCAATGGTGGAGGTCTCTGACAAGGAGAGGATCTTGGTGAGGACTAAAAGGTTGTCCAAATCTCTAATCTCTAATCTCTAATTTTATATTTTATTACTTGTTGTAAATTTTAATTATGATAAGTAATAATTAATTCACTATTTAAGTATTTGAATATTTCAGTTAATTTAAATATGGATTAACAAAAACAAATATAATTAGATTTTTTATTTTAGAAAGTGGGTCACATTTGGCCATTTAATAATAGGGCCCACTTTGTCATGTGAAAATAAAGTGCATTTTTAGATAAAATAAAAAACAATACCACAACAGAAAGTTAAGCCCGTTAAATTTTATGTCTACTTAAGTTTTATTCTATAAGTTTTAAAAACATCAAAGTTCAATTTGAATGCATAGTTTGTTCTATATTCTATTGTAAACGTTGATGTTCAAATTTTACTTTTAACTTAAAAATTAAAAGTTGAATATGCAACGACTAGTAGCCAGACTAATTTTAAGATAAATAAAAGTAGAACTAAAGTTAGATGGATAAAAGGCTAGACAAGTATGAGATTAGATTAAAAAAGGTTATAATTCTATGACAATATAGAAACAAATTAAAGAACTTTTGGTAAGAAAATTGTCTTTCTCAATAAAAATTTAATATATGTAAAGTAAGTTGAATTTTGAGCTCTTAAAATTAGCTAAATTATTATTTACAAATCTTTCTACCCCTAATAAATCTTATTAAGGGAAAGATTTTCAAATGTTTATAATTTTACAGAAGATGAGATATGAAATCAACTCTTCCCAATAGTGTCTTAATGTTTATATCCATCCTTATCACAATATTTCACAGCAACCCAATGTTTTAATCGATTAAATTATGTCGTTGTTGTATCTAAGAACGTACGGAGCGGGAGTATATTAAGTAATTCTCAAGCAACTTTTTGTTGTACTCTTTACAAATGTATACAAAATAAGAGCCCTCTAACTTTTGAGAACTGAGTCGTTATTGAACTGAAATCTTCCCAGCGTCACTCAAGCCTCATAAAGTTTGGAAATACCTAGCGTTATTCAGTGAATTTGGCATAAACAACTGTTGCCCAAAATAACTAGCAGCCTAAATCGTATGACGTGCCTTTTGTCGCTTTATGAAGTTTGCAGTGATAACGTGCATTTTCAAACATATTATCTATGTATTGTATACATGTTTTCTTATCCCATAGGATAAGGTTGTCACGTAATATAATATTCATAACATAAGAACAAAATGCAGATTTCTTTGATTTGGATCATGTTATGGTGTTTTCTTTCTTATACATCTTCAATAAATAAATTAAAATAATCCTAGAGCACGAGTATAACTGCACGTGACGATTACGGTCGTATAAGTGGGGCTATAAGATGAGTAGGTTTGATGGCTAAGAGATTTGACATGTTTTCTAATATTAAAATTTCCTATTCGTGTTCGGTTTAACCCCAACAATTGAAATGGGAATGGTGGTACCATTCTCTTATCCAAATGCAAGCGGCGGCAGCTTCAGCGTCAGAAGGGGAGAATCACTTGCCACCAAGGGCCGGAAATACAAAATAACTCTGGCAGGAAGTAGAGAAACATTTTTTCATTATTATTGAATCAAGTAATAATAGTATTAGTTAACTTTAACCGGACCAACTTTAATAAAAGCCATGGGATTAGAAATTTTACCATCAACAGTGGCTCTACCTCTACCGCCGCTTGCAGTAGCTTAAGAAGCAGACTTGTCCCTTTTTCTAGATACTATGAATCCATCTCTATTTCAAAGAGTTTGGCCTAGACTCGTAAAGAGTAAAATACCATCTAAAAAGCTCTACCCACATAAAATCAATCCCTAAAATTGAATGCTATTACTTCTCTTTTGTGAGTGGTCAGAAAAGCTTTGTTTATGACTAATATCAGCCACAAATAAAGAACAAAGAAAAAGTCACGCTCAATCATTTGAGGTTCATTTCAATCTCTTGTTCATAAAATGCGAAACATCGTGTTTGGAATGATCAGGATACCAGCTAACATCTTTTTACATTTCTTTCAAGTATAAATAAATGCGTTCATAGATATGAGTATCCATTTAACTCCCTATGTTTCTAAAATTCTGATTTTGAAATGGGACTAATCTGCAGTTCATTCGGGTTAAATACTTTTAACAAATACTCGTCCTGCTCAACTTTCAAGATGGATTTCACCATTGCAAAATTCAGAAACTCAACCTTCAATTCTTTCATAATTGGAGATATTACATTGCAGATTTGATGAGACTTGAATCCGAACTATGAGAAGAGGAGAATTACAGTCATACATAACACGTTAACATTTAAACTTTAACTAGTCTATCTGTCAGTCAGTGGTAGAAATAAAGGCATGATATTCTTAGGAGAATAGATGGTCGATTTCTTTCCTCGTAATTACAAATACAGTTGTATTCTTCTTTCAAGGGTTTATTTAATAAACCAAATTATCAAAGTCCTATTGTATATTTTCAATAGGTGATTTATATATAATCTAATGCATCGACTAAAAAATTACAAAATGAATTATAAAAGAAACACGAGTCCAAAAATGAAGGGTATTACAATAAGTCTAACAAGAATGAAAGTAAGGGTCGATTGTACAGATCCAATCACTAGATGGTCATTGCTTTAGCTTTTTGTACAATACTTGTGGTGTTGGGTGTCCACCTTACTATAATTAAGGTTCATGCCACCTTAAGGTTCATCGCCTTAAGGTTCATGCCACCTTACTATAATTAAGAAGAAATAGTAAACTTAGAGAACTTTTTATATGTGACATTCACTGAAAAATTAATGTAATCTCTAAATCGTTATTTAGTGTTACAGAACTATATTATAGTTTGCTTCAGAAGAGTCAGAATTTTCGATGCATTCCTGTTATTGACTGAACATGAAACGATAGAAGAGGCGTTGAGGACCTATCTCGATTTTTTTTCTATATAATACACTTTCACTGAAGAAGATTAAATTGGACCTTTAACAAAGTAAAGATGTAATTTTCAGTGTGCTAAAGGAATATACCAAAATCAAGATTTCTGCTTCCCCTGGTCATATATTAGCTTCCGTACGTTCTTAATTTGGTTATGGTCCATTTAAGAGACAATTTACCAACCAAATGATGAAGATTAGTAAGAGGGGTCCCACATCCTCTCATATCAACAATTATATCATATAAAGCAATGGCTCGTATAAGATATCGACATATACATATAAAAAGGAAATTAATAACCCATAATAAGTTGGTCTAGTGATAATCCCAGTAAACTTAAGTGTAAGAATTAAAATTAAAAAATTTTAATCATTTTTTAGAGAAAAAGTTAATATTTAAAAGATGATCAGTATTAGGCCCTTAAGTCTTCATATAAATATTGATAAGTTTTGGCTAACATTTGACATTTAATTTTTACATGAAGATGATATGTTGACAATAGAACAAAGCAAAGACCTATGTATAAGTGAGATAAAATGCACCATATCAACGAAAGTTTGAGAGTAGGTGAATGTTTATATACATTAGCGAAAATCTTCAGCAATTGGCGAGATTCAAATGTAAGACCAAAAATGATAATGCAACTACGTCATGGTGAGTTCAAACTTGTATGAAGATACTTTGTTAACTCAAGATTTATATTTAACGATTTTGATGATAATTGTATAATATTTCAAAATATAATTTGAGTTTATTTGTAAAATTAATGGTTTAATTCTCAAAAAGGAAATAAAATCATAAGAAATACGTTTTCTTTCTTGCAGGAACCTTCTTTATAAACTTATCTTATTAAAAGTGGTTTATCTAAATAGATCCTAATTATGAAGATCATATATTGGCTCCATGATTACTGAAAGATTTTTGGCAAAGATGACATCGAAGTTATTCAACGTTAAATCCATCCAATTGACTAAAGATGCGAGTGAAGCAATTGATTATTTAAAGAAGAGCAATAGAACTTGTGAAGTAGAATGAATATATTCAGACTGTCGAAACATTTTGAGCAACATCTATACTCTTGAGAATCATATCATTACTATTGTGTTTTAGAAAGTGAAATCACTCTATCAAGAAAGAAATTGCTATTTTGTTTTTTTGTGAGTTTTTTAGAAGCTTGTTATACACTTTGAGTGTGAAAGGTTGGAGAACCTTGAAAAGATGTATTTGTGTACTTAGTTTTCATAGTGAAACACTTATACTGGACGTAGACTTGAGTTGTAAGCCAAACTAGTATAAATTAACTGCGTCTTTCTTCGCTCTATCTTTAACTTTTAAATTTCTGCATTATATTGTATGTGTGTTATTTGTAAGAGACTCCTTCACCCTTATAAAAGGCTCTTTTTGATTTCAGCTTGTAAGAGGTTCCTTTCAGTTTTAATAAGAGCCTTATGTTTTTAAATTGTTTTAACAGGATTTATCATTTAGTGGGCTCCTTTCAATTAAATAGGGTCCTATCCTATAAAAGGCTCCTATTGACTAACAAGCTTTTGTCGTTTAAAAAGGTTTTATCGTCTGACATACTCCTACTGTTTTAACTAGGATCTGTTTATTATACGAATTGAAAGAACTTGCAAAAAAAGATTTTTATACACACAATTCACCCCCTTCTTGTGTATGTTTGCTTTTATCATACTTATCTTCAATGAAGAGAATGAAGGGTAAATAAATTTGCTAGGTTTAATATGTAATGGCTCAAAATTATTGCTCACTTAGATGGTTGAATATTGTGATTCCATTGTGGACGTACTTGGATGGACCATGCACAAAAATGAGTTGGGATGGTTAAACCAGAGGCTCATTAAGGTACTTGTCTTCAAGAGGTGGAGATATGGTGATATATGATAAGAATATGAAAGTAGTAGGCTAAACAAGTAGGAGCATTACTTTACAAGATGGGAACACTTCTTCAGGTAGTGGGAAAGTGGTTGAATGCTATGTCAATAGAATGAGCATCTTCCTAACATATTTTTCATGTGTTAGAGTAGAGTTAGTGGCCTAATATTGATAACTTCCTACTAACTTGGTGGTTTAATAGAAGAAGTAGTAACTCTCATCTAACTTGGTAGGTTAGTGAACAAAGTGAGTAGTTTAAGTTTACTTGGTCCTTAAATTCTTGTAAGCCTATACAAGAGAGCTAAAAGATTTAAAAGAAAGTTTTTGTTGAGAAATTTGAGTAGGAAGATCTTGAACAATTTATAGTAGATTGGTTCAAGTTAAAAGTAACTCGAATCTTTGTATTAAATTATTGTATGAATATATCAATAAAAGATTGACTTTGTTGTATCCATATTATTCGTTGCATTTGATTTATTTATGATGAAAACTGAAGTGTTAAGAGTGTGCGTGAAACACCTAAACATGAGTGGTGACAGGCATTTAGAAACAAATGGACTTATTGGTGGTGATCATAAAGGAAGGTTGAGTTAGGCTTTAGCAGACTAAACCTTGACTACCATTTAAGGAATTAAGCAATTTTATCCTATTCTATTGAATTTAAAAAATTCCCATGATAACTGTTATCAGAACTCAGTGAGGAGTTCATACATTGTTTATTAACAATAGTTGGTAGAAGCAATCTTGTGAAAAAAAAGCAATAATCGGTCTTTTAGTCCTAACGAAGGTCAGTGTAGTTTCCTTCTTAGAACTTTTTAAGCCTTGTTTATGGAACTTCAAGAAACAAAGAGAGCTTTCAAAAAATAGTTGAAATCTAATGAAAAGACGCACTATAACTTATTAATGCTCAAATGTGATATATCTAAGAACAAACCAATAGTTCAATAAGAGAGAATTTAGTGAATGTAAAATACTAATAAGTTTTTTATTGTAAGTGGAGTGCAAAAGAACTTAATTTTTTTAATAAGATATGGAGTAAAATTTATAGTAAAAAAGATGTTTGATTCAAAAAAAGGTATCAATCATAATAATATATATGGTATACAAAGTTGTTGTAGAAGATGGGCACCTCATATGATATTAATGTAGGTAAATCTCCATTGACACTTAAGAGAAAATTAAGAAAGAACTAATGGATTAATTCCTCCTTAGCAGTACTTTATAGCCTTCAAGAGAAGCTTTAAAATGGTTTAAGCAAAATAACTCTATGTGAAAGTATGAATGAAAATTCACTTCTTTTATGTTAGACTTACAAGACATGTTAAAGGAAAACAAGTTGTTTAACTTCATAAGTGGCTTATAGGGTTAGGCACAGGTTAAGCTTTGAAAGCAAAATGTAAAAGAACTGCCTAAAGTAGTAGCAATTACAAATGCCTTGGTGGACTTCCAAGCATCACCACCCGTTCAAACTAGCAAAAAGGCTACGAAAAATGATGGAACTTAAAATGAATTAGTAAAAGATAAAGGAATTGTATACAAAACTTCTCACAATAAGTCAAAGAAACAATAAAAAAGAGATATTGCTTGTATTATTTATGAAGGGAATTTTGCTTATAAATGCCTGAAATGAAAAGTGTGAGAGAAGCAAATCAGTTTCATAGTTACAGAAGATTAAAGAAAAGAAGGTAAGACTTGTCAAAAAAAGTCTACATCAACAATTATACTATCTCAGGTGTAATATGCTTTATGAAGGAGTTTCCAATGAAAAATAAACCAAATGGAGAGGAAAGTAAGTAGATGATGTACCAATAAAAATAAAAACTAGGTTTTATCTTCAAAGTTTGACTAAATAGTCTATAAGAGAATCGTTTATGAAGAAGTTCTCTATGAATTACTTTGAAAGAAGTGTCAATTTTTTTAGTGGGAATTATTTGTTAGAACTTTAAGTCTAAGTTATTGAATTATGCAAGTATTAGTGAGCTTTAATTGATATTTAGTGCTCAGGTTGACATGAAGATGTCATATTGATAATATAATAAGGTAGACCTACGAGTAAGCAACATAAAATAGATAATATTAAGGGAAACTCAAGAGCAAACGAGGAATACTTTAGTGCACATCGGCAAAAATCTTTGATAATGGGCAAATTTGAATCCAAATCTTAAGATCATCTTGTAATTAAGTCATACTAAGGATGTATAAAGGCACTTAGCTTCGATGAGGACGTAAAAAGGTATTTAAAATTGTGATATTTATTATATAATAGATTGGATTATTGCTAATTTATAAAGCAACGTGATTGCAGCATAGACATACTTGAATAAACCATACGTAAAAATGACTCGGCATGGCTAAACCAAATGTCCATTAAGACACTTGTCTTTTAGAGGTGATAATGTGAAAAAAAACTTAAAATAACATTAAATTAGCCGGATAGAAAATAGAAAACAGTACCATAAAAAGTGAAAGTGCTACTTATAGTAGTGAAAAAGTGGTCCAATGAGACAAAAATGAAGCATACAACTTCCAAATATATTTATATGCTAAGTGGAGTTAGTGACCTAAAAAAGATCTTCCTACAAATTTAGTACAATTAGCAGAAGAAGTAACTTCTCACTAACTTAGTGGGTTAGTGAAGAAAGTAGGTGATTTGATTGTTCTGTAAGCTTATATATAGATATCCTTTGTACTTTATCTATGTAATATTACCTATTCAATTATTTGAAGAAGAGTTGAAATTTTTGAAAGAAAGTTGTTAAGAGTTTCAAGTAGGAAGATCTTGAATGATTTATTTTGGAGTGCTTTCCTTATACTACTTTATCATGTGAATTGATCAATACAAAGTTAGTTTTGTTATATACTTTGTATAAAATACTTTTATATTGAGAATGTGATTGAATCATCTAAATACAAGTGACATGTGATATTTAAAAACTAAAAGATTTATTGGTCGACAATCAATAAAAAAAGGTTAAGTTAAAGTTTAATAAACTAAAATTTAACTTTTGCATGAGGACTCACACAATCATATTCAATACTTCATAATTAAAATCGAAGAAAAGAATAATTTTGATGTCGGTCATTAGTACACCTGTCACTTTTGCTAATAGTCGACATCTCTAATTTAATCTTTTATTCTCTAATATGCTCTCTTTTGGCACTAGAGATGTCAAAAGGACCTTGCCCGGCCCAACCTGATTCAATTTTGACCCAAGTTGATCCACCCCAATTTTGTCACGGGCCAAGATCGACCTGTAGCTCTACTGTTACTTCTAAAACAACGCCGTTTTGTCAAAACAATGTCGTTTTAGAAGTTCTAAAAAAAAGGGACCAACCCTGCCCGCCTGTGGCTCTTTGGGTTGCGCCACGGGTTGACGCATCTCGGTTTGCTGGGCCACCAAGGTCCAGGGTCAAGCCGAAATATACAATATTATATTCACACAAAGAGATATGTACGTGCCAAGTAGAGATGTTAATGAGCCGGACCGGGCCTTTCTTCTTTAATACTAGTCTTTTCTTATGAAAAGAAAATTTGATTTTCATTAAAAAGGGATAGAAAATAGTCCCATGATAACAAAGAGACATATTAATATCATGTAGCTAGTTACAGTTAGAGAGACCATTGCTACTTACTAGGATAAAAGAACTTTACAAATGTGTGTGTGTGAGGGAGAGAGCGATAGAATACTAATTATGGTGGGAAACAATGGAAGGGCTTTGCTTGCGGACGATTTGATATGTGCCGCTATGAACATGTCATGAAATCGACTAACAAACCATGAAGCGGACAGTATGGGCAGGTACTAGGGTTTCATGGCTATTCAAATGTTCTAGTGATGAAGATAAGGATTCAAGATTATTTCCAAAATAGCAACCTGATCTGAGAAACCAATGACTTAAAAATTGCAGCCATATCAGGCTGAAGTGTCTTACACACCTTCGTAGGTTTTTTTTGAATCAATTTCAAAAGTCACCATCATATATAATAGGGTTCATGACTTTTGCTTTCTAATTAGATTCCTGTATGGAAACTTCCTCACCATATTTTCTAAAGCCAAGAGTAATAACTAGAAGCTTATGCTTTATGTTGATCAATGGATATGTTCTTGAAATGAACAGAGGTACATTCGATGGTTCTAGCTTCTGAATACTATTTCAGCGGCTTATATCACTAGTTCTACAATCCCTCCTCTGCTAGGTAGAAAGACATACACTACAAGAAAACTTCAATTCACCGACGGAAATTACCGTCGGTAACTTACCAATTTCCGTCGGTGAAATTTATTACCGACGGATTTTGGTTCCTGGAAAAATCTGTCGAAGATCTGCCCGTAGATAACAATATCGACCGAACTATTCCGTCGCCATTTAATGATGGAATTTACGATGGAAGTTGTTGTCGGTATTTATATAACGACGGAATAAGCCAGCAAGATTCCGTCGGAGAAATTTAGCTACGAAAAATTGGTCGGTCGATGAGGCGAAGCTATCTCTAACCACTTTTTCCGACGGTATTTTGTACCATCGGTAAATGTAATTGTTACCGACGAAAAATTTTCCGTCGGTAAGTGCATATAATAATTTTTTTATTTAACTGCTTTGTTGTTAAAACAATATTATATTATATATATACTTTATTTATTTGTGTTACGTTATATTATTTGTTCATATTATATTAATTTGTATATATAGTTTGTTTTATGAGAAAATTAATAAATAATAAAACATATAAAGAATTTTGATTTTGTTAAGAGAAAAAGAAGAAAGAACAAATCTTATGTTTTGAAACTGAAAACAAATGACAATGTTATGCTAATGTCGTGGTTATCATGGATTCTCTGAACTGTTCCCCCCTCTTTAACATTTCCATTTCCTGCCTAAGCTGAACCATCTGCTCCATGTGTTGTCTCTCCTTGGTCATCTGCTCCACCTCCGCTCTCATCTTAGTAAGCTGCTCCATCTCCTCTCTCCTCTTAGCTGCCTGCTCCATCGACTCTCTGATCTTTGAAACCTGCTCCAGCTCCGTCCTCATCTCCTCCCTCAACTGCTGAGTCATCTCTGCTCTCAACTGTTCTCTCATCTGCAGACTAATCTCGTCTCTCATCTTAGCTATCTCCTCTACATGCTGCTGACGTTGAGTAAGTAGCTGCTCACTTTGATTAAGTAGCTGTTCTCTCAATGTGTCCACTGTGGCCCGGAGCTCCGAGACGTCATGAGCTTCCGATGGCCGACCAGATGCTGCTGTACTAGAAAGGGAAGAGCGCGAATAACAGGTGTTTGCATATGAGCCCAGGCCGAATATTCTTCCACGACGGTCCCTACCACCCACGACATCAAGATATGTCTGAGTCTCGTCCACAGGTTGTTCCTCCTGAGATTGTCGCTGAATATTTTCTTGTATTTGGTCCTATTAGGAAGCAATCTTTACATTAGTAATTAAGGTATAATTGTTAAGAAATTATTAAAATATGTTAATTTCACTTACAT
>JANVCL010000004.1:21266687-21279851 GCA_026546855.1 Erythroxylum incrassatum
TGGAGACGAGGGTTTAATAGGTTTCAACACGACGTCGTTTTGAATTAAATGAAGGGTCGTTTGTACCGACCACTTTATTGACCGAAATGTGCGTCGGTACATAACCTCCACACGTTTTCAGCGACGGAATGTTGAACCGTCGCAATATCGTAATCCTCCACCAACTTCGCCGACGGAAACATATTTTCGGTCAATAATTACAACGATTGTGATACCATCGGTAATAATTGGCCGCAATTTCACATTTTCCTAGTAGTGATAGAAGAAAAAAAAACACTGATCAAGGTTTGGAAATCTGTGGTAGTAGGGTAAAACTATACATGTAACCATGTTGGTAGGAAAGTTAAATTTGTTGAAGCATAAATGTAAAGCATTGATCGTAAATCTAAGCAGCTTTAGTGCAATTTTCTACGGTGATTGGACACGTCAATATCTCCCGTAAAAAAACTTTACGCGATCCATAATGTCTGAGGCTATTCATGCAGAATTTGGCATGAGGTAACTTTCAGCTAAGTGAGATAGGCATAGTTTTTGTGGCAGCCTCTTGTAGTGTCGAAATTAATTGTCTGCCCGACAAAAAGATTTCGATGTTATGTTCATGGCGGGTTTTGACTAAGGAATCCTTATATGGCATGAATTGATTGAATGACTTTTGAAAAATTAGTACCTGCAACGGCACGTTATTAAGCGCATGTTAAATTTAGCAGCTGCTGCCATCCATTCAATTACTGAGTGTCATCTGGTGTAAATGTGAGTCACATTCAAGTCAAATAATTTACTGTCATATTCTGTGAAGTTGATAGCTCCACTTGGGATTTTGTGATAGAAAAAGAAAGAAAAGCCTCAGGTTGAGAATTTAAGAAAGTGCTAGTCCGCTCCTCCGTCTTTATTGTTATTTTTTTCAACAAAAATTTCTGATAGCCATTTAGGGTGCATTGGAGCATTCCAGATCAGCGTTTAAAAAAGTAGTATAGGGAAACTGAAGAAGAGGCAAACAAACCGTTGGAAAGGGAATACCAGTCACTGCATACAAATTGAGCAAGGTATATATAAATTAACTTTTGTCATCTGGTGGCTATTGGATTCTTCAACACCCAAATGAAAAACTAGATAAGAGGAGAAAATAGGAAGGACAAAAGGTAGGACCCTTTATTTTTGGCCTGTATTTGCATGGGACCTCACCTATTGTTGAATTTTTCATATTAGCTATGAATTGTAATGCATAAGATTTGACAATTTTAGAATCAGAGAGGCAGTTTATATCAGTTGGTAAAATTTGTTCAACTTACTCTTAAATTCATGTTGGATTAAGAGGGGAATTAAAGGAGACCAAAACTCATCTTCCTCACGAAGCCATGCTATGCTACACAAGAGAGTAGATATTACGTAGCTACAATGGAGGTATATTTCTACAATTATAATTTTTTTTGGCATATATTGATAGATAATTAGATGCAAACATTTTGAGCATTAAAGTAGATGTGCTGTAGTGGTTGGTTCTGTGTTCCTTAGCAATTTAATTGCTTTATCTCCAGACTCTGGCATCCAACCACAAAAATAAATTTGAGCAATTCAAATGGAGAAAAAAGAAGTGGAAATACGAACAAGAATATGAAAAGGACAAAGAGATATTTGTTATTGAATTGAACCACATGAGGACCCCTCCATTCCAACCCCACACAGTGTTCATCATCATCATCATAATCAACATCTTTATTTCCTTTATTTATTTTCATATATGCTTTTTTTTTGGCTGTTTCTATCTTTTGACATGTTTTGAAATTGCCATCTTTTCTTTAAAAAATTAAAACAGTCATTTAAAAATACCCTCTTTATTTATTAAAAATTAAACTGCATATTATTGGACCTTGCTAATCTTGGGAGCAGGTGTTGTTTACATTAAAGCAGTAGACTTGTTTTTGTTGAAGACACTTGCATACACATAAACCTTTCTTCATCTCTCTCTTTCTCTCAAAGTTGATTGAAACACTCAAAAAAAAAAAAAAAAAAAAAAGATTCCTGAAGAATTTATGTGAAAAGGGTTGAGGTCCAATCAGAGAAGTTCCGTTGTTTTGATCTGTTCGCAAGTACTAACTCACTCAGAGGAGAAAGATAAGAAAGATAACGTGTGGTATGGATAGCAACCTTCCATATAGTTAATTACTTGCACATCAATCATATAGAAAACATTATAGATACACACGATATGACTGAATATACTTGTATAATTCTGCTCTCTCATATCAAAATTTGGTCTTTCCTCAAAATATATTCGTTGCCGATAGGAACTGCTGGAAAAAAAATCAGATCCTTATATGCAATAAAATGAGGTTCATCTAATAAGGGATAACAAGGGAAATAAAGATGGGTATCTTTTTCTCAGCCTTTTAACTTCATCTTTCTCCTCAGTTCTCTTTTTCCTTTGCAGTGGGGGAGTTGCAGAGATTTCATTCTGAAAGGGTTACGAGCCTCCAAAAGCCTTGTGAAGGGAAGAAGTACCAAATCACTTAAACAATCACCACATTTCATTTGTGCAACTCTGACGCAATGATCCTACGAGTCCAAGATTCGAACTCATAATGTGGGGCGACTCAGGATAAAACTTAGCTCTAATACTACTTAGCCTGCCAAAAGACCTTATAAAAGGAAGAAGCACTAAATCTTTTTTAAGAGGTTCAGTAATTTTAGCTAGTTAATTGTCCCATTAATTGAAGGAGACTAATAAACTATAGGTAAGTAGATAAATAACACGAAACAGATCACACAGAGACAGGGTGGGTGTGATGTTTTGTATTTCTGATGTACCTTTTTTTTTCTATATCATGGATACATGTATATCTATATCTCCTTTCTCATCAATTCATGGACTTTATTAGTCATTGTAATTGAAACTTCTTTCCTTTACATAGAAGAGCAGATGATCATGAAGTACGTGCACACGCAGATTTCCATCACAGCAGGTTCCAATTATATAAAGCTATTACTATAATCAATACCTCTCTCTCTCTCTCTCCCCCTCTTCAATTTATAATTTTTTCCTTTATATAAGCGGCGATATCTCATTGTTTTACACTTTTACTTCCTTTCCCTTCTCTTTTTTTCTCTACGTATTCTTGACGCTCCAGAAGATGAAGTGCTCAAAATTTGTGTGTGCAATCATATGCTTCAAGCATATTCTTTCAGAGTTTGTGCAGAAAATACGTTGATCCTCACTCAATTCACTCAAATCTCAAGTCTTACCCTTCTCATTTTTCTTCATTTCTTCTAAGCAACGACTGAGCATCCCACCTTACTCCCCAAAACACTCATCAATTCTAAGCTCTCCTTGGTGTGTTGATCTGAAAACCACTCAAAACCACTATATGTAGTAAGTCATATGTGTACGTTTGAGCACGTAGAGAAACAAGGGTCGTCCCAAGTCCGTATTTTGAGGATATACTAAGTGTGTAGGAGAATATGATATGTAGAGATGTGAAGACCAGGTAATTGACGTAGTCTGTTTTTTCAGGTGACACTTAAAAGATCATATTTTCATAGAACTCAACGAACTAGATGGCGACGTTCTTTCACGGGAATCCTGAAATTCAAGCAGCATCAGCAGAAGGACTTCAAACCCTCGTACTCATGAACCCTACTTATGTTCAATACTCTGAGAGCCCTCCTACTCCTACTCCTCCGATCAGTAATCTCGTATTCCTCAACTCCGCCATCGCCACGGCTCAGCCACCACACATCTCCCACGCTACATCCAACACTCAGCAATTCGTCGGAATTCCCTTGGACCCTAACTCCCACGACAGTTCTTCAACTTTGCATGGATTTATCCCTCGTGTCCACTACAATCTTTATAATTCAATTGATCCAGCATCGGCGGCGCGTGACGTACAACACGCTCAGCAGGGTCTCTCCTTGAGCCTCTCTTCACAGCAACAGCCAGTTTACGGATCACAGGCTCAAGCGTTGCCTGGTGAAGATATGAGAGTCTCTGGCGGGTCGGTGTCGTCTACTTCGGGAGTGACTAACGGAGTTTCTGGTATGCAAGGTGTGTTGTTGAGCTCCAAGTACTTGACGGCTGCTCAGGAGCTACTTGATGAGGTTGTTAATGTTAATAACCCTGGCATAAGAAGTGAGTTGTCAGAGAAACATGGTGGGACTGGTACAAACAGCAGTAGTAAGGTCGCCGGAGAGTCATCGGCCGGTGAAGGGTCAGGTGGTGTGGAAGGAAGTGGAAAACGTGGAAGTGAGCTTGGTACTGCAGAGAGGCAGGAAATTCAGATGAAGAAAGCTAAACTCTTAAGCATGCTTGATGAGGTATGTCAAAAAAAACTTGTTTTTGCTTGTGTACAAAGAGGTTTTGATGTTTCTTCTTTTCTATACGATGAAGTTTAGCCACAGTGGAAATGAAGAGGGTTTAAGGTTTCGCGGGCTGTGAGAATAGAATGAAATAGAGTTGGGTCTCTTTCAATGGCAGAGTCCCATTAAGGGAAATGGACTCCAAATTTCTGTCAGGTGCTGTTTTAGGTCTGACGAGGTCTCAAAACTTTTTGAAATGTTGAAGTCCCACCTCTCTAGAACCTGGTTTTGATGGAAAACCATATCTTTCCCCGAATGTCAAAACAAATTAAGGATTGTCTAAGTAGATGTCAGCAAAAATAAAAAAAAAAGAGTTTCATAGGTTGCTTCAAGCCCATAACTTTGTTATTACATCACTTAATTGGGAAACTATTTTCTTTTCATTTATTGTCTGAAGGTTGAGCAAAGGTACAGGCAGTACCATCACCAAATGCAGGTAGTGATTTCTTCGTTCGAGCAAGTAGCAGGAATTGGGTCTGGAAAGACATACACAGCTCTTGCACTTCAAACAATCTCAAAGCAATTTCGGTGCTTGAAAGATGCAATAGCAGGTCAAATTAAAGCTGCAAATAAGAGCTTAGGTGAAGAAGATTACCCAGGAGGGAAAATTGAGGGTTCGAGGCTCAATTATGTCGATCATCAGCTTCGACAGCAAAGAGCACTTCAGCAATTGGGAATGATCCAGCACAACGCTTGGAGACCCCAGAGAGGATTGCCTGAAAGATCAGTTTCTGTTCTTCGCGCTTGGCTTTTTGAGCACTTCCTCCATCCGTAAGCTCTCAAATTTGTTATTATTTGTTCAATCTTCTTGTGTGATTTCAATCATTCTGGTCTTATTTGATCACTCTAGCGTTAAATGTTTCAACAACTCTTTAACAACTTGTTGGGCTCCTATTTCAGTTATCCAAAGGATGCAGACAAGCACATGTTAGCAAAACAGACAGGGCTTACGAGGAGCCAGGCGTGTCCCTACTCTGCTTTTCACGTTTACTTTTATTTAATTTGTCTCAGTTCTTATGGTCAATCATACTTCTAAATTTTCATTTTCAGGTGTCTAACTGGTTCATCAATGCTCGGGTTAGGCTTTGGAAGCCAATGGTAGAAGAAATGTATTTGGAGGAAACTAAGGAACAAGAACAAAATGGATCAGAAGACAAAACAAGCAAGAGTGAACAGAATGAGGATTCAACTTCAAAGTCAGCTCCACAAGAGAAGAGTTCGGGTACGGAAAACCAAGCTAAGAGCTTCAAGTCCTTCGACAATTCACCAAACCTGAACCCTCCTGCAATTTCATTTTCGGTGACTTCTCCATCTATTGTGGGAGGAAATGTAGGAAACCAGACCGGTTTCTCCCTCGTAGGATCATCAGAGCTAGAAGGAATTACACAAGGAAGTCCTAAGAAACCTAGGAGCATTGACATGATGCAATCCTCAGCAATAGTTCCATCTATAAACATGGATGTCAAGCCTGATGAGGCAAACAATGGTCATGTTCCCATGAAATTTGGAAGCGAGAGGCAGAGCAGAGATGGGTACTCATTCATGGGAGGTCAGACCAATCTTATTGGAGGTTTTGGGCAATACCCAATTGGTGAAATCGGAAGGTTCGAGGCAGAGCAGTTCACACCAAGGTTCTCAAGCAATGGTGTCTCTCTCACTCTTGGCCTTCCTCATTGTGAAAACCTATCCTTATCTGCCACTCACCAAAGTTTTCTTCCCAGCCAAAGCATTCATCTGGGAAGAAGGGTTGAACTTGCTGAACCAACCGAGTATGGAACGATTAGTACTTCTGCTCCTCATTCTTCAACAAGCTACGACAATATCAGCATTGGAAACAGGAAGAGGTTCGCTGCACCGCTGTTGCCAGACTTCGTGGCGTGATCAGTATACATGAAGAAGTGAGTAAAAAGAGGCTTGATAGGTTGATAATCTCTTTTCCACTATTTCTTTCTGTTCCCACAATAATTACGGAGCAGGGAAAACGTATGGTAGTGTAAAGAAAGGGGGGGAAAATTACTTGGTATAGGTCTATACATTGGCATAGAACCATCGAGTTCTTAGACAGTTTAGGACTCTTTGACAGTATATATGGTTGGGGATTGTTTATTATTTTTGTAAGTTTGGAAGATGGATAGTCATAAGAATCAGATATTGGGGTATACCAATATTGTATCTATTGTGAGCAAATATGGTGTCAACATGAGTAATTAATGGAATAAAGAGTATTAGAAACCAGGAATCTTGGTGGCTTCCAAAGAGCTCGGGGATATGAAATTCTGTGCATGGAGATACTGCAGGACAGAAAATGAACATTTGCAGTCTTAAGAATGAACTGAGAAGCATTAGGATTTTGCAATGCAAAACGAGCTTTCCGATTGTTCTTGTAATAAACAAGAAAAGTTGGAAATATTTTGAAGACAAAATCACTGGAGTCGAGCGTAGAGCGTGACATCAGATACCATTCTACTTCAGAAGGTCGCGGAGCAGACAAGTTATGTCAGCAAAGAATTTAAGGCATCAATTCCTCTATATATAATATGTCGCCTAATGGAAAGTGTTGCTGATAAGGACAAATGAGGTGCATAATAAAATTTTCGTATTTTCCTTTCTTTATAAAGGATTACTTCTACTTCAAGGTTAGCGTGTGTATTTGGTACATGGCTGAATATGATATACTGTTCCATCACTAACCTATTGTGAAGTCTCGTTACATAACATGCACATCACATGGGGTATTCAGCCGCCACAAATGTTTCTCAGACAGTTTCATGTTCTTGATGTAAGCTTTTACTTGTGGCTAGCAGCCTAGCACACGCCTTATATGTCCGGGCTGGATGAGCTAACTAAAAATGCAAAAATAAAACAAAGAGCACGACAAAACCCATACACAGGCAAAAGTACTAAGTTCAGATAGCACAATAAATCACGCAATATAGAAAGCAAAATCGATAAGATAATGCCATTAAAATGACATAGCTAGTTTAGATTCAGCCATTCTTCACAAAAATTGTCAATACAAACCTTGAGTTTGGTTAACACACTCATCAGTGACACCCTAGAAATGGCAGGATTTTTACAACTAAGCAGAAGCTCTGCATTATATAATTTACATATTTGATGCGAAATCTCAATATTTTAATGCATGTTAAAGGTAAGTGCCTGTAGGCTGTAGCTTAGGCAGTTACTTTCAAGACCAAGAGCCAACTCTTTGCAAAACAATGTCAATAAAGACGAAAGATTGGAATCAAATCACATATAAATCGTTTAAGGCGAATTGACTGTACTGCGATTGAGCCAAATATGTGCCAACCTTCTCTTGGCAATCTTTGTTCTGTAACACCACACCTCGAAAGCCTCATTCAAGTCTGGATAATGAATGTGCTTATTTCCTAACCATTCCGACAATATCTCAGCCTGGTCTCCTGATGGCAGTGCAACAACTATTGAAACAAATGTAGATTCCAAGGAATGCCAGAGCTCACTGTCGACCTTAAGTTTCAGAGATTCCTCACTGGTAGTTGCAACAGAATCAATTAAAGGTTTTGTAATCCTTACAAACGGAAGCCAAACCTTCAACATATAAAGTCGTTTTGCAGCAGGTAAAATAACAGTGCCACACCCAATTGCTTCTAAAACCCTTGCTGCCACCTCCACAACCTTTAACCTTATTTCAGTAGTTTCAGCAGCTGAACTTGCTTGCTCAACAAACTGAACTATTTTATGTGATGCGTCTACCCAACCATTGACAAAATCCTTCATGCTCTCCAAAATTTTTAAAATCTGACAAGCCCATGACAGATCTGATAGATGAAGCTGAAATGCTTTTATTCTTCTTGCCTCAGAACCCAAATCTACGGGCTCACATAATAGAGATTCTAAAACACTGTTAAATCTTATGAATAGTTCTTTCACACATTTATTTGCCTCAGATTTAATATTTTCATCAGCAGTTAAAAGGGGCCCATCATCATCTTCTGTGAGCATATATTCAAGTTGCTCCTGAGCAGAAGTTTTTAGGTCATTCATAGGTGAAGGAGGTGATGATGTGGCAAATTGAATGGCAGTCAAAAAAATCCTACATATAGCTGACGTGTTAACTGGCTGGAGACGGGAAAGAACTGGTTGTGCTAATGATCCCATTTCTGGAATAATTTTAAGAATTTCTTCTTCTTCAGCTTCTTCCCAGGGGACTGCTTCCAAATAACTAACACAAGCAGTAGCTATTTGTGGGCAGCCGAGCTTGACAGCTACTTGTAGAATGCCAAGTGCATTTGTTACGCCATGCCAAAGGTCATCTAACGAGTCATCCACAACAACATAAAGAAGGCGAAGAACATTGACATGGTGATCAAAATCTGACTCTTGACAGTAAACTTCAACACAGCTTCTAGAGTCAAGGATCTGACATGTAGGCCAACTTTCAGAAAGACGGTCAGCAAAATACTTGCTCTTCTCTACCAATACGTGAGAATGACAATAAAACCAGTCATCTCGACCATCTTCCGTCCGTAGTCTGACAACAACATCACTGGTTGAGCGGTCACCAATCTTGTTTGGTGCCTTCGGTAATTACCATAAGGCAAGTAAAACATTAATAGAGATCAGATGCAGCTACAATCGTATACTAACAGCTACCATTGAATATAAACAACAAGAAGGGATACAACGAGATAAATGTAATCATATAAAAGAAGTTCACAAAACTACATGCCGTTCAATGGCAAACAGAAAGTGATACCCTCATTGATCATAGTTTGTAGCTTCTTGAATACAACTAAGCATTTCAACAATAGGGTACAGGAATTTGTCATGTACTCTAGCGTAGGATCCAATCACGGGACGAGACAAAGAGAAAGTCACCTCCTTTTCCCTGGCTGTGTTCTCCCTTTCCTCTGAAGAACCTATGTCGATACAAGGAAGAGACTTGTCCTCAACAGGGTCGTACAACTGCTGCTATTTTTTAAACCTAGCTGCTGTGTTTTTCTTGATAAAAGTCTGCTTACCTCTTTATTAACCATAACAGCCTTTAAACAGGCTTTAAGGATAACCTAATTAAAGACTCCTAATTAGATATAAAATCTAAAAATAGAATCTCAATAAAAATAGAAAACATAATTTGGAAAAGCCCTAAAATACGAAAGAAAATCAAATAAAACAAAATAAAAGCAAACTTGTTAACGGCTATCCTATTAGCCACTTTTTATGCGTTGCGAGTAAACTTTTCCTACAAAAGCATCCTCAACATTACTCCCTCCCTGCCAGATAGACCTCTTGAAGAGCGGTGAAATCTTCCCATGTAGCTTTTTCATCCAAACAGTCTACCCAACACATCAACACCACTTGTTTGCCTCTTTAATCCTACACCAGATAATAGAGTGGGAAATAGACAACAATTGGCCATCATGGAGGACTGATAGGGCGGCCAATGAACTTGGAGTATCACCCTTAAACTTCTTTAACAAGGACACATGAAAAGCATCGTGGATATGACTCCCTGTTGGTAGCTCCAACTTGTAGACTATTGTACCAATTCTTTATAGTACTTTACAAGGACCAAAATATTTTGAAGACAATTTGTGAGGTCCTCTCTTCCCTATTGAAAGTTTTTGGTAAGGGTGAAGCTTCAACCAAACCCAATTGCCCTTTTCAAAGGAGATCTCCCGATGACTAGCATCATATGTAAGTTTCATTCATTGCTGGGCTTGTAGTAAACACTCCATTGTTGACTGTAAAACTATATCCCTCTTCTAAAGAGTGCGATCCACTACCTCCACTCTAGAGGAACCAGCTATACAATCAAGCAAACACGGAAGATCCCGTCCATACATCACCAAAAATAGCATATGTAGCTTGCAAGGAAGAGTAGAAAGATATGTTGTAACAATACTCTGTACACGAAATCCATTGGAGCCATTGCTATGGTCTATCGCTCGAAAAGCAACGCAAGTAAATCTCAATGGCGCGGTTTACAACTTCATTTTGGCCATCTGACTGCAAGTAATAAGTTGAAGAAAAGGCCAATTTTGTTCTTCACAAACGAAACAATTCCTTTCAAAAGACACTCGTAAAACCTTTGTCTCAATGAGAAACAACTGTCTCAAGTAACCACTGCAAACGAAAGACTTTTATAAAAAATTAGATGAGCGAAAAATATAACACTGAAAGGATGAGCAAGTGGAACAAAGTGCATATCTAGAAAAATTTGTCTACAACCACCATCAAAATTGACTTCCATCGGAACTTTGGGTAATGCTTCGATAAATCCATTGAAATATCGGCCCATTCTTGTTGGGGCACCAAAAGAGGCTATAAAAGCATTGTTGAGTATAAGTTCTCCCACTTGTTGCGTTGACAAACCAGGCAACTCTACACAAATTCAACCATTACTGATTTCATTCCTTCAAAAAAGAAATCTCTGCGCACCTTTTGCAATGTCTGCTGGACCCCTTTGTGGGTCATATTATGAATGCCCGAGATGATGGTTTGCACTAGGGGAGAAGTTGACAACAAATAGACCTTCCCCTTGAAAAACATCAAGCCATCCCTTACTTCCCAAGCAACTTCAGCCTCCCATTCTCTATGCTGTCACGTTGTTGTTTCAAGTCATCCAAGGCTTCCACTTCTTGTCAAAGGACATCAAAAATGTCAGCTAGTGACATAGAAATAGCAAAGAATGGGCCATCCTCCTCATCATATCAGGAAAGTGTGTCGACAACTTAGTTCAGTCGCTCCACCTTGTACTCTATCCTAAAATCAAAACTCATTAGTTTACTAATCCAATGTTGTTGAGTTGAAGTGGTTAACAAAAAATTTAGACTGAAGTGATTGGCCATGATGAGAAAAAGCCTCCATCAGAGGTATAGATTCTAGTGGGTCACAACTTTAGCAAGACCAATAAGCTCTCTTTCATATGCTGCGAGCTTATACGGGCGATTTGCCAATTTTTTGCTTAAAAATGCAATTGGATGGCCTTGTTGTTGTAGGATTGCCCCAATACCACTACAAGAAGCATCACACTCTACCATGAACTCTTCCTCAAATTAAGCAACCTCAAAACAAGGGCTTCAAAAAGAGCCTTCTTCAACTTAAAAAAGATTGAATGGATCTTTTTTTCAAAAGGCTAGTCAGAGGTGCTACCAATTTTCCATAATTTTTTAAATATATTTCCAGTAGTACCTTGCTAATCCTAGGAAGCCCTAAGAGCCTTGGCCAATTGTGGTATTGACGAATCTACTATCGCCTTAATCTTACTTACATCCGCTTACACTCCTTCACTATGGACAATATGATCCAAGTACATCACCTGAGTCTCCCCAAATTTGCACTTAGATTTCCTAAGCAACATATGGTGAGCTTGCAATAATTCAAAAACTAAACATATGTACTAAATATGCTCAGTCCATGTCTTACTATATATTAAAACGTCATCAAAGAAGACTAGGTTAAACTTACACAAATAAGGGCTAAACACCTCATTCATCAAACTTTGAAAAGTAGAGAGAGCGTTGGTAAACCCAAAGGTATTACAAGGAATTCAAAATGCCTATGGTGTTTCCTAAAAGTTATCTTCTCTATATTCCAACAATCCATTTTAATTTGATAGTATCCTAAACGAAGATCTAACTTCGTGATTGTTAAGCTCCCTATAGTCCACATAAAACCTCCATGTTCCGTCATGTTTCCTCACTAGTAATACAGGTGAAGAAAAGGAAGATTGACTTAGTCTTATTATTCCTTATTGTAGCATAGCAATTGGTAAAGTTGCTCCTTTGTTCATAAGGTCACAGATTCAAGTCAAAAAAATAGTTTTATTGTAAAAATACAAAGGGAAGGTTGCATACATTATGGCCCTCCCTGACTCTCGTAAAGCGAAAAGCCTTATGCACTGGATACGCTGATGTTGACCTTTGTATCATAGCCATACATTGCTTCTCTATCTCATCCTTTTGAAGGTGAGGATAACGGTAAGGTTGCACCACCACCAATCCATATCCCAGCATTAAAAGAATTTTATGATTACAATTTCGACTCGGCGATAATCTTAAAGGTTCCATAAACAAATCTGGAAATTATGTCAACAATTTTTCTATAGCGATGGAGGTTGAATGTTGTCCCTTTATTATTGTCACTCTCGATTCAACACTCGAAACTTGCCACTTCCATTGCACCTTCTTCCCATCCAGCTCAAAACTCATTGTTAGAGACGCAAAGTCCCAGAGTATAGGGCCCAACGTATGCAGCAATTTGACCCCTAAAACCACTTCAAAACCATACAAGGGAATAGAATAAAGGTTAGTGGTAAAAGAATCATAATCAACTTGTAGAGTTACTGCCTTATAGATACCCAAACTAGACACTTTTTTTCATTGGCCACCGCCACTTGCAATCTTGGCCACTCCCTAATTGTAATACCAATTTCGAGTATCACATCCTCCCGAATAAAATTATGGGTGCTTCCTAAATCTACCAATACCCACAACAACCACCCAACTACTAATGCTTGTAATTGCATAGTTTGTAAGCTCTGAATCCCACTTATAGCATGCAACAAAATCTCCGGATTGCCTAACACGTCTTCCTCCTGCTCAATATCTCAGTCTGGCACTTCGATCCATAAAATCCTCTTGCACTTGTATCCCATTAAATAAGATTCATCGCAATTAAAGCACAACCCTTTAGCCCTTCTTTGTGCCATCTCAGTCTTTGAAAGCTGTTGTGGACGCATTCTTGGGGGTTTTATTGATTTATTAGATAGTTGTTGTTTTATGGTTATTTCCTTATTAGGATAATAATATGATAGGAATCCTATTA
>JANVCL010000004.1:21330459-21340689 GCA_026546855.1 Erythroxylum incrassatum
GAGGGGGAGCATTGCTCCAGTGTTATTTCCTATATTTTCTATCAATAAACTAGCAATCTCTATAGAGGTTCCTAACACAAATCATGACTCAAGGAATAGTCTTCTTTCTTAAGACTAATACTAACTTGTTTGAAGATAAAAATCCCCCACGAAGAATGTCCTCTGTTAGAACCTAGGCCATTAACAAGGAATAGGAAACTAAATTTAACTGCTGCTCATGACCTACAGAACCTAAGCAAATAGACACTGAGATCTTAGCCAGACAATGTAT
Source organism: Erythroxylum incrassatum (assembly GCA_026546855.1). NCBI lineage: Eukaryota > Viridiplantae > Streptophyta > Magnoliopsida > Malpighiales > Erythroxylaceae > Erythroxylum > Erythroxylum incrassatum. The sequence goes on from JANVCL010000004.1 coordinate 21,330,731, forward strand.
ACATTATGAAAAAGATAGTCTCTTAGCTTAGGTCTTAAACTCCAGCTTGTAGAAGGGTGACAGTCCTTAATGTTTCTGATATACTACAAAGCTCTAATGATATTGTGGTTCTGTGAAAGTCTGACTGTTTGAGAAGCCATGTTTCTTGGTAATACTTGTCCATTTCACTCATCAGACTTCAAAGAAAACAAACTGTTAGAACTCTAGTCTTAGAATACTAGAGATTAATGTATTATTTCAATATAACCGTAATGTCTATAGCTCATTACAGTATACCAGTACAGAGTTTCTCTCCAAACCAGAGCAGAATCACTCCTCAGAAGGTATGAATATCCTTCTGCCACAAACTTGTTTCACTTGCTCTCCTCCCCTCTCTTCTCTCTCTCCTCTTACATAAATCCCCTCCCCAGGTACACTCTGTTATGCCTAACTATTTTGCCACCTTAGCTGATAACTAACTTCCCTCCTGGTCCACTGTTGTTTCTTCTAGAATACACCTTCCACACTATTGGTTTATTCCCTTTCCTATTGTCCCTCTCATTTGCTAAATCACCCTCTCCCCCATAAGTTCTATCATTGCCCCCTCCTGAAAGAGCAGCCTTGTCCTCAAGGCTGAAGTGAGGAAATTGGCTCCAAATCACATATTCATCCTCCCATGTTGCTTGTTCCATTGTCTGGCCCTTCCAATTGACCAACCATTGTTGCGTTGAGTCCCCAAATGCTGTAACTGTTCTACTGGCCAGCACACATTCAGGTTCCACCATATCTTCCAATTCTACTTCCATACCTTCCAGTAACGCAGCCTCCACCGAATAATTGCCCACTGCCTTCTTTAGTTGTGAAACATGGAAGATCAGATGAGCTCTAGAGTTAGGAGGTAGTTTGAGTTTATAGGCCATTGCTCCCAATTTGTCCAGAATTTGAAAAGGACCAAAGTAACTTGCTGCTAACTTTTGGTTGATGCGTCTGGCCACGATGAGCTGTCTATGAGGGCGTAGCTTGAGGAAAACCCACTCTCCAACTTGAAAGGATTGAGGAGTGCGTTTTTGTCAGCATACTTCTTCATTTGCTCCTGAGCTCTATGCAGATTGTACTTCAGCTGGTTTAAGGCTTCATCTCTATCTAGTAAGTCTCTAGCCACTGCCTCAACTCTTGTCTCCCCTTGCAAATACCGCACAAGTGTAGGTGGTTTCCTCCCGTACACTACTTCAAATGGTGTTGAACCCGTGGAGATATGGAAAGTAGTGTTATACCACAATTCAGCCCATGAAATCCAATAGGACCAATGCTTAGGTTGTTCAGAAGCAAAACATCTCAAGTAGGTTTCTAAACACCTATTGAGAACCTCAGTTTGTCCATCTGTTTCCGAACGATAAGATGAACTCATTTTAAGCGTGGTGCCTTGTAGGCGAAATAATTCTCCAAAAATAACTTACAAACAAAGGATCACGCTCACTTACGATTGACAAAGGGACTCCATGTAGGCGCACTATTTCTATAGCAAACACTTCAGCCACACTATTGAGAACCTCAGTATATGGATGCTTTAAGAGAATGAAATGGCCATATTTCGAGAGTCTATCCACCACAACTAGCACTGCCTCAAATCCTTTAGACCGTGGAAGTCCTGTGATGAAATCCATTGAAATATCTTCCCAAATCTGATTAGGAATAGGTAGAGGTTGTAGCAAACCCCCAGGTGATGTTGCAGCATATTTTTGTCTTTGGCATGTGTCACAAGACTTGACAAAGTCTTGGATAGTCCTCTTCATTTTGATCCAATAGAGATTACTAGCAATCCTTCGGTAAGTACGCAAAAACCCTGAATGGCCCTCAATAGGTGAAGAATGATATTCTGTTAGGAGGGTGGGAATCAATGAAGATGTAGCTGAAATAACCAGCCTTCCTTTGTGCAAAAGAACCCCCTAATGCGAAGAGAAACTAGATTTGGGATTTGGCTTCTGCTGCAAATTCTTGGATGATTTTACACAATGTCGGCTCGTGTTCTACCTCCTGCTATATTTGCTTACCTTCTACCCACATTGGAAAGGATACCATGGTCTGAAATTCCCCTTCTTCGTAAACCCGTGACAAGGCATCAGCTGCCTTGTTTTCTGGTCCCGGTTTATACATGATTTCAAAGTGATACCCCAAATGTTTTGAAATCCAACACTGCTGATCTGTTCTGGTAATTCTTTGTTGCAACAAATGGTGTAGACTTTTCTGATCGGAATAAACCACAAAAGGACGCCCAAGCAAGTAATGGCGCCAATGGTTCACTGCCAACACTAATTCCATCAATTCTTTCTCATACGCTAACTTAGAAAGGTTCCCTGCTGAAAAAGCTTTGCTAAAATAAGCTATGGGTTTGCGGTTTTGCATCAGGACTGCTCCCACTCCATTTCCTGAGGCATCGAATTCAATCTCAAAAGGTTGGGAGAAATTAGGAAGAGCTAGGACTGGGGATGTTGTCAAAGCTTTTTTTGAGAGCCTCAAAGGACTCTAAAGCGGCAAAATTCCAATGGAACCCTTCCTTCTTGGTCAGTTCGGTAAGTGATTTGGCTATCTTCCCATAATTCATAATGAACTTGCGATAGTACCCGATTAAGTCTAGGAATCCTCTGACTCCTTTAACATTCCTAGGAATAGGCCATGTCAACATACTACTGATCTTAGCCGAATCCACTGCTACTCCTTCGCCTGAAATACTATGCCCAAAATACTCCACTGTATATCTTCCAAAGCTGCACTTCTGTTGGATAGCCACAAATTTGTTATTTTGCAAAACCTCCAAAACGCTAGACAAATGAGAAAGATGAGAACTCCAATCTGCACTATAGACCAGAATATCATTGAAAAAAAAAACAACACAAACTTTCTAAGAAAAGATCGAAAAATATCATTCATTGTAGCCTAAAAGGTTGCCAGCGCATTGGTTAAACCAAACGGCATTACTAGGAACTCGTAATAGCCGTTGTGTGTCAGGAAAGCTGTCTTGTGTATGTCTTCGTCCACCACCCTAATTTGGTGATAACCGAACATGAGGTCTATCTTAGAAAAAACATGAGCATTGTGCAATTCATCCAAGAGCTCATCCACCACGGGAATAGGATACTTATATGGTATTGTAACCCTATTTAATGTTCTATAATTGATGCACATTCTCCAAGTCGGATCCTTCTTCCTCACTAAAATGACTGGACTAGAGTAAGCACTTGAACTTTGCCGAATAATTCCCACTTGCAACATCTGTTGGACTTGTTTCTCAATCTCATCTTTATGGTGATGAGGGTAACAGTAGGGTCTGACACTAATGGGACCTTGTCCTTGCTGCAAGACAATGGCATGAGAATGTCTCCTCTTTGGAAGTAGTCCCCTCAGCTCTTGAAAAACTTTTGTGAACTAATTCAGCACCCATTTTAGCTCCCCTTGCTCTGATGTGTTCAACTTGGGTGGATGAATTGCTGATGCTACAACAACTTCTGCTTCATGAAACTCACCCGATAAACTTTCTAGTAGACTGTGTAAGGATGCTGGCCCTTCCAAATGCTGGCTTCCTCTCAGCTGGGCTGACCTGAAGTCAACATTGTCGCATAATGTAACACCTCTTCCCTCATATTGAAATTGCATAGTCCTTTCTTTCCAATCAACAATCGCCTTCCCCAAAGTTTGCAACCAAGCCACTCCCAAAATGATATCTATGCCTCCTAACTCCAACACATATGCATCAATCTTCAACTCTAAGTCCCCCATCCGAATGGGAATTGCTACACACCTTTCATTTGTGGAAACCTTACAGCTGTCTCCCAAACGAATTCCCAAATTCCTTGTCATTGTTACCTTTAATCACAAACCACTAACGAGTTCTTGAGAAATGAAGATGTGGCTTGCTCCATTGTCAACCAAGTTATTCAAGATAAATCATCAACAAAAATTACAAAATACTGAAATCCCAACTTAGACATGACACGACTTAGACTCAAATTTCTGTATGGATTAATGTAAAGGATTTTTTAACTCTTTTATTGACTCGAGGAAAAAACAAACTACGATGATGTTTTCCTAACTGGCATGACTCACAATTTAAACTGGAAACAGAATCTAACCCTGGCACTAATTTTTTGAGATTTTCCAAAGATGGATGACCCAATCGACTATGAATATCAATAGGAGAGACTGACACTGGGTAGGCAATGGATGATTGCAACTTGTCAAAATAGTACATTCCATTTGATTCACGTCCTTCTCCAACCGTCATCTTAGTCTTCAAATCCTGGATAATGACATTATCTGGGTAGAAACATACAGAACAATTTAGTTGTTCAGTCAATTTGCTCACAGACACAAGAGTGAAAGGAAAGTTTGGAACAAATAATATAGAGGGTAATGTGAGAGAAGATCAGGGATGAGAGGGTCCAAAACCTCTAATGGGGGTAGTAGATCCATTAGCAATAGTAAGTTTATCATTATGAGAGACAGGTAAAGGAACGATATGGTTAAAGTTGGTTATTTTACCTGAAATATGGTCATTGGCACCAAAATCTATTACCCATGACTGTTTTCTAGGGATAGTTGAATAACAAGCGGTTGGGTTACCTTGATGAGCCATAAATGCCATAGAGGAAGAAGGTGTTTGCTGAGCTGATTGATATTGCAAAAACTTAGTATACTCATCCTGAGATAAAGTAACAGACGGTTGTGAAGTTGTAGCCGAAGAATGTTCTTCAAGAGACGCAATATAAGCAGCTCGCAAATGGGGATATTTATCCCAACAAGACTTTTCATCATGTCTGCCTCTATCACAATGTGTGCAATGGAGTCGTGAGCCTCTGCCATGTCCTCCTCGACTGTCACGACCACCACAACCACCGCGTCCTCCTCAACTTCCCCCATGGCTTCCTCTGACTTGTGAATCAGATTGTGTTGCAAGAGCTAACCTTTCAGAGGAGTCATAGAGCGAGAGAGTCTAGAATATACTTCAACCAAGGATGGAAAGTGTGCTCCTCCTAAGATTTGTGCTCGCACAGGTTCAAACTCAGGTTTCAATCCAGCCAAAAACGTCATAGTTACCAAGTGCTCTCTTTGAATCTGCATCTCCTTAATATCAGATGTGATTGGTAGTAGAGAATTCAACTCCTCAAAAGCACGTTTCACTATCCCAAAGTATTCAATCAAACTTCCTTCTTGTTTGGACTAAAATAACTCAACAGAAATATCATACATGCGAAGCGTATTACTAGAGTAAAGAAGCTTAGCACAGTCCCAAGCTTGCTTACAAGTGCTAACATGAGAGAATAGGACTGAAATTTCAGGTTCCATAGAATCGAAAAGAATATGTAGTAATTGTGCATGATCACCTTGCCAATTTTCTAGTATTTTTTGATCAGTTGGGGGATCAGATGTAAGATGGGACAATTTTCTCTGACCTCGAAAGAACAATTCAACATTCTTAGACCAAAAAGGATAGTTATTACCGTTCAAACATTGCTTGGTGATTCACAAAGTTGAGGAACCCATTGTTGGAACACTTGTGGATGATTTGCTACTGACATCTGACATCTCCCAGATATGCTAAACGGATTTCTTAGCTAAACGGACACTAAAACACTGCTGACAATGTTTCAAAGTACATAAAACTTTACTGTTATCAACAAATACTCATGTTCTAGTCAATTTTGACATAAAGTAAGGCCATAACTCAATTCAGGACATAGTGGCAAGCTGACCCATCTAACTGTCATCGCCGGTGGTCACCGGACGATGGCCCGTGATGCCCACACGCCGACGCGTGGGTGGTTTTCCAACAACACCGCCGGTACTCTGGTGATCGTCGACACCCCCTGGTTGCTTCTGTGTATTTGGCTTTTGGTTTTGGTAAGTGGAGGTAAGTGTTTTGGATAGAATGGAAGATGATAGGGTTTACGGTAAACAAGTTTTAAGATTTGGAAGTGTGGCTCTAATACCATGTGAAGAACAGTGGGAAAAAGAGGGCTTGATGAATATTCAAGACCCTTGTATCATTTACATAGAAGTCATTATATAGGGAAAGAAAACCTTAGTAAGAAATAGGAAATCATACACTAAAGAAGGTGATCATTCTCTCCCTAATATAGATATTACTCTTCCTAATATTATTTCCTAACTGTTTCCTTTCCATTACTTTCTACCTCCGTACAACAGTTCCATAATTCTATCCAATCCTCAAAGTTAAATAGCCCAAACCATCTTAACTAGCTCTTGTATCTTGCATTTCATACGTGCTTCCCCCATTTTCTTCCAAATATATTGATTTTGTTCTTCCCTCTATCTGATTGTCACTTATCCAGATCTTGCACATTTTCACCTGTTGCCTTTAGTCCTAGGTGTCATAACAAAAACTGATACCCCACCCAACGGCCCCAAAATAAAAGAAACATGAAATGAAAAATAAATCCAAACGATATTCTGATATGCAAATGTATGTGCAACATGCACAATAAAGAAAGTAACTAAATCAAGGGCAGAAACAATGTATCTAACTCTCATTCAGCTAAGTAATTTCAACATGTTCAAATTTGAAATCAAGGATAATCTGTCTAGATACTTTCCCATGCAAAATGTCAATTCGAACAAGGAATAAACAAAATCAAAGAAAACAACGTTAAAACGACAATTTGAATTGCTAAATCAAGCTTCATATCAAGTTCCACACCATATTAACAGGTGTTGGCCGCACAGCAGGTATCACAGCAGGTATTTCACAATCATTCCACTACTTTCTTATCGTTGCATTAATATCAACCCAAACTACAGGAAGACCAATTTCAAACAATTGACAGGAGCCAAACAATGAATAAAATAATGAAAAAGCTCTAAAATACATCAAACCATTTAACTAATCAATCAAATAACCACAAAAACTAAGATGAAAAAGAACTGCACAAACAGTGCCACATTACACACCCGTCCCCATAAAATTTTGAGCAAATCCAGTGAAAGTCTGATCCAAGAACAAGTAATCAAAAAGCACTCCTTATACAGGAAAAATTTTCATTTACCAAACACCCAATAAAGCTAAAAGCTTACTCGCAATTAGAATTCACGGGCAAAAAGTAAAAAGTAAAACCAAATTACTAACAGTCCAAACCAAGTCAGACCCAATTCTCCATAAATTAAACAAACAAACAAACAAGAATCAGAAAAGTTGCAAACTTGGAAGAACAGCAAGAGAAGATTGAAAGTGGACTAACCGGAGAGAAAGAGGAAGTGTTGATGGTAAGGAGAGATATCTCATCGACCTTAGGTCTGAAGACGGAGATCTGAGAGCTCTGGGTTGAGAGAGAGAGCCTACTATCGCAAGGTGACAACAGAATGCTACTATTTCCGTTGTAGAAGAAGGCTGTCCTTGAAGCGAATGCGATGCCAAAAGTGAAACCGTCCTTGTACTGCACCGTTGTGTCGAAGCAGGGCGAGTAGACGCCATTGTTGTCTCCAGCGTCCACTGAGCTCGCCGTCATAAGCAGGACAACAAACATGGGTCCGACGATTGCACGGCCTGTTGCCATAGTTTGGGAAATGCTTTTTTATTTATTTTTTCTCTAAGAATGTTGGTGGTCTTTCTGTGTTTATTGAATCTTGACTAACGACTTGACAGCGAAAAGGAAAGAGAAATAGAGAATGACAGCGAAAAGGAAAGAGAAATAGAGAATGGGATTATTGGCTGCTCTTGTGCTTGACCAAATTCTCGATTTTGGGTGGGCTTTTCTCGGGCCATTGTGTTGTAATCAATCGACTCTTTCCTTATAAAGATTAAAGAGTTCATGATTTGACTTCTTTTTATGTAACCTTTATTAAGAACGAAGGATTGATCATCCCAAAACTTTCCTATCGAAAACTTCAAGGTAAACGAGCTGAATTCATTTACTCTACAAGCACTTTGATTTAAATTTCTAAAGAAATAATAAATAGATATTTTAGACAACTATCACTTTTTATTGAGTCTCTCTGTTAAAAACGTTAACACGGAAGAAACGTTGCACTTTATTTATAGGTAGACAGTCTTATTACAACAGATTTATCAGGTGCTGGTACTGTCCGAAATTCTGACTTTTTTTTAATAAAATTGGATAACATTTAATTGCATTTTTCTGTTCTTTAATAATTTATCAGTTAAGTTACGTAATTTGATCCGAATAAAGATAATAAAGTTATCCAATAAATAATCTAAATCAATAAATGGAAGTTCGGGATGGAAATAGATCTCAATTAGTGTGAACCAAACTCATATTATACCTGTGATGGGAACACCGAATATAGATGTTATATATAAATATTAAAGTCTCATGCAGTTGCTCATATCATTTGTAAGTATAAAGATTCTCTGACATGTTAAAAGAGCTTACGTTCTAAAAAAAATTATAGAAAGACATTGATTGCGTTCCAATGAGCAGTTCTCGTTTCGGCTTCGAAAAGCTCGTTTGAAGTTATAGAACCGAAATTAAGTATTGTTCACATTTCTTTGTTTATTGTCCTCTCACGTTTGATCTGGGATACGTAACTAAGGTCTCATTACATATTACGCATGGGTATCAGAGCAGTGATGTGATTAGGTGGTTAAAAATGAAAATATTTCGATTTTTTGTCCATAATATTTTTTGAGAATAAACTTCTGTTTTTCAAATTTTTCGTGCTTTTTGATGCATGAAATTAGTATACATGTATTTAGCCTTGAGAAATGAGATGAAAATGAGTCTGGGAGTGCGAAAAATAGAACCAAAATTTGTTGGAAATCGCATTTTTTTAGCGAGGGAGCGCCTTACTGTCGAGCGCGTGTGGTACACATGCCCAACTGTGAACAGTGACCAGTGCTAGCAATGAACACGCGCTAGACATGTGGCAATGGACATCATGCACACGTGTCTAGCTTGTGAATGACACACAACAGCATCGGCTGGCCCATTAAAGTTCAACAACACATATGCTCATGTCATAGTGACGTCAGTGAATGACGCGGCTAGTGACATCAACATGCTATAATAAAATTCAAAAAAATAAAAAATTTTAGATTTCTCGTAAGGTGTCCCGGGATGTTTTGTGTCAGTTTCCGAGTCCGAAAATTCTATCAAGTAAAATTTTCCATTTTTTGTATTATTACATTAGTAATAAATTAAACTTTAACTCCATAAAAGGAATTGAGACATTATGAAGCTGATTTCGAGTGAATTTTTATGCTTCGAATATCACATGAGAGAGATACTTCAAGTTTTCGCATCTCGGGTCTCATGTTTAGTGTTCGAGATCCCATGATAGTCACTCGGAAAAGGAATTAAGACATTCTGAAGCCATTTTTGAGTGAATTTTCTGCAACGAACTTGCCATAAGGGAGATACATGAGGTTCTCGTGTCTCGAGTGGTCGGTTTAGTATTCGATAACACACGATAGTCACTCCATTGAGATTTTTTCGCTACAAAAGTATCAAATGAAGTTTTCAAAAAATGTCTTCAGTAGAAGTGTGTGACAATGAGACTATAGATTCGGGTTTAGCATTTATTAATCTTACATTATCACATTCCATATGCCTAAAAGAAGTGAGGATAACATAAAAATGTATCCCTTGTGTTTGTGAAATATTTGAGTGTTGATGAGGATGTAGTCATCAAAGTAACCTTTCAAGTCATTATTTTGAATTGTTATGCTTGTTTGTGGAATTTTTTAGTGTCGATGAGGATGTAGTCACCAAAGTGACCTTTCAAGTCAGTATTTTGAATTGTTATGCTTGAATGTTGTGGGATGTCTCTGGTTTTATGTTTGGTTATTCTGCCCAAAGATGTTGGCCTTATATAAAATTTTGAGATGTGCATAAATGCATTAGATGGAGGAACGTTGTTGTAACATCCCACCCCCATATTAAGGGTTAAAACCCGAAACTTCAGTACATGTGAGCTCAAAGAAAATTAAGACAAAGCATTTTCTTGCTCAT
>JANVCL010000004.1:21377124-21390574 GCA_026546855.1 Erythroxylum incrassatum
TCGGGTTCGGGTCTTGCAGGAGTGGAACCTTCAGGGGCACGGACTCGGATATCACCATCGATGTCGGGTTCCGGTCTTGCAGGAGTGGGGTGCTACATATGTGGTATTATATCACCATCGATGTCGGGTTCGGGTCTTGCGGGAGTGGGGTGCTACATATGTGGTATTAGAGCCCAGAAAAACTATCTTATATGGGTCGTGTCTGAAATAGGAGTTAAGTTACATGCATGTACGTCATGTCATAGTAGACAGTGGCAACTAATTCCTAGTCTGAGTCAAACGCATGAGCATGTGTTAAGTGTTTAAGCTGATATACATAGTGAGAAAAGTGATGATATTTTATAATGTGAGAAAATGGAAGTTTTGGATATCATGGAATAAGAAAAAGTGTATGGTTCGATATGAAAAATAAAGATTAAGCGTATTTGTATTGGTGGATGTATTATGAAATACGACATCAATGTTATATTGGGGTAATATATCCTTAAATGTGGGATAGATATGAATATCTTGTTTTGGATTGATAGGGGAAAATAGAGATATGGTAGAAATGGCAAGATTTAAAGTGTATAAACAAAGTTGGATGAAAACAAAAATTTTCTATGATCTAGAGAGGCTGCAATTGGGCTTGGAATGGTTGGTTGATAATCGTGATAAGAGTTTATGACTTCGTGTAAGAATATGTTAGTGGCCTTGAAATCAAAATTTCAGGATGATTATGCATCTGTAATTCTGAATTGATTGTGAACATGCGTAGGTATGACGAAATAATGGAAATTGGCAAGTGAGACGATAATAAGGACAGATGAAAAAGTTACCAAGGTTAAGTTGATTTACATGTGTGAGTACACATATGATAATGGGATCACCATGACAAGTGAAAATATTAAGCATATGTGTATGATATGTGTGGAGATGATATTGGAAGCAATCGATGACTTATGGAATAATTGTTAATTATAGTTTCTAGAGTTTAAAGTCTAAGATGGGTTAGAGTAAGACGTGAAAGTGCTTATAGTGATCAATTAGGAATGAAATGATATTATTCATGATATTACCATATATGGTGAATTTGAGGAAAAAGAAGAAGGACTCGATCATGGCATAATCCCCACGATCGAGGACAGGCACAAAAGGGGAAGTGTTATCTAGAATTAAACGAGATCAAGGTATCCTTAGCATAAGCTACCAATTGGTTAGTTGTCCTAAATACATCTCTAGATAAGATGTAAGGATTTTGATGGTACATACCAAGGTACTAGAGTTAATAATGTACGTAATGCTTCGATGAGCCTTATTAAAAGGGGTGTTATGATCATATAAGTTATGGCATAAATTGAGCTAATGAGATAATATGAATAATTGGATTTGATTTTCTTAAGGAACTAATAATGGCTGACAAGAAATGGTAAAGACAGTTGATTAAAAAAAATTTCCAAGAACGGTGTGAAGAATGTCCCTGAATTGGGTTAAGTTGATCAGATGATTATGAAGGGGCAAAATAGAAACGAATATGAAATGAATTAAAAGTGATTATTGGAGTCTTAATTCTAGCGGAGACTCAAGCATAAGAGGTAGAATATGCTACTAAGAAAGTATGCATTTTGTTTGATGTAAAGTATTCAACTATGTGATTGGATTATTGAATTTAAGGAGACATACATTGCTAATATGTGGAGAATATAGGTCCACCTTATATTCTGTGAAAATATGTTCAGGGAGATACCAATTTGATATGATAAATGTATTACCAACCTAGGAAGTAAAGATTGTAAATAAATTGAAGTATGTGGAAAAAAATGAACAGACGTTAGAACACGTCAATGAGAAATCAGAGAAAAAATTAAATGAATTGAGAAAACTATTCCAGAGAAGAAGCCAATTGGGAAACTGAGAATAATATGAGAGAATATTACCTCATTGGGGAATTAGATACTTAAAGAATTATGAGAATCAATCATGGGCACAAGGAGTTTTGGGTTGTAATTGTCGAAGTTAACAAATACCCCTGACAGTATTATATTATTGAAGAGTAGAGTGTCTCAATTGTGTTTGGATTGGTTAGTGACTATGATCGTAAATGATGTGTCGAATGTGTTTGAAAAGTGGAGAAGAATATTTTGAATATTTGAGGAAATCTTATATATCATGGAAGTAAGAAAAAAAATATATGCCAAGCTTGATGAGAATAAATTTTAGCTTGATCAAATAAAATGTGGGTTGTATCATATTTGAACATGGCACAGTGGAAGACTTATTGAAGATGGAGGTGTTCATAAAATGAGAAACTGCAAGGAATATATGTGGGATTTGGAGTTCTTTAGAACTAGCTGTATGTTGGATACTACTAGAAGTTGTCAAAGGTTTTTCTGGTCTTAGCTCTTTGACAAAAATGTTTGAGGGAAAACGTGTGAAACATATGTAAAGAGAATTTTGAGGAATTTTATCACCAATGATAATAATATCATTTGGGATTTCAGATTATATAGTATACAATGATGTTTCGTATCAGGGACTAGAATGAAATCAAATGTAACGTGATTTCATATGCATTGAGACAATTAAAGTCTCATGCACTAATTGTTTGAAACATGGTGTAGAACTTATTACAATAGTGATTACTTTGATAGTTTGGAGACATTATATGTATAGTGAAACATTTTGGATTTATATAGAACTATACTGACCATTAAAGCTAGAGGTAACTATGGAGTTTGACAGAATTGAATAAGATTGAGACAATGAATAGGGTTATTGAAAGATGTTGATTAAGCAAATGAGTATTTTTCCCCGTAAAGCTAGTGTTGTAAGTTGAGGAGGTATTGAATAGAAAATTCAATAATGGTGTAGCACAAACTCAGCTATTGGAGTCACAAAAACCTAGTGCAATAAAGAGCATTGAATGCGGAGTTGGATAAGGGAAAAAATGAAGTGTTAGTAGTTCCATTGAATTTAAGATCAGTCTTACATGAGAAGGTTAGCAAGACCCAAATTGAGGATTCATAAATTATGAATCTCATTGCGAAGCTGAAAATGAAGTCGTATTTTGAAATTGGAATAGGAAAGATGTTACTGTGTGATTGACATAAGAAGGATGTGTACCTAATAAAAATGATTGAGCAAAGAGACTATTAGAGAAAGTAAGTACAACAGAAGCTTTACATCCTAATAGGAATACGCCGAAAAATCAGTTAACTGTTAAGGATGTACAAGCGAGCGACTGCATGATTGAATTTCCAACAGTTTTACATATGGGAGATATGCTTAGAACTAATAATTGGAGCTCATAAAAGCAAGAGGTCAATGTACAGTCTAAATGACTTTAAGTATAACAATCATTATCATAGTGATTAGAATACTGGATGAGGCGTAAAACGACAAAAAGGAGTCGTTCACTCTTACATTGAAAGAAAGAAGGCCTAAAAATGGTTAAAGGCCAAAATTGATTCGAGGTACAGTTGAAGAATGAAATGAATCTGTAATAAGAGTTAAATGATGCAAGTAAGATAAATGAAATTGATGGATCAACATCAAGGTTATAAAACTTTATAAGTTGGACATTAGAGTCGAGTGTAATAACGCTAAAGAGATGTGAAATATCAAGCAAAAAATGGAATGTCTCTAAGAGTATCACCTTCCCAAGGTGTGCGCAGGCTAGGGAAAAAGGAGAAGCTAAGCATGATATGAAATGGTCTGGACGAAATTATTATGCGTCAGTATTACGAATGAAAAATGTTTCAGATTCACACAAAGTTACAAGGATATGTTTAGGAAATATCATTTTGATTCACTATATGTGTTATTAATGCTGGAGGTGAAATTGTGGGTAATCCATATTATAATGAGGAAAAAGTTAAAATAGTGATATCTGAAGAAATAAGTAAAGGGTTGCTTGAGTTCATTGATTATAGTCAATTGGAAGAAATAATTCGAGTGGTGAAGTTAAATGGGAAGTAAAGAAGTAATTGAAGAAACAATTCCCCTACCTTTCTGGTCAATCAGATAAGAATTTCGAGGACGAAATTTATTAAGGAGGGGAGAAATGTAACATCCCGTTCCCTTACTAGGGGTTCGAACTCTGGATTTATGAAATTGAGAAAGTAGTAACGAGAGTGTAGAAAAGCGCATTTCATGCTCATGCATGGTGTTAGCATACGCATATGTGAAATTGATTATTGCACAATATAATGAAATGTTCATGCACTCATTTGACATTTTCGGGTATAAATGATTGTTTTAATGTGATTATGATGTGAATTATAGGTTTATGTCTTAAAAATTGAGTGAGAAAGTATAAGTAGTGGATTAGAATTGTTGGAGAAAAATTGAGAATTTTCTGAAATATAAGGGTATTTTTGGACTAGGAAAAAAATGCTAAGTGGCAAAATAATTGATGAATAGTAGTAGAATAAGGGGTGAAGTGGTAATGGAAATTGTTATAAAGGACTTTGGGATTTAATTACATGTGTCATTGAAAATTTAGAGACAATTGGATTAGAAATTGGAGATAAAATGGACTAGTTCTTAAAATGGACCAAAAGGGACTATAAGAGAGTGACATGTGGCAAGTGACAAGTGTCACTTGCCACACCACTAATTAAGTTACATGTTTATTAAGTAAAAGACCACACCACCTGGTCTTTCACTTCCAAAAAAACTGACACCCACCCCCATTTTTGCTCAACTTCTTCATTTCTTCATCTCCTTCATTCTCTTCATCTACGAAACTTACTCTCATCTCACCATGCTTGATTTTTTTATCCAACTCCTTCACTTGGTTTCTTCCATATTCATTGTCTTCTCCTTCTTCTTGCTAAAAGACCCAACCCATTTCACCTTCAAAGATGATTTTCGTGCATGTTGGAGGAGCTAGGGTTTCTTGGTGACTTGAGGGAGTTTTGGAGCTAAACATGTAAGTAAACTTTGTTCATGGGTTGTCTTAATAGAAGCATATTTGATGATAGTTATAGGTAAAAATGGTCATGAAATGAGGATTGGTACATGTTAAAAATGTGAATGATGAATGTGGTAGATTCATGTCTTGTTTTTATATGGATGATGATTAATGATTCATAAATTGATATAGAAATGTTTTAGAGTTAGAATGAAGTGTAGAAAAATTTGAATGTTGAATGGATATTGTTATGTTCTATTTTTGATGGATAAAAACGTGGATAATTGGTGGTTTTAGGAATGGATTGGATTGGGTTGGGTATGGAAGTTAAAGAAAAGGCAAGTATAGTGTCTTGAAAAGAGAAGAATTAGGATGAAAATTTAGAGACAAATTGATAATGGTGTGTAAAGTGGCTGGAATATGCTAGTTGTAACAATTCCACTGGATATGCCTCTGTAATTTAGCCATAACTTGTTATGTAGTTATCCAAATGAGATGGTTTTTGATTTGAGTTAAATTAGAGACATAAGGCTAAATTTTCCATGAAGACATAGAATTCAAATTCTTTCTTTAAGAGTTTCTAATTTTGACTTGAATTGAGTACTGAGTGCAGAAAGTTGATGATGAATATGTGTATATATATGTTTTGTCATTAGTGTTTATGATCAATCATGGGCTATAATTTGGTTATGGATGATGTTGAGTTGAAAGGGAGTTACAAAAATGGATAAATGATGAGTATTGAACTAGATATGATTGACTAAGCATGAGGAATTGAATGTTGTAAGTGAAGAGTTAGAAATCTGGAAATCATAAAAAGCAATTGAACATACTTTAGTGCAAAAGGCATAACTTTTTGTGTATAACTCGGAATGAGATGATCTAGGTATGGTTTTAAAGAGGATTTGATATCTACAACTTCTATGAAGACCACAAAACGATATTTTGAGGTATAGAGGGTCAAATTTTCAAAGTTTTGTGAGTGACCCGTAAAGGTCCATTTAACAGACATTCACGGGTCAAATGACCCTAACTAAGCCTTAAATGGGTCTTAAAGTTATCCTAGAATGATCCTTGGTCTATGGGACTAATATATGATAGGTTTGAGGTGGAATTGAAGGTTAAAACATAGTGAACGAATGGATGAAATCAAAGTATCACATGTTTGAGTATAATGGGAATGAAGATGTTCATATGATTGTAACTATGATCCAAAGAAGTGAGTAATATGTATTAAGTGATTAATTGTGGATGAGAATGGGACATTATGAGATCATACAAGGTTAGAAAAGAGATGATAAGAAATTAAGTTATGATATAGAGTGACCAAGTGTTCTTGAGGGGTAAGCTTATGAATAAGCTAGCCACATAAAAGGGTAAAGATTGAATGGATATTTTAGAGTGATCATATGCAAATGAAGTGTCAGTATAAGTTCAATTAGACAATATGAATCATGAATTGAGAAAGAGCATAAGATGGGAACCTAGAACATATACTCGGGTTTGTCATTGAGCATGCATTATACATTACACATACACATGTGTGTAAAACTGAATGTTTATATGATTGTGCAATTATTAATGTGTGTGTAACATGTGTTTTGCATAATGTTGATACAGGATAGAACGTCCCCATTTAGACGTTTCCGGATCATAGAAGCTAATGCTAATCTCGAGCGTACTGTGAGTAGACCGAGATGGTCTTACTTTATTGTTTGTTATTTGAATTCTTGTATTATTTAACTATTGAATGATTTTGTAATTGTGATTGATTATGTTGGTTCCGGACAAGAGGTCCGATGATTGTGATGGTTGAATTGGATATTGAAGTGCTACTTGAATGTGAATTAGAAGAACTAAATGTATTGACGTGATTGCTATGTGTTCCTGAATGTGTAATTTGCATGCAAGTGAAAGTGTGATTTCTCAACTATATGTTAAATGTCAGACTACGGTCCAATGATAAGTGAATATGAGTGAATAAGAGCATGTAGTTATGAGTGATGCATTTCATTTCATGAATGCATGAAACATAATGACTGTTATGACCGGAGTAGCCAACGATCAGAGCTTAAAGCTCAATGAATGAAAATGAGCTTCGAGCTCAAAAGTGATTCAGAGCCTCAAGCTCATTGTTTAATGAGCCCTATATGGGACAGTTATTAATGAGCCCTACATGGGACAGTCTAGGCACTCGATCACAATAAGAAAGTGGGTCTCATGTGCACTGCATATGTATAAAATGAGTGATTAAATTGAATTCAATGAGAAGTGTGAAAAGTGTAATGATGTGAATTATATGTTATGTGATTGGGTGAGCTATCGATGATGGTCACTCACTGACTTCGCAAAACTCACCTAAAAATTGCAGTTATCTTTCAGGATTCAGAAGAATACCCCGTTAGGTAACGGGAGTATACTTACTGCATGCAGGGGAAAAATAGAGGTTGGGATCAGTTCGTGTTTGCATTAGGATTTTCCTATTTTTGTAGAATTTGTATTCCGCGATTTTTGTACAATATTTATTTGAATATTTCTGTTTTGTAATAACTTTCCCAATTGGAAATGTTTGTAAGAGTTTTGTATTTGAAATGGGCCCAAACGGCCCAAAGTGGAATGATTTGTAACTGATTATGAAGTGTACTAATATTACGTTTCTAAGTGCTTTGTTTCAATAGTGGGCACAAATGGAGAGTGAAATTTTAATGAATTGTGTATTTGTTTTTCACGTAACTGAAAATTTTTATGAATGAAATTGGGCCCCAATTGGCTATTGAGATTATGGTGATTGTATTACTGTGATTTAAATTATTTATGAAAGAAAAGTGGCCTAATTTGGAAATTGATTTCTACATATGCTTATATTGTTTCAAAAAAAATTTATACTGACTTGCGAATGATTGAGTGCCCTAGCATGTCATCTTCGCGGGTACGGACTCGGATATCACCATCGATGTCGAATTCAGGTCTTGCGAGACTGGGGTGCTACATATGATACTTTCCTTAAAAGAGAATTTATTTCCAAGGAAAGTAGTGAGAATGAAGTAGAACTTAGAGAAGTTCAAAAACCACAAATTCATATTGAGATGGAATAAAAACCTTAAGTTGATACATATGACATACAACTAAGGGTTCAAGAGATATACAATCCACGATGCACTAGTAGGATATATCTTCCCCTATTAGATCATATCTACATATTGAAAAGGGAAAATATATTGCATCTCTCATAAATTATGAGCCTACTAATTTTAAGGAAGCATATCTAACATTGATTCTTTGAAAAGGCATAAAGTCATTAGGTCTACAATGCAATCCATATACACTAATTAAATATGAACTTTAGTGGATGCTCTTAGTGGTATTTTACCTATTAGATGCAAGTAGATTTTTAAGAGAAAATTTGACATGGATGGTAATATAAATACATTCAAAGCAAGGTTGGTAGCTAAAGGTAAAAGGTTTTGACGAAACCTTTTTACCAGTAGCTATGCTTAAATCCATAAGGATCTTATTAGCTCTAACCATATATCATGATTATGAAATCTGGAAAATGGATGTCAAAATAGCATCTCTTAATGTGAATTTGCTTAAGGATGCATATAAGATATAACTTAAAGATTTTGAATCCTAGAGATTTCCAAAAGTCTATTTATAGACTTAAGTATGTGTCATAAAGTTGGAACAATCCACTTTTAAGAGACAATCAAAGAGTTTAATTTATAAAAATATGGATGAATCATGTGCGTATAATAAGGTTAATAAGAGTGAAGTTTTCTTCCTTGTTCTATAAGTGGATGACATATTGTTGATTGGAATTGACTTATCAATGCTTCAATCTATAAAGATTTAGTTGTCTAAGAAACCATGAAGGATATGGGAGAAGTAGCCTAGATTTTAGGAATAAAGATCTATAGAGATAGATCGACACGTTTTCTTGGCTTATCCTAATCCATGTACGTAGACAAAGTATTAAAGAGGTTTAATAAGGAGGATTACAAGAGAGAATTATTATCTATGCCATATGGGATTTCTATCTCACAAAATATATATCCAAATACATAAGAAAATAAAGATAAAAGAAATGTGTTGAATATGTGTCAGCCATTGTTTGAAGCATATATGCAATGTTAAGTACATGACTAGATGTCTCCTATGCTTTGAGTATAACAAGTAGGTTTCAAACCAATCCTAGTAATAGTTGCTAGATGGCTATGAAAAAACATTTTGAAGTGTTTGAGAAGGAATAAATTTGTTTCCTTATTCTATAGATGAGTTGTATTAAGACTTCAACAGTATTCAGATATTAGTTTTAAATCTGATCTAGATGATAATAGATAGTAGTCAAGGTACATCACTAAATAGTGGTGCAGTAAGTTTAAAAGGTCCAAACAACTAACCATTATAGATTCTACGAGTATTAGAGGTTGCAAAGAAAGCAGCTTGGAAAAAATTGTCATCAAATTTAGAGTGGTTTTAGCATTTTTGAGCCAATAGTATTGTACTATGACAACAATGGTATTATTTCATAGGCAAAGGAACCAAAGTCTCATCAATGATCCAAATATTTACCAAGAAAGTTTCACTTGATCTGGGAGATAATGGAGTGAAAATACATAAAATTAGAGCAAGTTCCTGCGAATCTTGCATATCCTTTCACTAAGCTATTGTCTCAATAGAGACATGATCAATATATGGATGGTTATGGCAATAAATACGTAGATGATTGGCTTTAGTAAAAGTGAGAGATTATCAATTTATATCGTAATAAACAATTAATTGGTTCCAATTTTATGGATGATATTATTATTTTAACCAATAAAATATTTTTAAAAAAATAATGAAATTGCATTACTATAAACAAGGAAATAATAAATTACAATAGTAAAAATCCTCTTAGTCTTTACTCTACAAAACTGAGTAAAAACCAAAGATTGGCTCTTAATATTTTAGGTAGAGGCAAGTGTAATGAACATCTTTTAACACATGTATCCCATGCAATATTATCTTTATCTTCGTCTAACTTGGCAAATTGGCTTAAGTTCCTCCTATAGATTTACTCTTCCACTTCAGATCGCCCATTGTAAATTATACTTCACTACAAATATTTCTTTAAGTGTTAGAGTTAACGCTTTCTCCGTTGTCACAAATTGTGTTGGAAGTAGTTGTTGCCTTATGAAAATTGCAGCTTTGATGCTTCTAAGTTCCCTATATGATACATTGTTTAAATTCCAAATCCCTCTCTTCTAGTGATTTTATATGATTGTGCATGTATCTTTAGATTCTAGAATTGCATGTGAATCAAAAACCAATAGTTGTAATCTAGTCATGGTAGGTTGCATCCCTATTTCATCAAGGCATTGGCCTCTTAGTATGCTTTATAAGACATGAGGATTTCTCTTACCTGGCATATAATGATATGTGCTAGGGTTTTTTTTATGCTAAGAAATTCCTTTGAAAATTCTATAGTTTTGCTCTCTCCAAATTTAGTATTAAAAAATAGTTGAATGTTGTTCTAAAAAACACAATCATTATCTTCCTTCTTCATGTTCTCGTTTACCAATTTTAGAATGTAGAAATTAGAAGTATTCCAAGTTCTAATTATCTGCCTTCTCTCTAGACTCCAACCTTTTTCCTCTCAGTCCCCACCCTCACCCTATCCCATAGTGCCTTCAAATCCGTTCTTTCCCTTCCCATACTGCCCTTCGCTCCACCTCTATTGACCCTCTCTTTGAGGGTCATCTTGTCTTTTCCCCACCTTTTTCACCTTCCCGTCTATCACCATGCCTGACTCTTCCACACCCTTACCTACGGATTTTCTCCCTTTCAGATCCCTCGACCACCAGATTCTACTATGGTTCCTAGACCCACGAAAACCTGGAAACAGGTCGTGGGGGATACCATAGCTTCCACTCTCTCGTACAAACCTCCTACTGCTTTTGACGGTAAGCTCATTGTTTCCCCAGATCTGGAAACTTTGCAAAAAGGAGCAAATTGTTGGAAATCGACTCTTGTGGGTTTTTTCTTGGACCAGCGGCCAGTTTTTCACCTGATTCTCCGTTAGGCTAACAAACTGTGAAGAGGCAGAGGACTTGTGGATGTGCTGCTCTCGGAGGACAATCTCATTCTCTTTTTCTTTAACTCTATCTCCACAGTGAACAAAATCTTGGAGGAAGGTTTGTGGCACTTAGGGAGTCAACCCATTTTTCTGCAGCTTTGGCAACCTGACCTGAAGCTTGACACTATCAAAATCCAGAACCTCCCCGTATGGATCAACTTTCACAATGTTCCCCTTGAGTATTGGACCACTCAAGGCCTTAGCCAAATAGCAAGTTTCATCGGTAAACCGTTTTGTATGGACGAAAATACAACAACCAAGAAGAGGATTGGTTATGCACGTATCTGTGTTAGTATCGAGCTCTCTTAAAATCTCCCCGAGGAAATTCCTATAATGCGACTAGGTGAAGCGAATAAATTATGGGAGGATAGTATTGTTGTGTCCTACCATTGGAGGCCCCCCGTTGAAGGATCAATCTACTATATGGAAACTCACAGGCAAGCGTTTTAAGTCTGGCACTTATCAAGAGCTGATGAACCTAGAGTCGAACGTCCCACATGATAATGTCAATACTTCCGGTAGTTTGACTGATGCTACTCCTATACTTGTTGTTGAGTCTTCTATTGCTACTGCGGTGGCCAATCTACCAACTGATTCTAAAGCACCACCACCCCTACTTGCCACAGATCATACTTTGACAGTCGGGTGTGTTGTCGAAAACTCTGAGGCTACGCACGATAGTCCAACCCCCTTAACACCCCCTCTATTACCTGATGTTGCGGCCCCCATTCTTGATGGGACGAAGGGTTCAACTGATCCATATCCAGAGAGTGTTTCTATACCCGAGGCTATTTCAGCTTCCTCGCAACCACTTTCCTACGATGACCACAGTGATACTTTAATATCCACCTTTAAGCGCAAATCCCATCGAGGCAAGGGTAAAGGCCTCAAAGCCCCATCTACTTTAATATGACTATTGTAGCTTGGAATGTGAGGGGAATTAACAGTCCCTCTAAACTTCTTGCTTTAAAGGATTTTGTTAATAGAGAAAAACCTCTTTTGTTGGGGTTACTAGAGACCAAACTCCGGTCGGGTAAGCTACAAAAGCTTAATATTTTGGGTTCTCACTGGCGAATGCTATCCAATCATAGCCTACATGCTTATGGACGAATCATTGTTTGTTTCAATTATGAAGAAATTAAAGTGGAGCTTTTGCAAATGACTGATCAAATGATGCATCTGCACATATTACTGTTGCAAGGAAATATTGAACTGATTGTTTCTTTTGTGTATGCAAGTAATTTTGAATTTCAGCGTCGAGACCTTTGGAATAACCTCCTTCAGCTTGGTGCCACTATGTCTAAACCTTGGTTGGTTTGTGGGGACTTCAACTCCATTCTCTTTGCTGCTGAAACCAAGGTCATGTTAGCTTGAGAAATCTTTTTACCGATCTATAGGATTGTGTTGAACATATTAGACTGACTGATCTCAAGTCCATTGGGCACCCTTTCACCTGGTCCAACAAGCAACGATAGGGCTGGTTCATCAGGAAAAAACTTGATAGGGCTCTTGTCAATGATATATGGCTTCAGCGTTTTCCCAACAATCTGGCACATTTTCTGGATCCTTTGTTCTCAGACCATACACCTATCCTGGTCTCTAAATTGTCCACTCCAGCTGTTACTCGTCATCCCTTTCGATTCAATAATTTCCTGGTTAAGGATTCAGGTTTTACCATTACTTTCAGGGCAGGTGCTACTCTCCATGTTAGAGGGACCAAAAAATTTTGTTGCACTCAAAAACTAAAGCTTATTAAGTAAAAACTCAAGCTCCTGAACTCTTCCAAAGGACCTACTGCTG
The DNA here is from genome assembly GCA_026546855.1 of Erythroxylum incrassatum. Taxonomy (NCBI): domain Eukaryota; kingdom Viridiplantae; phylum Streptophyta; class Magnoliopsida; order Malpighiales; family Erythroxylaceae; genus Erythroxylum; species Erythroxylum incrassatum. The sequence goes on from JANVCL010000004.1 coordinate 21,389,937, forward strand.
ATGCTATTAACACTTCGAGGATGGAATTGATTAGAACACAGACTCTCTTATCTGCCAATCTGGGGCATCCTACTTTTATTGAGCAAGAGAAACATGCTCTCTCTGCCTATCTTCAGGCTGTCCAAAATCACTCTTCCCTTTTGCAGCAGCGTGCTCGGGTAAATTAGCTACAGGATGGGGACCGAAGCACCCAATTTTTCTTTCACTCTATTCTTGCCAGGAAAAACTGTAACAAAATCTATACTATCTCCTCCCCTACTGGCAACCTTCTCACGGATCCACAAGAAATACATGATGAAGCATTCAGATTATTTGGTTCTTTCCTTGGCACAGCAGCTTCAGCTCTTGTTCCCCTTGGAGAGCTACAACAACTCAACCTACCATAAGTCTCTCCTTCAGCTTTTTCTCTCTTAAACAAGCCAGTGGATGATGCTGAAATTGACAAATGTGTATTTTCTATGAATGGAAAGAAGACTCCAGGTCCTGATGGTCTTAATGGTTTCTTCTACCAATATTCATGGAATATCATTGGTGGTTTTGTCAAGGACGCTATACATGAGTTCTTCAGGAATGGCATTCTTCTCAAGGAACTCAATAAAACTTTTATATGCTTGATTCCCAAAGGAGCAAATCCAAAG
>JANVCL010000004.1:21447557-21458907 GCA_026546855.1 Erythroxylum incrassatum
TGACGTTATAATTATGCAATAATTATATTTAATTATATATAATATTAATAATATTAAAAAATACAAAAAATAAAAATTTATTGAACCGGACAGATCCGATCTGTCAATTGACCGGTTTTGACCGGTTCTCATTGGTGCAATTGAGAACCGATTTTTAGGGATGAACCGGACTAGATAACTGACCGGTTACCGATCGGACCGATCGATCCAGTCCAGTTTTCAAAACCATGTCAAAGGATAAAGATGTCTTCGTAAGAATAGGTTTTCGTAGAATAGAAAAATATAGGTGAAGAACGTTATTAGCTATTCTTCAAATTTACGGAAAAATATTTTGTATGATTAGTTATTTCTAACTTATTTTTAACTAATCGCAAGCTTAACAAATAAATCAGGAATATGGACGGAATAGAATAACTTTTCTGACAAAGCAAACTGGCTATAAGAATAGACATTTATAGGGAATGAGTATTCTGTGTTGGGTTATAACTAAACATAGGTTTAATAATATTCGAGGAATATATTAGGAATAGAATTGTCATTCCTTGAACCAAACACCCCCTTAGAGCATTTTCTTTTGGTTTTTTATTATTTGTTTTTCTTAATTTAAATATTCACTCAAGATTTAATTAAATCGAGTATAATATTGGTTTCCATAGGATTTATCTTAAATTTGGATTATATTTTATTAATGATGAAATCGTGTATAATTCCTATAGACAAGTGCAGTCTTGAATTGAAGTTACCTTAAATGTTTCACAAACTTAGTTATGTGCAATTGAGGGATTTGGAGAAGACTGAATGTGTGAGCATGACATTTGTGCTAATGCATGTACATTGTGGACTAAAACATTCAGGAAAAGATTGAAGCTGTAGAAGGTAGAGAACAAATGATTGTGATTTCTTTGAATGAATTGATCTTAAATACAATGGATGAGAATAAGATGTGATTTGTAAATTCATGTCAAAGGTAGAAAATTCAAAAGAGACTTTCAAAGATAAAATTTCATACAACTATTTCATGACAGTTAAGATGATGGAATGTGTTGCCCAAAACATTTGTTTATTTCTCTCTCTTTTTAATCCCTCTAATATGGAATGAACATTGTTCAACCATTTATTTCTTCTAGAAATTATAGCATTTGACCAAGAATATAATGATTTAATTCTTTAACAAAGGCTTTATACTAAAAAAAATCAATAAAACTTAAAAAGTCTCACAAATAAATTGTCAATTCCTACTTCCCCGATGAAGTTCAAACTAATGTGATAATTCAATATCATTTATAAAATCATCTTAAAGCTATTATCATCTAGACTAAAGTTGGTCTTAAAGTTCCTTATCAATATTTCTCAAAAAGCATTTATAGATGGGAGATGAATAGGAGATAACATTCTCTTAGAAAATTAATTCATAAATTATAATAGAAAACACTACTTTAAAAGTTGTGTAATCAAAGTGGATTTTCATAAGGCTTTTGACTCCATCAACTGGAAATTTTGTCATCAAAACTTATATGCATTTGGATTTCCTTCAAATTTTATTAAAGGGATTGAACAACGCATCATAACTATATCTTTTAGTATACCGTTAATGAAGTTCTAGAAAATCTTATTAAAGGGGCTAAAGGTTTGAGACAAGGGGATACTTTATCTACTTACATATTCATCTTAAGCAAGGAGGTATTGTATAGACTTATAAAGCATGTGATCAGCCTAAAAAAGAACTTCAAATTCTATAACAAATGTAAGAAACTTAGCACTTATAGCTTATCTTTTATAGACTATCTCCTCCTTCTTTTTGAGGCTAATCAACACTCTATTAAGGCCTTAATGAAAGCTATCGGAACATTCCAAGTGTTATCTCGATTAGTTATGAACAAGGAAAAGAGTAATTTCTATATATCCTCAATAGCTTCTTATCTATTAGATTAGATCTCAAATATCACTGGTCTTAAGCTAAGATCATAACCATTTACTTATTTAAGGATTCTTATCTCCTGTAAAAGACCCACTTATACTAAACCTTTTCCTCTTATTATAAGAATCCAAAAGAGGGTTTATATTTTGTTGGAAGGTCTGGTTGATAAACTCTATCTTAAACTTATTACATATCTACTAGTCTGCTCATATTGTTTTCCCCACTAGTTTGATTAAAATAATTGAAAACCTGCTCAAAAGCTTTATATAAGTTGAAGACACTACTATGTTCATATTACCAATTAAGTTAGCATAGAGAAGTGCTTGATTACTTAAAGATGAAGGAAGGTTAGAAATTTTCCCTTAAAATTGAGCAATAAAATTATAATGATTAAAAGAATTTGGAGGATTTTAATGGATAAATAATTTCTTTAATTCAAATGGATTTACTCACATTAACTAAAATATGAGAAATTTTATCCTTGTGATCCCAAATATGACATATCTTGAATTATGCTTCATATATTTAAGATAAAGGCACCAAAAAAGATTATGGCTTAACACAGTTTAAGGGGATAGAATTTTTGTTTAAAAAACTAGAGTTATTTAAGGCTCCTAATAGAGATCAGTGCTCTCTCACATATAAGAAATCTTTTTCCACCAATGGCTACTGTTAGTGATATACTTAAAGAGAACAATTTCAATCTCACTCATGGCACTATAGACGAAGTAATGCCTTTTTCTACTAATTTTTCCCTTAATTCTACTAGCAAGGATGCTATTATTTGTCTCAATCTAGTTATTTTATCTAACTACTCTCGTAGCCTTCCAATAAGGAATAAAGCCCCTAAATTACGTTGGTCTAAAGTGGTTAGGTTTTAACAAGTTATATCAAAGGTATCTATCCTTCATCCCTTAGCTAATGAAGCACTCTCAACCACCAATTGAAACATTACAATAACTCTATCTCTAGCATCTGTAACCAATGCTCCACTTTTCCTAAATCTATAGAGCATTTACTTTTTCAATGTGAGTACTATATGCTTCTTTGGCATGAAATCCTCAAGAGATTTGATTTATCATACCCATAAACCTCTTAGAAGGACATTTTGTTTTGGGTTAATTAAAGAAATGGAAGTACAAAGAGGATAATATGAAATTTAGAATCTTCTTTGCTTAATTATTATATGAATTTGAAAGGAGAGGAACCTTAGGTTATTTCAAGGGGAACAAAAACAATAGGTATTTCTAAACCTATTTATGTAGATACGGAACAACAAATTGCTTCAAATATTATAACCAACCAAGGCTTGGAAATTTTTTGGTATGGCTTCATTTCCTAAAGTAACTGATATGGTATGACTTTAACTATCTACCAATGTTGATGAGGCCTGAGTAGTGTAAATTTTTAATTAAGAGAATTAAGAAGTTGCCCCTCTGGGTATTAATACAAGATTGAAGTATTCCACTGACTCTAATATTATTGAGGAGTCAGTAGCTTAAGGTTCTATATAATGTGAATTCTTGAGTTGTCTTATACTCAAAAGATCATTAGAAGTTCCTCATCCGTATAGACTAGTACTTATACGGAGCAAATCTCCTCAACTTTCTTACTATTTCATCAGTGAATTTAATTTCTCAAGAAAAAGATTAATCAACAATTAATTGTTATATATATGAATATGTGAGAATTTTGATTATCTAATTTATTAGAACTATTACACAGTAAATAAATATCTAAAAAAATATTAATTTATTATTCTAAAAATAGTAAATATATTATTAATAAATTAATATCTTAATTATTAAAATATTTAACATTAATTATTAATTAATATTATACTTTTTATATTGGTAATAATAGGTAAATATAACGTGTCAATAAAATAATAAGAATTTTATAATTATAATGATCAACGATAAAATTTAATCAAATTAATTATTAGTTTTATTAATGAATATATTATTAATTATTAATGAAATAAATAAAAGCCATATTTTTATCCTCCATCGTAACGTTTTTCTCTATTCAATTCTCGACCTATTAAACTTCTTAATTTAATCCTTAGACTTTTTTTATCTCTCTGTCGCAAGGCTTTTGTTTATTCCCTAACACAAATCCTATATGACATCAGTAACACCATAGTTAAACATACAATTGAAAATGATGTGTGTGTTTAGCTAGGATTTCATGACAGTTATTTGGTAATAAAATTAACTAATGTCCTAAAATTGCTCGTAAACTTAATTAGATGGTTTAATAATTGATGAATAAAATAGGAAATCACATTAATTTGAAAGAGTGAAGACAAGCTTTTTTAATTGAATTTTGAAAAAAAAACTCTCAATGGAGCCACCAAATACAATCCATTATAATAGAGAGAGAGAACCCCTTACAGCTAAAATATTATACTATGTAAAAAATAACATAATATAAGGTTTAAAGTTTCAACATCTAAGGATCTACTATATAAAACAATGAATTAGTGCATACTTAACAAGTAAAATTTGTTTTAAGTGCTAGAGAACTAATTATTAAGCTCATATGAATTTATCTAAAGTACCAAAAGCTTAAGTAAATAAACAAAAATTTAAAGGAATCTAACAAGTTCCAAACTTAGCCTTAGTCATATGACATGTTCCATGCCTTAGTCGTATGACATGTTCCGTCTAATCTTCTTCCTATTGTTATTCTTGGTATGAACTTTACAAACTAGTATAATTTCCTTAATCTAAGAGGAGTTTCTACATATGAAAGTCGAGCTGTTTATTAACGAATTCTAAAAATCCCCAAGATTTCTCTCCTTCCATACTGTATAAGACTATAAGTGGTATAGCTGAAAGCAAGATCTAAATAGATCTTTTTGATTGAAAGCTAGAATTTTTTCCCATTCTAAAATCATTGTCCTTTCTATCTCATGAATGTACCCTTTGGATAATTTGATTCAATAGAGAAATAAACCATTAGCGCTTTTCATTAAGCAAGCAAGATTGGTTGCATTACACTTTTCTGTGAGTTATATCTTCACTTTTATGGCTTTTTTAATTGCCTCTACTGATTGAAAGCTTTACTTTTTCCCATTCTAAGATCCTTATCCATTCTATCTCTAATCATAGAATGTTGTATCTAGCTTAGGCCTATCTTCACAGAGTTGATGAGAATTGGCATTTTAAAAGAGATGTGAAATATATTCAACTCATAAATTACATAATTTAGAGCTAAAATTTATCTCCCTTTAATATCGTCCTTTGTCTATTGTCTTTAGTTTATTCTTAGCTATTAGCCATAACATTAAATATGTTTTTAGTAAATTATACTTTGACTAAACCAGATCTATGCAATTAATGTTCTAGTAATATTTCTTGAGGAATTCCAAGCAAGACTTTTTTGTAAAATTTCCAGTTTTATGCCTTAATCAGATTATGGAAGAAGGAATCATTTAATTATTGATAATCCTCTAAAGTTACACTACCATAAATTGCCTTAAATTTTCTCTTCTAACTTTACATTATCTATCATCATTTGCTTGATTGAATTCTATCTTTGTTACATGGTGTAAAGCACCTAATATGTAGTAGCTATCATAACAAAATCAAGTGTCATGGTTGTTACCATTAATAAATTGAAGTCCTAACTTATAATATCTCTCATCCCAAGCATCTGCTTAATTTTTTAAGAGTCGAATAATTTACATATTCTCCTGATGATTAGTATTTTATACATATCTCATATCCTTACAATCCCAAGTCCCCCTTCCTTTTTTGAAACACAAATTTTCGGCTACTTCAATTTTTTGAAGGTCATTTTCTTACTTCCCCTAACCATAGAAAGTTATTAATGATCCTCTTAATAGCCTTAACTATATTCATTATAAAAATAGGTCAAAAACTCTAATAGACATATATATTGCTAAGAATTAAAATTACAAGTTAGAGTTTAACAATATAAGAAAGAAGTTTATTTTGCCAACTGTTGATGCTCTTATGAATTGAATTGAATACAGGTTAACATTCTTTGAATAATGGTCTTTTGTAATAATTTGAATTTTAAAATAATTTAAAAGGGCTTGTTGAGCTAAAAGGCCAAATATACTTATAAGGTCCTCCATAAAATTATATAAGCCTCCTAATACAAGTAATATGATTATATAGTTATTTATATCAAGAACTAACAACTTCTTAAAGTAGCAAAACAAGTTACAACAATTTGATCTAAGTGAGGATAAGCCAAACATAGCAGCATCAAGTCATCAAAAAATAAAAGACAAAATAATTTTATCCCTTACACTTGATATGGCCCTTATAAGTACCTCAATGAATAAATTAACAAGCAAGGGGAAAAGATAATCCCCTTCCCTAAGTCCTTTGGCCTTATTGAACACCCTTATTGGCTCTCCATCCATAAAGATTCCATAAGAGGCTATAGAGATGCACTTTTGGATCCATTTTGTGAAAATATATAGAAATCTAGCACCTCTAAGAAGCTAAGTATAAAGTTCCAATTGATTGAAGTGAAAGCCTTGTGGAAACATATTTACAAAGCATAACTGTTGATGGGGAACATAGTGTGTTAGTTCTTGAATAAACCTTAAACATAAAGAAGATCATCCCCAATATTTCTTCATCTAATAAAGGAAATTTTACTGAAGTTAATTGAGCTCCTTAATGCTCCTTCTAGCCTTGAAGCCATCATATCTGATATGATTTTATAAATTACTTTACACTAAGAAATTGGCATGAATTCTTTAAAAAGTTTGGATTAGCCATCTTAAGGATAACTAATGTATAGGTTTTGTTAACCTCTCTCAACATTCTCCTATTGGGAAAAAAATCAAAATTAGCTTTTAATACCATATCACTAACCAGGCTCTATATCTTCTTTAAAAAGGGCATTAAAACAATTAACACTAGATGTTTTCTTTTTATTGAGGCTTAATAGTGCAACATCTATATTAGCTCTATACAAAAGTTTGCTAAATTGGGTAGCTGAGGTTAAATCTAATAAGGGCAAAATGAAATCTTTGAGTTCATGTAAAGTGGAATAGATGATAGTTGCATTACCTAGAAGGGCTTTGAAGTAGCTATACATTATTGATTTAAGGTGCTTTTAGCTATAAATGGTGTTCCCATATACATTATACAAGGTATTAATTTTGTTTTGGTTCCTCATTACTAGAATAGAATTAAAAAAGATTTTAGTATTTCTATCACCCTTATTAAGCTAAAGGATCCTTGATTTCTTTTTCAACAATAGTTTGCTTTTTGTGTGAATTTATCATACAATTTTAAGAGAGTTATGGAGCTTATTCTTAATCTTGTATAGAGTCACTCTTATGTCTTGAATATTTGTCTTTGTGCTAAGAAAATGAATCTTTTTTAGAAGCTTGAGTTCTTCTTTAATTGGTTGCAATTTCCTTATATAAAAGAAAAACTTATAATGCCTTTGCATCCCTTTCTTAATAGCCTCCTCAGAGTAATTAATGTTGAGAAGATAATTACCAAATCTAAGAGGGGCACTAATTTCTTTATTATAGGATATATTAAGTATCTCTAAAAACAAGTGGTCTTTCCAAAATAGTTGAGCTAGAAAGGAAGTAGGACATCTGGTTTGCATTAACCTAGGCTTTATCAAGTTTTTTCCTAACAAAATAGTATCCACTTTATCTATTATCCAAGGTCAAGATTTTCTTCCAAATCTTAATTAGTGACCCCAATTTATCCTAAACTATTTATTAAATCATCATTCAAGTGTTCTTAATTCAACTTCTTGCCTTTAGCCTCATAAGAAAATATTATGTCACTAAAATCACCTAGACTAATATACATATTATAAGTTATTGGGTGAATCTTATTCAATTCTTCCTATAACAAACTCCTTCAAAAATCTAAGTTAGAAATATAGATAGTGTGAACAATAATCTGGTTTGAAAATTTTAGGATAGAGATGATAATATGAATTAATTAATCAGTAGATTAAGATTGAATAAGATATACTCTAATCTTTTCAAAAGAAAACACTATCCTTTTATTATAGTGGCATTGCTAATTGAATATAGTGCTCCTCTTTCTTGTAAGAAACCACCAGTTATTCTTGTGGCAATTAGCTTTTTTTTCTTATTTCCTAAAAGGCCTACTAAGATAGGGTCTCTCTCATTTAAAAGATCTCTAACCACTTGTTGTTTATTAGAATGTTCAAGTCCTCTAAAATTACAAACCAAAAAAGACATTAAAGGGACTTATATATAAAGTCCCAATATAAGGCTTCTTCCTTGCTTTTCTGTATGGCCTTTTCTTAAGTGTAGAAAAGCTAATTTCATTTTCCTCAAAATGTTAATGGATTTAACTTTACTAGAATGGGAGATGTCATTGGAGAGTTAATATTTGTCTAAATAGAAGAAACCTTCCTAACCTGAGGGTACTGATATGTAGAATCAACTCCCATTTAATCTTTAGGAGTCTTAATGATGATAGGATTATTAACAGAACTTGTCTCAGTCCCTTTCCCTTTGGTATCATGATCTACATTGATGGTGTCTAAGAATAGCACCTGATTCAATGTGTTAACATTTCCCCTTTAATTAGAGTTGACCTCCTTTATATTGGGATCTATTGTGTTATAAGTATCTTTATCATTGTTTAAAACTACCTCTAGAATTTCACTAGAGCTTCCAAGTCTAAACAATTTCCTAACAGGTATATGTGTGTGTGTGTGTGTATGTATGTATTTATGTATATATGTATATATGTATATGTATGTATACATATATATCAATATATCAATGTTAGTTTCCATTGATAAGATATGGAAATTTCTAAATCTTATCTTTCCTTTATCATTTAATTTATTGAGCTTTATTCTCTAAAAAAAATCATCTCTTACTACTTCCACTCGCACTCTAACATATCCAATCCTATGTAATTATGTATTTTGTATGTCTAAGAATATTGGTTTTCGAATTGCATTTGCTAAGTAACTTAGACTAGTTGTTAATAGTATTATAGAAGAATATTATAAAAATTTACCTAAATCGGGACTTTCATCATCCTCTACTTATCTAGATTTAACACTATTTTCCATTTTTGTAACAACAATGACTTTCCATATATATGTCAGGGGCAACAACAACAACAATAACCCAGTAAAAATTTCACTAATATACTGGGTTTGGGGTAGTTCAGTAGTATGCAGCCTTAGTCCTAATTATTAGAAAAAATATTTCTAAATGAGCCAAATGAAACTAATAATAATAATTATTAAAAAAATTAAATAATGCGATAAAGATAGACAAGGTAAAAGAACAAGTAAATAAATAAATCAAACAAGTCATTAAAAAAAGAAGAAGAAAAGAAAATAATAATGATGATGATGATGATGCTTAGTAGGGAAATGTTTAGACTAAATTACTAAGAAGTAAGTACTACATATTTCAAAGTTTAGGTTAAATATAAGAAGAAAATGCTAAAATACCTATAAGAATGACAAAGATCTCTTTATGTGATATCCTTTATCCGTATCCTAATATGCCAAAGCTTTCTACTATGAGCCATGTCTTTAATAAGTTCCAACATATTCGTATCATTTTTTATCACCTCCCCCCAATTCTTATTAGGCCTTCCTTTTTTCTTTTTACAATCTCTAAGTACAACCTTCTCACTAGAGCGTTTAGGTGTCTCCTCTTAATATGTCCAAGCCAACTAAGCCTTATCCCTTTTAATTTTTCAATAATATTAGCCACCTTAAATTTATCTCTTACCATTATTCCTTATCTTGTCTCTTCCATTAAGGTTACACATTTAACAAAGCGTCCTCATCTCCCCCACCATTAGTTTATGACTATCCATTTGTTTGATGGGCCAACACTCTGTCCTATAGTGCATGGCCGACCTAATTGCTAAATGATAGAATTTACCTTTAAGCTTGAGTGGTATCTTCTTGTCATATAAAATTCTCCATGCACTTCTTTATTTAAGCCACCCTGATCTGGTATGGTAAACTATGTCTTCATCAGTCTCTCCATTGCTCTAGATGATATATCCTAGATACCTAAAACACTTCTTTTATGGTATGACTTCTAAACCAATATTTACCTCTACATCAATAGCCACTTTATGTCCCAAAAAGTTACACTTTACATATTTAGTCTTAGTGCTACTCAATTTAAAGCCCTTTGACTCTAACGTATCCCTTCAAATTTCAAGCTCGACATTGAGACCCTTTTTTGTCTCATCCACTAAAACAATGTCATTAGTAAGCAACATACACTATGGCACATCCCCTTGCATATTCTTGGTGAGCTCATCAATCACTACTACAAAAAAGGGGATCAAAAACGGAGCCTTAGTGTAGCACAATATCGGCAAAAAATGCTCCATATCTCCTCTTATCATCTTTACTCTAGTTTTTACACCTTATACATATCCCTAATAACTCATATATAGGTCATAAGAACTCCGTTAACTTCTAAATACCCCACATGAATTCCATAGTTACCTTGTTATGCGCCTTCTCTAAATCAATAAAAATCATATGTTGGTTACGCTTTCTTTATAATATTCCATTAATCTTCTAAGGAGATGTAAAGCTTCTATCATGGACCTTCCTGATGTGAAGCCAAACTGGTTCTCCAATATAGAAGCATCTCACTCTTTTCTCAATCACCTTCTCCTATAACTTTATAGTGTAAATAAGTAATTTGATGTCTTTATTTTGGATGTTCCTTTGTTCTTGTATAATGTAATTAATAAACTAAATCTCCATTAATATGACATTTTGATAGACTTAAGGATCACATTAAAAATCTTAGCTTACCAAGTAAGACCTTCTTTGCCTAGGCTCTTCAACACCTTTATGGGTATCTCATCAGCCCTACTACCCTTCCATTCTTCATCTCCCTCAATGCTTTTTTAATTTCTTCCTTTTTAAGCTACCAGCAATAAGTTATGATACATATCAAACATGCTAATCTCACCTAAATAGATGTTATCCTCTGCGTCTTCATTAAAAAGGCCATAGAAGTACATCTGCCATCGTCTTTTGATGTCATTTTCAACTATGAGCACCCGCTTGCTTCATATTTTATACAACAAACTTGATATAAGTCTCTCTCTTTTCGATCCCTAGCCCTCACCAACTTAAAAAATACTTTTCTCTATATTTAGTATAAATCTTTGATATAATTTCTCATAAGCTCTACTTTTAGCTTCTAAGATTATCTTATGTGCCTCTTTCTTTGATAGTTTATAACTCTCTCTATTATTGTTGGGCCCCGAAAATTTTTACTTTTATTATTGTTTATTTTTTTATTTTTATTGATTTATTTATTTATTTGTCTACTTTTAAATTTCTTTTTATTTTCCCTTAATTGTTTTAATTATGTGTATATTTATATTTATTGAGTCTTGGAATTAGTAAGCATGATTGGGATTAAAGATT
>JANVCL010000004.1:21466114-21479610 GCA_026546855.1 Erythroxylum incrassatum
TTCGGTCCGAAAATTTTCTCCGAAATTTTCCAAAAAAATTTCCAAAATTTCCTAAAAATGTAAAACACACAACAATCTACTCCAATTTCATTTTCAAGCACAAAATCATATTTTTCACAATAAACACATTTATACACAGATACCGGGAAATGTCATGAATGCATGTACAATCATTTTTCATATGCAGAAACTTCCATTCACAAAGATATAAAGGCCAAACTATGCCTGATCAAGCCAAGATTAGTTTACACACTCATAACCAGTCCCAAATTACTATTTTACCCTTCCCATCGATGATGGGATGTTACATTCTGTGCCTTTCTTTTACCAACACAAGCACATTTTGATTAGGTATTTATTTCCAAATTCAAAAACAAGACATTAACACTATAAATTCGATTTAACTGAATTCGAGATTATTATTTAATCGTGTAACATATACGCTAATCGTATTACTATAAGCTAACGTATTGTTCTCCATTTCTAATTCTAACTTCAAAAGTCACTTAAAACAATATTTTACCCATTCTAACTTATCAATTTCTTTTTTAAAAAATATCTCACTCAATTTAATTCACCATATCATGATTATGCATAATTATTCATGGCTATGACCTATGTCCAAAATCTATACCTCTATTTGTTCCTTACTTTTCACATAGCAAACGTTCAAATTAATCTTTGAGGTCTTCTAAAAATTTGTTTCCCTAAGTCTCTAGTTTCCATATTATCAAAATTCAATCCATTTAAACATCTAAATCATGAAAAATGCAGCAAATATCACAATCTGTTTCCACACAGGGGTAGTATCAAGTTACCATTTTTCAATCTCAAACTTCGATATCATTAATTCAGGATTAGGTCTAGGTTTATTTTAAAGATTTTTAGTAATATGTCTTAGGTTTCATCTCCAATTGGAATAACTCAATTTGGAGGTTTGTAGGTTGATTTATGGCCAACACAATGGGTTTGATTCAAACTAACTTAAGATAGAATTCTACTAAACGTTCCTCTTTTGTTAGATTCAATCAATTATGTGTAAAGAAACACTAAGAAACCACTGTTCTTAAACACATCCTTCTCACTCAAAACAAACCACTGATCTTCAACCTTGCTTTTCTTCTTTTCACTTTTTGTTTTTGCTCCCTCACGTTTACCTTCTCAAACACTCTCACTAAAATGCTCAAATGAAGCAAAAAGTCTTGCTTTATTCTTTTTATACTTACTTAATGCTTTACACATGTCAATGTCTTAATGGTTGTCTCTAATGACTAATTATTCATTTAATAAATGATGCTTAACCCTTAAGAAAGCATTTAATTGGTCATTAGGTGTGAATCACTAATCCACTCACACCATTATACACAAAAGACCAAATTGCCCCTTTAATGAATTTAATTCACCAGCTACACATTTTGAAAATATTCCGCAATCATCTTATCATCAAATTGACCATGAAGTTTTTTAATTAGGGTCAATACTTAATGATTGGAGGCTTTAAAATTTTTTGAATGGGTTTAAAATCATTAATACCCATTACTTTTCAAAAAGGGCATTTTAGTCATAAACTTTTGAAACTCCCGAAATCCATCCTATGGAACTCATTTTTGATCCATTTCATTATCATTTAACTCTAAAACTTATTCTGGATATTTTTCATTATTTCGAGGTTGGGTTCCACAAAAATTCACTATTCATTTGAAAATATTATTGATCAAAAATAAAAACTTTTATTTAGTGAAAGGGAAGGTTCGGGGTTTTACAAAAATGCCCATATTAAGAAATGTCCTAAAACATTATTCTTAAGGTGCAATCCTTTGATTATATGATCAACCAGTATATCCTTAAGTCAAACTATAATCCCCTGTAATATCATATTTATGTACAAGTTCTTTTACATTCAAATATCTGACTTCAAAATGCTTAGCCTATGATAGTTTATTATTGTTACCAAATAATAAATTTAAAAATTATCACAATACAATCTAATAAGTCTAGTAATTGAATTAAACAAAAAAAGGTTCTAAAATCACATTTTGAAACCAAAATACCTGTGAAGTAACACTATACCAAGTAAAAAAAATCAACATGAATTATAAAAGAGGGAAATGTATCGATTTGACACTCTACAACACCATCCACTAATATAAAAATGTAAAACACAATGTGGATTTCCTCCACTAATATAAAAATGTAAAATACAATGTGGATTTCCTATCATCTAGACATAAAAATTTGATTATGTATAACCAATTTAATCAAGTTTTTTAACATTTGTGCATTTAATATATAACATATAGTTCTCTTTATGGTATCTTAAAACTTTTTTTAACTGCATTATTGTGGCGTATACCTAAGTCATATAAATGTCTACTCAATAATTCAATTATGAATGCAATATCTAATCTACTATAAATTTAAGAATACATTATGCTACTAACTATACTAAAACATGACACATATCTCATACCCCTCTCTTATCTTCATTCTTTAGAAACTATACCAAAAATAGATTCTCTTCATAAGAAAATGATGTTGCATAAGTTATAGACTTGTTCATATTAGCCTTTTGCAATATAAGCTAAGTGTATGCTTTCTAAGATAGAGCTAACAAGTTTTGAGATTTGTTCTAATGAATCAAGATACTAATGACAAAAGATGCTTCGTTGATTGGGTGCATAATATTTATATTATTTTTTATTTTATTATGATATAAATTATTAATTAATAAATTATAATTGGGTTTTATATTAAAGGATGCAAATTGGAGATTGGAACTAAGATATGCTTAGAGTTGAAAGTTTAAATATAAATTAGCAAGGTACAAATCATGCAGGAAGAATAAAAACCAGTGATATAAGGCTAATGAAGAAGATGCTAGCATGCACTATCAAGAACTAGTGAAAACAACTATCAATAAAGGACTTTGATAAATAAAAAGGTGGGCATGCTTTATCAAAATTTTATACCTGACAAAATTCTTTTCAGATAAAAGCAAGAATTAAAGATATATCCATTAAAATTATTATTTTATTTTTCTTAAGAAGGAAGTCTCAAGTCCTAATTTGAATATAATTAATATTTGTATAAAGATTAAGATAAAATTATAGAGGAGATATTTTATTTGACAATGAAGATATTTTGAAGAGATCCTTTAAGGATTGAAGGGTTGGATTCTACCTTGACGTACATAGGAGGCTTTTTCTTTGTAAAGGGGCTATATAAAAAATTCTCCTCTTCTCATTTATTATGGGCTGCATTTTCTTTATAACCATAAAAAACTAATTACTTCTTTTCTAGCCAAGGATAAATGAAGTTTGATTCTAAAAGTTGTGAGATCTAATTTAGTTCCTTTTTATTCATTGTTCTTGAGTATTTTTATATTCTTTGCAACTTCTTAAAATAATTATTTTGATTGATTGAATAAAGATATCATTTTTTCAAAATAGTTACTTGCCATTTAGAATATCAATTCCGTATATGTTTAGTTGTTCTAATATTTTTAGTGAATAGCATAATTGGCTATAGATATAATTTTAATATATCTTATAGGAATATATAATCTAGTTTAAATAAATTGAGTTTTTTGTGTTTATTGAATATATATGGATAACACCCTACTCATTGTTGCATAATTTTTTTTAAAATAATAATTTTATTTTTGTTATATTTGACGCTCTTCACTTTCCATGTTTATTCATGCCAAAATGCTTACACAAATAATTAAACTTAAGTAACATGTTTAAATCATTTGACATAAGACATCGTCTACATACAAAAAGAGAAAATAATGACCTTATTTCCCTTGACTTTATAATGCAAACATCCTTTTAATTAATTTTTATGAATTTGGATGAGGTATTTCCTCATCAAAACTCAAGGCACTACTGAAAAAAGCTTGTTTTAGTCTATTTATAAATTTCCTAAATCTATAAACTAGATCACTATTGTCATCCCCCTAATTCCTTTAGACAACTTTATGTCGACCTTTTCATAAAGGTTTGCACTAAAGAAAACAATATTGACATTTATTTGATGTAATACAGACATAACAATGTAGTATTGATATAATTACTATGAATGCATGTTCAAAATATGATAGATAAATGTTAGAATAAAGTTTGTCCATTCTCTCTAAATGAACCATTGGACAGTTAGCTTGGATTTAAACTACTTGTTCATTCATTTAGAGTACTTTTTATTCTTATAAACCCATTTGTAACCATTAACTTTCATAATTTTAAAGGTAACTGTGCAAGTTTTTATAAGATATTATGCTTCACATGTTGCATTCATCCCTTATTACATCTGATAACATATTTGAATAAGAAATAAAGTAGCATAAGAAATGTAATTCATTTAAAAGCAAGTAAATGTCATAGTATTCTCACCTTACACACACATTATCATTAAATGAAGTAGTAGGCCTCCTTACCCTAATAGATATTCTTAATTAAATATGTTGAATTTTGTAGTTGTATAATTTCATGTTCTTATAGTGGATCCAAAATAGGTATATGATCATAATCCCTAACTGAATGAGAATAGGATATGAAACTACAACAACATATATTATATATCCTTTAAATATTGATTAAATGGCATATTCATTAAGCGCATCATTTTTTAAAAGTTATTTATATATGATTCTATAATTTTAAATGGTTATTTCTTTATAGTAAAAATGGTAATCTTCATAATGATTTAGGTCATTTATAAAATAGTACTAATTTATCTAGAATGCAATTTATTCTCAAAAGGATAGTATAGATGTACCTCATATTGGATTATGTTTCCCTCTAATATGTAGGATGGCCCAACGCCAATGCCTAGTCCATTTTGTAAGCAATGAAAATTTTAAAAATTAATTAAATATTAGATGTGAAAAAATTGCTTGACCAAATTGAGAGAAAGGAAGGAGAGGAGCTAAAAATCTTGATTTCCATTTTTCATGAATTGCTAGAGAAGTGATAATAATATAATAGTTTCCTCTGCAATTGAGTTGGAATTTTACCAATAGGTTTTTAAGAGCTTAATCTTGGTTTTGGAAAGTGAAGATCACATTTAGATCTCACTTGAATAGTATTTTGCTTAAAAAGCTGAGGGAATTGTATGTAAAGATAACTTTGAGCAATTTTGATTTAAGTTATGCTTGGATGATTTTTTTTTTGTTTGGTCGAAATTTTTTCAATACTTTTAAGACATGTTTTCCTTGATTTTAGACAATAGTGATATGATTTTAAAACTCCTAAAGTCATGTTACCTAGTTTATGTTTTGAGCTACAATGGTTAGTATAATCAAAATGGTAAACTTAAATGGATCAAATTATATCCTATGAAAAGATAAAATGGAAGAATTCTTGTATATGAAGGATTAACTTTAATTCATATTTATTAAAAAGAAGCATGATGACAAAATTACTAAATAATGAAGCTTACTTTATATGCAGCTATGTGGTTATATTAAAAAGTAGGTAGCTGACAATATGTTTGAACCATTTAGTGGAGAGAAACATGATCATACCTTATAAAATAAGCTTTGACATGTTGTATGCTTAAAAGACTAGGAACAAGAAGATGTTTTTAATGAAGTGATTAATTATATTAAGATATCAAGATGGAACTTATATGATAGATCACTTGAATGCATCCTAAGATTTGATGAATCAATTATCAAGAATGGGGATCAAGTATAATGAAGAAGTTTAGGGTTTATGGCTTCATAATACATTTTTGGAATCACATGAAGCATTTAGAACATTACTATCTTAATTCATGATAGTGAGTTAATGGTGGAGATAGTGTATAATAGTATTCTAAATATAAGATATAAGAACAAAATTTCAATTTTCTTCCTTATAGTCAGGTGTGTTGGTTACTAAGACATGTTGAGAAGTATAAGTAAAGTTTCAAAGAACAAATCTAATAATTGTACCAAGTTTAGTGACAAGTTTGCTAATGCAAAGTGCCATTACTATTGTAATAAAAAAATCATTTCAAGAGGTTTTGTTCAAGTTAAAAAAGACAAAAAGTGCCAAGTTGAAAAAAAGAGAATGATAATGGTGGTTATAATAAGATTAAAACCACTACAAGTGAATTTTTTCTCTTGATTGATGATTTTAATATGATTAATCTATAAGTCATAAGACTAATTTGGTTACTAATAGTGGTTCTACTACTCATACCATACTTTTCAAGAATTTCTTTAGTTTTTACATATTCAATGATTTTGTTATTGTAATAATGAGTAATAATGGCTTAGTTAAGGTCATCAGTGTTGGTGATGTTTGCTTGTGAACCAGTAATAGTATAAAGTTGATGCTTAGAAATGTGAAATATGTTATAAACATCCCATCATATTTGATTTTTACTAACAATCTTAATGATGAAGGTTACTACAGTGGTTTTGATCATGGTCAATGAAAGCTAACTAAAATTCTATAATTTTTGGTAAAGGAAACAATAATGCTACTTTGTGTACAATGTCAATAAGGTTTTCTAGAGAAGTTATCAATGTAAGAAATAGTATGGACACAATTGAGTTATGAAATAAGAGGCTTCATCATTTGAGTTAGGAAGGCATTCTAATGTTGTATAAAAATATATTATGTTTGGAGCAACAGGAACACATTTACAAAATCATAATTAATGCTTAGGAGAGAAGTAAAATAAAGTTTCTTTTAGATCTCATTCGTCTTATAGGAAAGAAAGGGTATTTAAATTGTTGGACTAATATTTGTATGTTCTTTTCAAGATAAGGACATTAGTGGTTTATATTATGTTATAACCTTTATTAATGATCACCCAAAGAAGATGTAGGTGTATAGTTTGAGGCATAAAGGTCAAGTATTAGATATGTTTAAGTAGTTTTAGAATTTAATTGGGAGAAAAACTATAAGGAAGTTGAAATGTGTTTAAACAAACAATGTCGGTAAATATTTAAGGCTATTTAATGAATATATCATACGTTAATGTATTCTTTATTAGAAGACACTATCAAAGACTCTGAAACTAAATGGTTTAACTAAAAGGATAAATAAGACTCTAGTTGAGAGAATGAGATGCTTACTTTATAAACAAGGATACGTAAATCCTTTTTAGGTAATGCTTTATTTATTATTATTTATGTTTTGAATAACTCATCTTACGTTCCTTTATCGTTTGATGTGCAAACAAGGTATGTATTGAGAAAAAGGTATATTATGATTACTTATGAGTCTTTGGATCTAAAGAATTCGTGTATAGTCCTAATGAAAATAGATTTAAGCTAGATATGAAGACAAAATGGTATATTTTTTGTTGCTTGTGGACGAGATGATTTTGGATACATATTTTATGATCTAATTAATAAAAAAGATTCTCAAGCGTTAATATTTAGTCTTTATGGAAGCCTAAAAAGTAAACAAGGAAGTGTTTGATAATGGTGATAGTTCCATTAATATGGATATAGTTCCTTTAACATCATTGTTGCCAAATCTAATTGATAATGGAGTTAGTGATGATATATAAAATGCAATTGAGATTATTAATGTTTATAATATAGATTATTTTCTTGACCAACAAATATATTAAGATGTTATTCTTGTAGTTTTAAGCAAATTATATATCAAAAACTATCAAGCTTTTATTAGATATTTTGTACATTTAAGTGTTTTGTTCACCGACAAGGGAGAAACCTAAAATCTTTGAAGAAACTATAGAAAATGAGCACAAAAAGGAGTGGATTGAAGGCCTGCAAGATGAGATAAAGTCCTTGTATGATAATCACACTTATAAATTAGTAAAGTTTCCAAAATGAAAGATAGATTTTAAAAAAATGGATATACAAAGTGAAGGAAGAATAGTGCTCTCCACAATTCAAATACAAAACTAGATTGGTTGTCAAAGAATTCATCCAAAAGGCATATGTTGATTTTTGTAGAGATCTTTCACCAATTATGAAGATGGCATCTATTTATTATGGACTTGACTTTGTGGTGAGTCTTAATTTAGATATTGAGCATGTTGAAGTGAAAATAGCCTTTCTTTTTGGTAAAATGGAGGAAAAGACTTATATATAGCAACCAAAAGGTTTCTAAAGTCAAAAGAAAAGAAGGCTATATGTGTAGATTAAGGAAAAACCTTTATTCCTTGAAACATACACCTACATAATTATATAAGAAGTTTGAATGTCATGAAAAGTACTTTATATTGATGATATGTTTATTGTTAGTAGGAATGCTTCTAAATTGATGTGCTAACAAAGTGGTTAACGATGTATTTTTCTATAAATGACTTAGGACCAATGAGATAAGTACAAGTATGAAGATTATCTCTAGATGGAAGTCCGAGGAAGTTTTGATTATCTCGAAATAAGTATGTTGAGAATATTCTTCAATAGTTATATATAGGTAAGGATAAAATCATTATTTTTCCTTTTATTAGTTACTTTAAGTTGAGCAATAAGCTAAATTCTATTGATGAAGGGAAGAAAGAGTTTGACATGCTCTCACAATTGGTAGCTTGATGTATGTTATAGTCTATAACAGGCTTGACATAGCCATTGCATTTAGTACAATGAACCAATTCTTGTCTAATCTAGGAAAGGAGCATCATAATAACGTGGGGGTAAGTTTGGGAAACATTTAATATGAGTCTTTGTTTTGATGATAGTAAACTTAGAGTTAGCTAATAACTATGTGATTGTTTTTGCACGGACAACTCTAATATAGACATCTCGATTATAAAAGTGTGTTGCTCTTTCAATCATATAAGCTAAATTTGTTGAAACATGTAAATAGTTGTTACGGATGAAAAAATTTATCTAAGAGATTGATTTCAAGAAAGATAAGTATATATTACTTTATGATAGTCCGAGTGCTACTTACTTTGATAAAAGCTCTAGTTGTCATATGCATTCAAGCATATTATATAAGATATCACTAAATTAGGGATATTTTAAATGAACTTAAAATAATCTAAACTGATGACAATAAATCTAATTTGTTTAAAAAGTATTTATTAAGTAACAAATTTGTCATTTGATTGTTAGAATATCGATATATTAAAAAATAAATTAATGTAGGAGATTATTACTAAACTTTGGTATCGTAACTAATTTATTACTAAAGGAATTTTTATTGTATTATATTTTTCTATAATTTAAACTATTATTATTTAAAATTTTTAATTTGTGTTTTCTAACAAGAAATATAATGGTCAAAATTTCAGAATTTTTTATGTAGACAGGAAGGATTCTAGTTTGTAAAGAGTGAAAAATAATGAATTAGTTAAGCATATTATAAAAAGTTGTACTCAATCTCTCTTATTACGTGTAACCCAAAAACTAGTGAAGGTGAGAATTATTTTATGCTTTTATTTTCTCAACTACGTTTTCAAATGCCCCACTCGGATTACTGTGATGTTAAAGGACCCATCTAAATGGATTCTTTCCATTGCAATTCCACATGTAAATTAAATCTTCATAGAAAATGTTAATTTACATGCATCTGATCTGACGACATGTAAGTAACAAAAAAGACGATAGAAAACAACTAAGAAGAGGACTACTCTATTCGATGGGCGGACATTTCAAAGAGTTGGAAAATGAGTATCCATATGGACTTTCAATTGCAACTCAACAATCTCAAAACGGAACAACTACAGGTTTTTCTCCTGAACCCAACAACAAAACGGAACAACTACAGGTTTCGTATCTGTTTTTAGTTTGTGTTTGTGACCTGGAAATGAATGGATTAGAAGCCATATTGAGGGATCTCTTTAAGTTTTCGCTTCTCCAACAAAAATAGTTATAGAATTGAATCAATAACAACAAATTCAAGTTATCCCTTTCTCATTTAGACAATCGTATTCGTAGGTTCGTAATAATAAGTCACAAGAATGAATAGTTGGTAGAATTTTTCTGTAAAAAGAAAAAGAGATAGTTTATGGATAACAGAAAGTTGTCGACATTTTCCGGCTGCCGCAACTGGATGAAACTACCAAGCAAGTACCTACCTAACCTAGTTAAATACAGCTGCTTGCTTTAGTTGAAACACAAAAAGACCATACAGAACATCTCCCCCAAAATCCAAATCCCATATTTTAGACAAAAAGGGTTCACTACAAAAAAAAAGCTAATCTGCGACGTTTTATTAATAAAATGTCACAGATTTTTAAGACGTTTATAAAAACGTTAAAATAACAATGTTGAATATAATTTAACCCTTAATAATTCACTGATTTTAAATTAAACTTTAACAGTTTACAAATGTTCAAATTTAACCTTGGATGGAAATTTTAACACTTGACTCGCAAAAACTGAGCAACTTATCAATTTGCATTGCAAGATGAAAGGGACCTCCACTAAATTTGATCTCTCATTGAATTATGCTTCTAATTTCCAATTCCAAAGAGCCTCTCTATGGAATAAGTTGTAGAGCTTGGCAACTGCAACTATTAATCCTTGGCTTTTAATAGAAGATTACGACTGCATACTCATTGATAATGAAGTAGAAGGAGGATGAGGCTTCACACTGCAACAAGACGTGAGTTAGCATATTTGTTTTACAAAGATAAAGTCACTTATCTAAGATACACAAGGAAGCTATTTACTTGGTCAAACAAACAATAAGGCCAATTATTGATTCGAAAAAAAATGATAGAGCTTTGATCAACCATAATTGGTTAGATCAATGCCCTTGCTCTTATCCTGAGTTTGGAGAAAACACTTTGTCAAATCATTCATCTATTAGTATCCACAATATCCAGATGGTAAGAAAGCCTAGGGCTCCTTTCACATTCTTTAATGGCCTTTCAATGCAAGATGGGTTTATGGAGATAGTGGAATCTTGCTGGAACTTAAATGTGAATGGTTTTAAATCTTCCAACTTATGCAAAAGCTAAGAAGAGTTAAACAAGCATTCAAAGCCTTCTCGATAACTAATCACAAGCAGACTAAGGTCCCTCAATAGTTTCTTAAAGAGGCTCAATAGGCTTGCTATCTATCTCCACATGATAATCTTCTGAAACAAATTAAATGTGTTAGACTAAAGGAGCACCATAATGCTTTGAATTTGCATAATTTAATCTTAAAATAGAAAGCTTGTATTAATTGGCTTAGAGATGGTGACTCTAACACCAAATTCTTCCATGCTTCTCTTCTTACTCAGAGGAATAGAAATACGATCGTGGAATTAAAAGACTCTTTGGTTACCTCATTCACTGATTAGTAACCTTTTTCCAGGCTAACAAGAGAATTATTTTTACAGCTTATAGGCACTAAAGAAAGTTCTTATGATACTCATAATATTAGGGAACTTTTTGGCAGTTCCCTTTTGAAGGAATACATGAAATCACTCTCTACTCCATTTATGAGCCTACAAATTAAGGAGACATTATTTAACTTACATCCCTCTAAATCTCTAAGACCTGATGAGTTCACTGTAAGATGTTTTCAAAAAACAAGGGAGATTACTTTCAGTCTGATTACAAAAACATTTTTAGACCTGATGAGTTCACTATAGGAATTTTTCAAAAAAACATAGGAGATTACTTTCAATATGTTTACAAAAGCATTCTTAGAATGCTTATCCTCTTGTAAAATGTTGAAGGAGATAAATCTCGCTTATATTTGTTTAGTTCCCAAAAAGTTGTCTTCGGATACATTGGTAGACTACAAACCTATCTCTTGTTACAACACGATCTGCAAGGTAATTGCAAAACTCCTTGCTAATAGATTGAAGAAGGCACTAACATCAGTGATCAATCCAACCCAAAGTGAATTTATACAAGGAAGATCTATAGGGGATAACATACTACTGATGCAACAGATTTTAAAATATTATAATTCTGGGAGAAAAATTAAAAGTTGTTGTTGGAACATAGATTTATTTAAGGCATTTGACACTGTTAATTGGCAATTCATACAAATTTGCCTGGAAGCTCTTGAATTCCCAACTAAGTTCATTTTATGTATTTTAATGTGTTTAGAGACTGCTTTAATCAATATTCTGATGAATGGGTGTTGGACCCCGAACTTTTTGTAAGAGATTAGAACCATCGAATGAGACATTTGGTGGTTAGTCACGAGTTAAGAGCACGTGAATGAAAGTTCTTAAACTAAGAAATGATAGACAAGAGTAAAGTAGGAAATATGAAAAGTGGATAGATTCGTGATTTGTTAGGGTGTTTTCGGTTGATAAGACATTTTTGAAATAGAAAGAATTAAGGTGAAAGTTATAAGAGAAATGAAAGCAAAAATGAAGATGAATATGTATACTAAGTTGATGAAGAATATGTACATATGTGTATGTTCTGTTATTCATGTTCATGATTATTCATGGATTATGATTTCTTTATGGAGGAAATTAATATGAAATGAAGTTAAGAATGAAGAGTGTATAGAGTAGAAAAAGGTGATATTGGTATAAGTTGTGTTAAGAGAGAAATTGGTAGATGATCTGGAAAATGTTCACTGAGTATGGTTCAGTATCATAGCCACAACGTTTTCTTTAGTTGTCCAAATGAGATGATTCTTAATTTGGATTAAACTAGAGATATATGGCTACATTTTGTATGAAGGCATCGAATTTCAATTATGTCTCTAAGAGCCTCAAAAGTTGTCATGAAGTTAAGAAATTGGTGTAGTATGTTGAATGGAAATTTCATCTTCGGACTTTAAGGGCAAATTGGGATTGTTATAAATAATTTTGGCAAAGTCGGCTTCTGGAAAGTTGTAGATCTTTCTTTTGTCTTTCCAACGGTATATAGCATGAAAATTTTGGATATCTGAGCTGAAAGTTATGCCCTTTTGATCGATTCAGCCTTAGACTCAGTTTGACTTTTTGCGTCTCAGTTTGACCGTCTGCTTTTGCTTCCGTCTCAGTTTGACTTTTTGCGTCTCAATTTGACCGTCTACTTTTGTTTCCGTCTCAGTTTGACTTTTTGCATCTCAGTTTGACCGTTTGCTTTTGCTTCTGTCTCAGTTTGACTTTTTGCGTCTCAGTTTGACTGTTTGCTTTTGCTTCCGTCTCAGTTTGAATTTTTGCGTTTCAGCTTGACCGTCTCAGTTACTATTCATTGCCACCTTCTGATCCATTTTCTACCCCTCAGATGAAAGAATTGGCCTTTGAGGTCTTCATAAGAGTTGTAGATCTTGAAATTCCCTTTCAAATCATATAAAGAACTCCTTAATCTGATATCTGTAGGAAAAGTTATGACAATTTTTCCAACCTTGAGTCGTCTGATGACGTCATCATCGTCTCAAAATGACGTCATCATCGTCTGCTTTTGTTTTTGACCCCTCAGATGCAATAATTGGCCTTTGAGGTCTTCATAAGAGTTTTAGACCTTGAAATTCCCTTTCAAACCATATAAAGAACTCCTTAATCCGATATCTATAGGAAAGGCTATAACAATTTTTCCAACCTTGAATTATCTGATGACGTCATCATTGTCTCAAAATGTCGTCATCATCGTCTGCTTTTGTTTTTTACCCCTCAGATGAAAGATTTGGC
>JANVCL010000004.1:21486737-21497769 GCA_026546855.1 Erythroxylum incrassatum
GATATGGATATGGATATAGGTTGAGTCATAAAAAATAGATATAGATATGGATAGAGTAAAACCCGAACCGAACCCTACCCATTGCCATCCCTAGTTGGAATACATTACTTCCATTCTTCTCAAACCACCGAAATGAAAAGGGTTATTTATTGAAATAGAGAACATTAGAAATTGGATTTCTTGAAGCTTAATCGTTCCACAAGAATGCATAAATATTGGGCAATGATGTTTCAACTGTCATTTAAAGTCCTGTAAGTGTGTGATATTTTGTCTTTTCCCACATTTCTTGATTTCCTGGTTCTTTGCAGGCCATCCTTGGGTGCAGGAAGATGGGATTGCTCCAGATAAGCCTCTAGATTCTGCAGTCTTAACGCGATTGACACATTTCTCAGCAATGAACAAACTGAAGAAAATGGCTCTTAGAGTAAGCTTCAGAAAGCTTAGCATAGTGATTTAATGGTTTATATTGCGCAAGATTCTGTAGTATAAAAATTGGTGAATATAATGTCTGCCATAAACATTTCATGTATTGTTTTTAGGTTATTGCTGAAAGCCTCTCAGAAGAGGAAATTGCTGGATTAAGAGAAATGTTTAAGGCGATTGACACAGACGGTAGTGGTCAAATTACCTTTGAAGAACTCAAAGTGGGACTAAAAAGATTTGGAGCTAATCTGCGTGAATCTGAAATCTATGATCTAATGCAGGCGGTAAGAATTTGTCCAAATAATCTCTAGCCAATACGTGCTTCAGGTTCAATTGGAGTTCTGTCAGTATATTTGGCTTCCAGTTACTAGATGGATACTGGAATTACGTTATTTCTTCGAGTTAGAATAATATGGCAGAATTGTAGGAGGCCTTGGACAACTGTTCCTGATGTCAGATTATTCCTGATGTCCGATTATCAATTTCATTTGATAAGTCCCCAGTGCTAAACTTTCCTAAATTTTGTACAACTTTTGTGCAACTGTGAGGTAGTCATGCTCCTTAAATTAACCTAGGATTGCCAACATATGCTAAGAATGTGAGCTTTACTTTCTGTCTGA
Source organism: Erythroxylum incrassatum (assembly GCA_026546855.1). Lineage (NCBI taxonomy): Eukaryota > Viridiplantae > Streptophyta > Magnoliopsida > Malpighiales > Erythroxylaceae > Erythroxylum > Erythroxylum incrassatum. The sequence goes on from JANVCL010000004.1 coordinate 21,487,781, forward strand.
GAGACCTCCCAATACATTCATCAACTCGAAATGTATTAAACAAGGGGGAAAGCCTCTGCTATTATTTTGAGCAACATATCTCTGCACGTTAATATCAATGTTTGTTCTGAAATTGTAGGCTGATATTGATAATAGCGGAACAATAGATTACGGGGAGTTCATAGCTGCCACACTGCATCTCAACAAGGCTCAAAAGGAAGATCATCTATTTGCAGCTTTCTCATATTTTGACAAGGATGGTAGTGGCTATATTACCGTAGATGAGCTCCAACAAGCCTGTGAAGAATTTGGCATGGAGGATGTTCACTTAGAAGAAATGATTCGAGAAGTTGATCAAGATAATGTAAGTTATATTTTTGTGTTTTGGCTTACTGATTACGTCTTCATGTTAGTAGACATAAGGAATAGCTTTGGTACAGTGTTAAAGAATATGAAAAGATTCCAACGTCAAGATACCATTTCTGTCTGAATTTTGAAGTAGGTGCAGTCTTATCGGGAATATGAAAAGACTAAATTCTAACTCTTTGTGCCATGGAAATGCTTTACTGATATTACATTTTTACGTTCATACTTGACAGGATGGTCGGATAGATTACGATGAGTTTGTGGCAATGATGAAGAAAGGCAATGTTGAACTTGGTAAGAATGGGATGCAGGGTAGGAATTTTGGGATTGGGTTTAGGGAGGCACTCCAAGTTTGTTGAGAACTTTTGCATGTTAACTTAATAGATTTGGTGAAATTGCACTGAAAGGGATAAAGAAGCACAAGCTTCTTTTTTTCATTGTCCATATGTTCAACTTCTTATCTGAACTTTTCCATGTTCCCCATCAAAGATTTTTGTGTTTAAACAAAATGTAGATAAGTTGCATAATTTCAGCTAACATTTTCCACATTTCTTCATTATCTTCCTTTAATCACACGACTGCATCTAAGACTTAAATGGAACTTTATTGTTAGCGGAGTAGGTCTAATCTCTTGACTTGTTCTTCCTTTTCTTCTTTTCTTCTTTTCTTTTTCTGTCATTCAAAATCAATTGAAGTAACAATTTGTATTCAAAACCGATTTTAGTTCTTTTTTTCCATTTTTATTCGTTATACATAATGACAAAAACTTGAACATCAAATTCCAATGAACTGAATTGAAAGCTTTCCACTTTTATTATACTAAATTCTTCAGTTAGTCCCGGTAGGAAGGAGTGAACGTCTATTCCCTTTCTTATAAGCCTAAATTTTTTTTGTTGGTAAGTCAGAAAAATTTATAAATGAAACAAAAATATGTACAAAGAGTTCTCTCACAAGTGCCATAGAGGACACAACAAGCTAATACATAGCAACTAGCCACACTACAATCCATGATAAAACTCTTAGGATTTTCTGCAGCCAAAGATGGAGTATTCTACAACCACTCAACAACAGAACACATAAGCTCAACCAGAATCATACCAATGAGCAAAAATCCAAATGGAAGACCTAAGCCAGCTGAAACTCAATTCCAGTAGAGGCAAACCAATAAGATACTGAAGACAAATCTGTAGTTGTTATCGATCAGCCATACACCAAGACAATAGAGAAAGAACGACGTAGAGTAGAGAGAAGTTTTAGAGCGAGAGAGAGTTTAGATAACAGGGGCGAACAGAGTGTTTGTAAGAACTCAACAGTTTGTTGAGGTTACATCAGAATATTATTGATTGTCAAATTGTGTATTGTACGTATACAAATGCCATCCAATTACAGTATTTATAATGCTCAAATCCTAACTGCTAAGTAACCGACTAATCTTGATCTTCTGTAATCGTCTTCTTGATTTCTTGCTTCTTTTATTTTTTACGATGTCTTTTCTTCGTACCTCACTGTATGGTTGAGTATAGGAGCTGCTTTTGTCGGAATTCTAAGACACTACTACTACAAAATTCGCACTTGAGCATCCCTTTCCCAAAATGGCCGGCCATCAGCTGATCAGGCGACTGGAGCAACAGTAGATTGTTTGTCCACAAAGAAGGCTACCACGAGGAAGAGACTGTGTTGAACCTCCTAATTAGGCATGGCAAGACCCGTAGTACCGATGAGGACCGCACTTGTTGTGTATCAAGAATAATACGAGGAATCATCCTGCAAGGTTAGTGAAAACCAACAAAATATAATTACCTCCTCTTTGTGTATAGGCTGAGAAGTTCCCTAACTTGGGAGATTACTTCGAGATACACTCGCTCCACATCCATGGCTTCATTCTTAAAGGTTCTAGTATTACGTTCAGTCCAAATATGGTACACGGTAGTGGAAAGTAGAAGAGGGAAGTAAATAAAGGCCGAGATCCTGGTACAGGAAGCACTTCTATACCAGGAAAGGATAGTTGAAAGGTTAGGCCGGTTAAAGATGGGCAAATGGAAATGGGTGAGGCAATAGTCCCAAATTGTTTTAGAGAAGGTGCATTCAAAGAATAAGTGGTCAATGGATTCATTAGCGAAGATGCATAGAGAACAGTGATTAGGAGTATATAGGTAGAAAAGTTTGTCCCTTATTTGAAACTTGTGGTGGAAGGCAAGCCATAAGGTAAAGGAGCACTGAAGTTTACTATATTTGGACCATACCAGCTTGTGTCAAGGAACATCCGGTAAGGGGGTCGCAAGAATTGATAAGCTGAAACATTGGTATATCTTTTAATGAGGCTGGCTAACCATTCCAGACAATCGGGTAAGGAGCTATTAGGGACATACCCAGGTAAATCAAGGTGCCTTATGAGGTCCATGGATACCTCACGCAATCTCCAATTATCATTAAGTATGACTTCAGAAAATCGAGCTGTGAGCGGAAGCTTTGATTCATTGATCGCTCTCGGTGTAGACAAGGTCCTCATAATACCTCGCAGGTGCCAAGGATCCTGGCAAAAAAGAGTAGATATACCATTTCCAATCCTAAATCTGAATTAATGACACAACTTATCCATCACTAATAAGATCTTTCTCCAACTCCAAGAACTATTATAAGTAGGTTGAGCAATCCAAAAATTTTGCCTTCACAGTATGATTGTATGTACCCACTTAACCCATAAAGCTTCCCTTCATCCTTTGTGGTTTTCACGGTTCCTTTTTTATTCCATCCATTAGCTTAGTTAGTTGCCAAGCGTCCTAAAAAGAAGTGCAAAATATAGAACCAAACAGAAATGTTTTTATTATTAAATTTTAACCGCAATAAATTATTAAGGTTTTTATTTATATTTTTAAATTTTAATTTTAAACTTTAAAATTAATAAAAGAATATGTTTATTTAAGTTTTTAATTTTTATTTCTAGTTTTGGTTTTTTTTCAATGTTTAAAATTTATGAAAACTACAAATTTTGGTTTTTCTTTTCTCTTTTTTTATTTTTATAATATGATTTACTATTAACTAAATATGTATTATTTATTTATTTAATATATTAATTATTAATAAAATTATAAATAATTTAATTTAGTATTAAATATTTAATTAATTACAATTAATTATTAATTAATTATTTTTAATTTTATTTAATAACTTATTTAATTTTTTAAGTAAATGAAATAAAATTATTTTAATAATTATTAGTAAATATAATTAAATTTAAAATATCTTCAAAATATATAAATTTCAAATAGAATTTTATTTAATAATTAAAATTTAATTTAATTTTATATTATGTATTTTAATAAATAAAATAATTTTATTGATAACTTATATATAAGATATTAAAATAAATTTAATGTATCTTTAAATTTTATCTAATATGTAATTATCATCAGTAATAAAAATATAACTACATTGATATTAACAACACATCTTGTTTTTGTTTTTATTTAAAAGAAAAACTAAAACTAAAATTATAACAAAAACTAAAAACTATAACAAAAAAATAAGTATACCAGACCACCTCCTAAAAAATATTGTTGTGTATAACATATCATACCATAACCATTAGAAGTGATGAGTATCATCATAATCTTCCAATGAGTGTCCATCAGTATACAATGTACTAGCTAAAAAAATAGTATTTAAATTTTATTTTTTATAATAGATTAAAGTATCAGCCAAATGCCAACCTTTTCAACTAATACCAACCAAACAACTAAATGTTAATAGTAGATTGAAATGAGAAATTACAAAAGTTTAAGGACTAAAAGAATTTCTCGACCCCAATTCCATCGATTCTCTCTTTTAATTCTAGAAAGCAAGTGATCACAACTCTCTAAGTATTACAATACTTAAAATTAAGGAAAATACGAAGTACTTAAAATATTACAATTTCATCATATAATAAATAATAATTACGTCAAAACATCAAATAAAAAGAATAATAAGATCTATGACTCTCTAAGCATTACTATAACAATTCGAGTAAAGGAAACAACAAATTAAAAAGGAAATCTGAAACAAAAATATTTACAGTTATATTTATATTACATATATAGAAAGAAATCTGAAACAAAAATATTTACAGTTATATTTATATTACATATATATATGTAATATAAATATAACTGTAAATATTTTTGTTTCAGATTTCTTTCTATATATGTAATATAAATATAACTGTAAATATTTTTGTTTCAGATTTCCTTTTTAATTTGTTGTTTCCTTTACTCGAATTGTTATAGTAATGCTTAGAGAGTCATAGATCTTATTATTCTTTTTATTTGATGTTTTGACGTAATTATTATTTATTATATGATGAAATTGTAATATTTTAAGTACTTCGTATTTTCCTTAATTTTAAGTATTGTAATACTTAGAGAGTTGTGATCACTTGCTTTCTAGAATTAAAAGAGAGAATCGATGGAATTGGGGTCGAGAAATTCTTTTAGTCCTTAAACTTTTGTAATTTCTCATTTCAATCTACTATTAACATTTAGTTGTTTGGTTGGTATTAGTTGAAAAGGTTGGCATTTGGCTGATACTTTAATCTATTATAAAAAATAAAATTTAAATACTATTTTTTTAGCTAGTACATTGTATACTGATGGACACTCATTGGAAGATTATGATGATACTCATCACTTCTAATGGTTATGGTATGATATGTTATACACAACAATATTTTTTAGGAGGTGGTCTGGTATACTTATTTTTTTGTTATAGTTTTTAGTTTTTGTTATAATTTTAGTTTTAGTTTTTCTTTTAAATAAAAACAAAAACAAGATGTGTTGTTAATATCAATGTAGTTATATTTTTATTACTGATGATAATTACATATTAGATAAAATTTAAAGATACATTAAATTTATTTTAATATCTTATATATAAGTTATCAATAAAATTATTTTATTTATTAAAATACATAATATAAAATTAAATTAAATTTTAATTATTAAATAAAATTCTATTTGAAATTTATATATTTTGAAGATATTTTAAATTTAATTATATTTACTAATAATTATTAAAATAATTTTATTTCATTTACTTAAAAAATTAAATAAGTTATTAAATAAAATTAAAAATAATTAATTAATAATTAATTGTAATTAATTAAATATTTAATACTAAATTAAATTATTTATAATTTTATTAATAATTAATATATTAAATAAATAAATAATACATATTTAGTTAATAGTAAATCATATTATAAAAATAAAAAAAGAGAAAAGAAAAACCAAAATTTGTAGTTTTCATAAATTTTAAACATTGAAAAAAAACCAAAACTAGAAATAAAAATTAAAAACTTAAATAAACATATTCTTTTATTAATTTTAAAGTTTAAAATTAAAATTTAAAAATATAAATAAAAACCTTAATAATTTATTGCGGTTAAAATTTAATAATAAAAACATTTCTGTTTGGTTCTATATTTTGCACTTCTTTTTAGGACGCTTGGCAACTAACTAAGCTAATGGATGGAATAAAAAAGGAACCGTGAAAACCACAAAGGATGAAGGGAAGCTTTATGGGTTAAGTGGGTACATACAATCATACTGTGAAGGCAAAATTTTTGGATTGCTCAACCTACTTATAATAGTTCTTGGAGTTGGAGAAAGATCTTATTAGTGATGGATAAGTTGTGTCATTAATTCAGATTTAGGATTGGAAATGGTATATCTACTCTTTTTTGCCAGGATCCTTGGCACCTGCGAGGTATTATGAGGACCTTGTCTACACCGAGAGCGATCAATGAATCAAAGCTTCCGCTCACAGCTCGATTTTCTGAAGTCATACTTAATGATAATTGGAGATTGCGTGAGGTATCCATGGACCTCATAAGGCACCTTGATTTACCTGGGTATGTCCCTAATAGCTCCTTACCCGATTGTCTGGAATGGTTAGCCAGCCTCATTAAAAGATATACCAATGTTTCAGCTTATCAATTCTTGCGACCCCCTTACCGGATGTTCCTTGACACAAGCTGGTATGGTCCAAATATAGTAAACTTCAGTGCTCCTTTACCTTATGGCTTGCCTTCCACCACAAGTTTCAAATAAGGGACAAACTTTTCTACCTATATACTCCTAATCACTGTTCTCTATGCATCTTCGCTAATGAATCCATTGACCACTTATTCTTTGAATGCACCTTCTCTAAAACAATTTGGGACTATTGCCTCACCCATTTCCATTTGCCCATCTTTAACCGGCCTAACCTTTCAACTATCCTTTCCTGGTATAGAAGTGCTTCCTGTACCAGGATCTCGGCCTTTATTTACTTCCCTCTTCTACTTTCCACTACCGTGTACCATATTTGGACTGAACGTAATACTAGAACCTTTAAGAATGAAGCCATGGATGTGGAGCGAGTGTATCTCGAAGTAATCTCCCAAGTTAGGGAACTTCTCAGCCTATACACAAAGAGGAGGTAATTATATTTTGTTGGTTTTCACTAACCTTGCAGGATGATTCCTCGTATTATTCTTGATACACAACAAGTGCGGTCCTCATCGGTACTACGGGTCTTGCCATGCCTAATTAGGAGGTTCAACACAGTCTCTTCCTCGTGGTAGCCTTCTTTGTGGACAAACAATCTACTGTTGCTCCAGTCGCCTGATCAGCTGATGGCCGGCCATTTTGGGAAAGGGATGCTCAAGTGCGAATTTTGTAGTAGTAGTGTCTTAGAATTCCGACAAAAGCAGCTCCTATACTCAACCATACAGTGAGGTACGAAGAAAAGACATCGTAAAAAATAAAAGAAGCAAGAAATCAAGAAGACGATTACAGAAGATCAAGATTAGTCGGTTACTTAGCAGTTAGGATTTGAGCATTATAAATACTGTAATTGGATGGCATTTGTATACGTACAATACACAATTTGACAATCAATAATATTCTGATGTAACCTCAACAAACTGTTGAGTTCTTACAAACACTCTGTTCGCCCCTGTTATCTAAACTCTCTCTCGCTCTAAAACTTCTCTCTACTCTACGTCGTTCTTTCTCTATTGTCTTGGTGTATGGCTGATCGATAACAACTACAGATTTGTCTTCAGTATCTTATTGGTTTGCCTCTACTGGAATTGAGTTTCAGCTGGCTTAGGTCTTCCATTTGGATTTTTGCTCATTGGTATGATTCTGGTTGAGCTTATGTGTTCTGTTGTTGAGTGGTTGTAGAATACTCCATCTTTGGCTGCAGAAAATCCTAAGAGTTTTATCATGGATTGTAGTGTGGCTAGTTGCTATGTATTAGCTTGTTGTGTCCTCTATGGCACTTGTGAGAGAACTCTTTGTACATATTTTTGTTTCATTTATAAATTTTTCTGACTTACCAACAAAAAAAATTTAGGCTTATAAGAAAGGGAATAGACGTTCACTCCTTCCTACCGGGACTAACTGAAGAATTTAGTATAATAAAAGTGGAAAGCTTTCAATTCAGTTCATTGGAATTTGATGTTCAAGTTTTTGTCATTATGTATAACGAATAAAAATGGAAAAAAAGAACTAAAATCGGTTTTGAATACAAATTGTTACTTCAATTGATTTTGAATGACAGAAAAAGAAAAGAAGAAAAGAAGAAAAGGAAGAACAAGTCAAGAGATTAGACCTACTCCGCTAACAATAAAGTTCCATTTAAGTCTTAGATGCAGTCGTGTGATTAAAGGAAGATAATGAAGAAATGTGGAAAATGTTAGCTGAAATTATGCAACTTATCTACATTTTGTTTAAACACAAAAATCTTTGATGGGGAACATGGAAAAGTTCAGATAAGAAGTTGAACATATGGACAATGAAAAAAAGAAGCTTGTGCTTCTTTATCCCTTTCAGTGCAATTTCACCAAATCTATTAAGTTAACATGCAAAAGTTCTCAACAAACTTGGAGTGCCTCCCTAAACCCAATCCCAAAATTCCTACCCTGCATCCCATTCTTACCAAGTTCAACATTGCCTTTCTTCATCATTGCCACAAACTCATCGTAATCTATCCGACCATCCTGTCAAGTATGAACGTAAAAATGTAATATCAGTAAAGCATTTCCATGGCACAAAGAGTTAGAATTTAGTCTTTTCATATTCCCGATAAGACTGCACCTACTTCAAAATTCAGACAGAAATGGTATCTTGACGTTGGAATCTTTTCATATTCTTTAACACTGTACCAAAGCTATTCCTTATGTCTACTAACATGAAGACGTAATCAGTAAGCCAAAACACAAAAATATAACTTACATTATCTTGATCAACTTCTCGAATCATTTCTTCTAAGTGAACATCCTCCATGCCAAATTCTTCACAGGCTTGTTGGAGCTCATCTACGGTAATATAGCCACTACCATCCTTGTCAAAATATGAGAAAGCTGCAAATAGATGATCTTCCTTTTGAGCCTTGTTGAGATGCAGTGTGGCAGCTATGAACTCCCCGTAATCTATTGTTCCGCTATTATCAATATCAGCCTACAATTTCAGAACAAACATTGATATTAACGTGCAGAGATATGTTGCTCAAAATAATAGCAGAGGCTTTCCCCCTTGTTTAATACATTTCGAGTTGATGAATGTATTGGGAGGTCTCTCAGACAGAAAGTAAAGCTCACATTCTTAGCATATGTTGGCAATCCTAGGTTAATTTAAGGAGCATGACTACCTCACAGTTGCACAAAAGTTGTACAAAATTTAGGAAAGTTTAGCACTGGGGACTTATCAAATGAAATTGATAATCGGACATCAGGAATAATCTGACATCAGGAACAGTTGTCCAAGGCCTCCTACAATTCTGCCATATTATTCTAACTCGAAGAAATAACGTAATTCCAGTATCCATCTAGTAACTGGAAGCCAAATATACTGACAGAACTCCAATTGAACCTGAAGCACGTATTGGCTAGAGATTATTTGGACAAATTCTTACCGCCTGCATTAGATCATAGATTTCAGATTCACGCAGATTAGCTCCAAATCTTTTTAGTCCCACTTTGAGTTCTTCAAAGGTAATTTGACCACTACCGTCTGTGTCAATCGCCTTAAACATTTCTCTTAATCCAGCAATTTCCTCTTCTGAGAGGCTTTCAGCAATAACCTAAAAACAATACATGAAATGTTTATGGCAGACATTATATTCACCAATTTTTATACTACAGAATCTTGCGCAATATAAACCATTAAATCACTATGCTAAGCTTTCTGAAGCTTACTCTAAGAGCCATTTTCTTCAGTTTGTTCATTGCTGAGAAATGTGTCAATCGCGTTAAGACTGCAGAATCTAGAGGCTTATCTGGAGCAATCCCATCTTCCTGCACCCAAGGATGGCCTGCAAAGAACCAGGAAATCAAGAAATGTGGGAAAAGACAAAATATCACACACTTACAGGACTTTAAATGACAGTTGAAACATCATTGCCCAATATTTATGCATTCTTGTGGAACGATTAAGCTTCAAGAAATCCAATTTCTAATGTTCTCTATTTCAATAAATAACCCTTTTCATTTCGGTGGTTTGAGAAGAATGGAAGTAATGTATTCCAACTAGGGATGGCAATGGGTAGGGTTCGGTTCGGGTTTTACTCTATCCATATCTATATCTATTTTTTATGACTCAACCTATATCCATATCCATATC
>JANVCL010000004.1:21504742-21522815 GCA_026546855.1 Erythroxylum incrassatum
CTTATGGCTATCTATTCTTAAGAAATGTGGAAAATGAGTTAACGCTTTGGTTTGTGATTTTTGATTTTGACGATTTGCCCGAGGACGGTCAAAGACCAAGTGTGGGGGTATTTGATAGGATTAAATCTTCTTATAATTTCCTATACATTTACATGTGATTTCAATCATATTTTTATGATAAAATGCTTAACTTATGTTCAATTTGAGTTGATTGCTAGGTTGGATGTGTTGATATATTTTTGAGCCAAAAAAAGACAATTTTCTAAAAGGAACACAAATGTTTATTTTGTTTAAGGCACAAATTAAAATCCCATGCGCTGACATTTCACACACAGCGTCTAGGCAGCATTAAATAACGTTGCAAGGCATTTTTTAGAAAACGCAAATGCACAACATAATATAGCATGAGAGGAGGGTTTTTAATTAAAGTGCTTTTTAATTTGTCAGGTAACTTCACGCACAGGTAAATGGGCAGAGAAATTCAACAGCTCGGACACATTAAATGGGCATTTTAAGTGGACAGTGGAATCAAACGCAAGCAATAGCTTTTTTTTAAAACGTGAGGACACAAGAGTCACAGCAGGCGTGGAATAAGACCAATGTCATGATTTGACAATAGCTGGAACGTGGAGGACGGAGCTGCCGTAGCAAATTAATGAGCAGCTTGTCTTGAATCAGCAAGAGGATTAAAAATATCCAAGCTAAAACACGCATTTCCAATCAATTAAAAAAGACTCTCACGTTAATCAAGCATGAGTTTATTACAAGAAGACCAATTTGTCTTTGATGCTTTCCCAATGGCAAAGTGTCGTGGACAACAATCTTGATTTCAGCTTTATGTCAATCAACGCACAAGAGATAAAGACATTTAATTGCAAAGGTCCACTAAGAGAAGAATCAATGAGCACGCGTGAAATAGAGAGGCAAGACCCTTGGAAGCACAGTGGACAACAATTAAAAAATTCATGTGACAGTAGCTGAATACAAGAGAACGCATAACAGCTGGAGCTCTTAAAGTTGCGCACGCACAGGAACAGAGGCAAATAATTGTAGTGGCAGGTGGGAGGCGCAGCCAATAGGCGTGCGTTCTAGCACAAAGAAAGGAGAGCTTTCTCCATAAGAAGACAAATCAAAGTTGGCTGAGCTGGGCGTCAAATAGGAGGAAAATAAGCAGCTTCACATAATCAACGCACTGGTGAATTATTGAGCTACACTGACGCAGAAAAAAAAACGCAAGAAGCGACAGTGTAGAGAGGGAGGTCGGCGCAGATCTAAGATAGCAATCTTTTGCGGTGGAGGCATGAGCATGAGACAAAGGATGATTGACGAAGGATGCACGCATAAGCTGGTTGGAAAACATGGGAAGTGGATCGCGTTGGAAGATAAAAGCAGCAGAAGAGGGGGTCGAAGGGGGGTGACCAGTCGATTAAAACAGTACTGAAGATACAGAAACAAAGTATAGAGTACGGGAAACTTGGAGCTGTCAGAGATTAATTAACTCTTCATTCTAGTTGTTCTACTGAGGGTATTATTATTGCAATATATAGATGACTCATCTTTGGAGCATAAAAATGAAGATGATTGGCTAACTTTCCGACACCGGTTCAATGAGGATATCAACGCCAAGTCACGGTTAAGCTATTTTTGTTGTTTTAAAGTTGTGATTTATTTTCGGATTGTTGTGTTGTTGTTATTGATTTTAATGGTTTTGGAATTAATGATCTTGAGAGATTATTTTGATCGTTTTATTTCGAACCTATTGCTAAAATATTAACTGTAATCCGTAATTGTTACTTTTAATATTTGTGAGTAGCATCTAACGATTGTTAATTGTTATAAACAACATAACTTAGGTCAGATAACCCGAGCGTGTGAGGTTACTGCCTATATTGATCGTTTTCCAATTCATAATGCGACTGCCAAATTGAATCTAGAGATCGTATTCTAGGTTATTCGGTAGTTAGATTTAATCAATGATCGTATCTTGGTTAAATTCAACCTAAGAGAAAATCGAGATTTTTAGAGCGTTCTATTAATCTCAAATCAATAGTCCGAAAAGAATCGTAAAAACTTTAGAATGAAGAAATATGCTTGATTGTGCTTAGGCCGAGATTGACCCTAGAACCGGACCTCATTCATACTCGACACTTTTCTCACTTTCGATTATTTGTTTTCGATAATTTAATTTTTTTCTTTAATTTTCTAAATTGTTTTAAAACCAAAAACCCCCTTTGTTTTACGTGCATCAATTAATTTCGTTACGAAAATTAACCGAACATTCCCTGTGGATTCGATACCAACTTACCAAAACTACAAATTTTAGTGTGCAGAGTCAGGTAAATTTTGCAGTGCATTCGACACGCGCTGTCACTTCTCTAACTGTCCTCTCATCCGTTGATCTTCCTTGATCTCATGTTACTTTATTGCACGTATGTTGGATTACTCCTCTTCTATCATGCATCGTTGATTCCATCCTTGGAATATATAAAAATATGTATTGGGTGTGTTCTTTCATGTGATAAGTTGTTGGAGAAGTAGAATGCACTAAGTTGGAAAAGGGGCTCGTGTTTGGGGCCTGTTAATGGAAATAGGACTATGTTTAACCCATTTCTATCTAAAATCACTCTAAAGGTTCTCCAAATTAGCTACAACTTATCTGAATTTGTCCATCCTTTATTGGAGAGGTAAAATAAGACCTAAAAAAATATAGCCCATATTGAGTAATAAATCCTATAGAAATCATCCAAGCACAAGTAAAATGCTCCAAAATCATTCTAAAAATGTAACCTAATTAACAGTTATTAAATTCCCCCATGTTTAAATTTTTTTTTTCCTTAAACAAATTAATTTTATCACTCTTAACTTAAATAGGTGGCAAGTCCATGAAAGAACTCAAAGAACCAATCATATCAATTAAGATCTCCTTTGTTCACTCTATTTCAAAGTTCATCAATTTACTAGACATTTAGTTATTTGCATCAAGTTATAAATCAATTCAATTTAATTCCACAAACCTTCAAACTTTAATTTGATCCACATAATTTAATATAATACACAAAGTTATCATACATGAGAAAGATGCTTCAACTTTCAAGTCCCTTATTGAACAAGAAGTAAAAACACTAACTTTAAATATCATAGGAGCATTTAGAAGCTTGTTTAAAAAGTTACATAATCTTTTGATACTAAGATAAACACCTTGTCATGAACACTACTGAGTACATATTAGGTCGCCATTTCAAATGGCTACTAGCACCACTATTTAACTTCAAAATTTGTCCTTAGTTTGAACCCATCACAGTGAATTTATTCAATGCTCTATTCACACTTATTTTTCTCTTTTTAAGTGGAATAATAAAAATGTTTAAAAGCAATTCACTTCTAACTTACTTGTATATACAAATTATACAAAAATTATCATATATGAAAATCAAGTATCCATTTTCATAATTAATGAAGCAAATTAAAATTAATTTAATTATCAAAGCTCATAACTATTTGCTTAAGCAAATAATAACAACCAAACTTATAATGAATTATCTTAATCAATATTTTAAAAAATCCTAAAATTTTCCTATTAATATAATTTTAATAAGAATAACAGTTATTTCTCTTTTTACACACTTAGTTTTACATTATTCTCAATGAACACAACATGTAAGAACAATAAAAATATAGAAGATAATGGAAAAGAAGTAAGGATAACTAGTAATTCCCTTATATTCTATTGCCTTCAAAATCTATCATAGTTGGGAGAAATTTGATCTCTAATCTAACGCTTCAGGGTAAAGTTGCCTATAGAGCCTACAAAACTCCATCAAGTCTCATCTTAAGTAGAATAATGAACTCCATCAAGTCTCATCTCAAATAGAATAATCAAGATCTAATCATGTAAGAATATAAAAATAATCTTAAAATCATGGGTCTTAAAATACTAAAACTATTGCTAATGATCATAAAAGATAACAAAATAAAATAAAATTTATTTAAATATAAGGTTGTCTCCCAACAAGCAATTCTTTATGATTCTTTTAGCTGAACTTCTCCTTGAGGACTTCACTCATCCCAAATCCACAATCTTTCTACTTTTGTTTATAATTTAAGGCTCATTAACTTCCTTATATTCTACATGCTCCAATATAATAGGGTCATAGGGTACGTATCAAATTAATTCATCTCCTAAGTAAGCTAATGCCCTTTTAATTAATAAGCTACCAATGTTACAAAGAAAAATGAAACTCTCTCAATCTTTAATCTTCTAAGGTATGCTTATTCCGCAGGATATAGGAGCACTCTTCACTATAGTGACCTTCGATAATTCATCAAGCTACTTCTTATTAGAAAGATCCCTTAAGTTTTTGATATATTTTAACATCTGCGAAATTGTTTTATAAAAGGAATTTTAACTTGTAACTATTTAAGAAACTTACCAAATTTATCTTCCTTCTATCCTTCTCAATTTTACTCAGATATGGAATCTTTCGTTGGTACTCTCTAATTACTTCCTTGTTTGGATCCTCCTCTTCCTCCTTGCCCTTAATTTCTTTCTCTTCCTCCTTTTTATCATCCTTTTTAATTGATTTAGTTTCTTATATTTTTCTTAAAAAAGTTAAGAGGATAATGTAATAATAAGTTGCTTTATTTTATGTTTTTGTTTTAATAATTAAAAGTTAAAAATAATATATTTCACAACAATCATGTCAATGTTCATATGACCATAATTGTACAGTTAATGAATCGCAAATCATGGGTTAATAGTATAATGAGGGAGATCTCACGAAAACCTAACAAAGATAAGTTTGAAGGGTGTAAATCATATCATTTTGTAAATGTTAATGTGACGACAATTACTATTTTAAACGTTATGTGAAATATTAGAGTGTGAATCATATTCGTTGCTTAAAATATTGACGAAATTAGAATTTTAATATAGTTATGTCAGCATCTTCTGTTATACTACTTTTCATAGATTAAGAAACATGATAGAAGAATTAAATTAGAGAGGGCAATTCGTGTTATTTTATAACGCCAATTATTATCGGAGAAAACAACATAGAATATCTTCATGTTTCTGTGATCTTTACCACTTTTTTTTTGTTACCACTTACTAGGATGTGTAATTTTTATTTTTTAGATGGCTTCGCACTACAATTAAATAGAAGAAACGCAAGTTCGTAAGCAAGATATATCTTATAGCATGCCGCCGTTTAAGATTATACTTGGGGATTAGGTGCAAGTGAACAATATAACTAGTTCATCTGTTACTTGAGTTGATCGATAGGAGAAATAATTGATAAAAGCAATTTGACTGCTTTGTCCTGCCAAGACCACCAACCGAAGGAAGGTTTCCAGGGAGCTTAAAGCAACATAGCTAAGCATCTGTTGGATTTATTCCTCAGCCACAAGTATTGAGAAGTCTTTGCCACCGCAGACCTTGCTTCTGTTGCTGTTGTTCTTCACTTGAGAATTGGTTAATTATTTTTATGGCAGGTGACGAATCAACTCATTAATTGAGTAGGTGTTAAACCTGGTTCGTCATGCCTCGCACCAATCATGAACATATTCTTTTCCTGTTTTATCTTAACACATCACAATACCAACTTGGGCGATTTCCCAATTATTAAAACAAAAAAAGGGCTTTGAAGAGCAACAGTGAGACTTATGATGCAAAGTCCCGCATGAAAGTATGAATAGATTTACACATGGGATTACCTTGAAGATAATTAACCAATTAATGGCAATGACAGGACCTTTTGCTCTTCGGCTTTTGATCTTGAACTAGCTTTTAGAGCCATCTCTTGCCAATCTTAATATACCAATCATGCACTACACAACCACCACTAGTCATTGCCACTACAAACCATTCTCATTCTAGAACTGTCTTATTTTTATATAGACCACCGACTATACAGCAAAAGAATAAAGTGTTTTTTTCGTGTTTGATTCACGAAAACACAAGGTTGTTCATAATAGAAACAGAAAATCATCATACAAAAAAAAATAGTGATGAAAAGATATGTAATTACAGTGTCTAATAACATAACAACAAAGCCTCTCTCTTATAGGGATTCTAAGGACGTCCTTCAACTTGAGCAATCTCTTACCAATGTGACTTGCATCATAACATATTTTTTTCTGTGAAGAGCAAATGCAAGTAAAACTTTGTTGTCAAACCCAAGAAACAGTATTTTAAAAGATTTACTTGTTGAAGTAATGCTCATTGGCATGTAGTAAAATGTGAATCATGTCCAAAAGCTCCAAGCATTCTACAAGCTACTTCCATTAACTTCCCTGCATCAGCATACAAAAAAACAAAAAATGAGGTTCAGGTCAGCTACTGATCTGTAAGGTATAAATTACAATTAAGCATATATACATTCAACTGCCAGTCCCTGGACTAAACAATGCAACTATACATCGAAATGGGACACCATACACACCGAGGCCGGCATCTCAATAATTAAACCTATAGAAGGACCATAGTGTGCATTATTCTTGGAAATAATTGCTAGTTGTTATCCACCTAATCATTTAAACCACACCAAATGCAAATAGGGAGAGGATTGCCAGCCTTGGGGTTGCGCTTGTAAGCTAAGAAAGCTCAAAGTCTCAATTTGTCAAAAACGGCTAGTGGAGACCGTAATTAACTAATAGGCAGTGGAAGATCCTTTTTCCCATCAAAACAACATATCCAACATTGAAAAACCATTAAATTCACAATTAAATGATACTATACCTCTCCTTAGTTTCGTTGCAACTTTAACGGCGGTTACCGGTTTTGTAACCGCATCCTCTTTCTCCGTCTCCGGGAACAAAACCCCATCAATACCCTGAACAGAAATCCTCCCGTCGGTGTAAATATCCGGGTCAAACAAATACGCTGACACATCAGCTGACCCGAATTTCACCGTCCCATCAGCCTCCTGGGCCACAACCTTATGTGGTAATCTTAAAGTATCATACTTTATCTTCCCAAATCGCCTCACCGCATTATACATGCTTTCTTCAGTCTGATATTCCGGTATTATATGATAATATATAATCTGCTCCGGTGCCCCGGGTTCACTAAGTTGGTCCGTCGTAAGCTTCGCCATAGCTTCGTCGTTTGGAGCCAAAACCGTGAGCACATAACCCTCTGACACAAGCCGACCCATTTCGGTGGCCAAAGACGTTAAGTTGACTAAAATATCCGCCATTTCATTGTAGCCACCATATAGTAGTAGTGTCTGAATGAAGTCTTTGACTTGAGCTTCGCCGTCGAAGTGGTGGTGAGGCCCACCAGGGCCCGGGGCTGGGGCTGGCGCTAGGGACGGACCCGGTGCCATAGCGTCGTAAATGGGCAGCTCCGGTGGAGCCCCCGCCGGCGCTGGTGATGCCGGTGTTTTCAATCTGTGCGTTCTCGGATCCACTTCCGGTGCTCCCTCCGGTAGTACGGCAGATATGGATCTTAGGCTTCGCCGCCTATTGAAATCTTCTTGTACTGATTGTGGGATTAGAAGGCGTTCAATTCCGTGGATGACTCCGTCAGGTCGGGTCACATCGTCGGGTCGGACAATCTCAGCGGAGTCAACGGTTTTCTTGCCGGAGCCCTTGCTGTTTAAGTGAACATGGTCGTTGCAGAGAGTGGTGTGCTTTCTCGGTTTGGACTTGTTGGTCGGCCAGTCATTGGATCCAACTCTCGTCGGAATAATGTGAAACATTAAGAGCGTTTGGAGGGACTTAAGATTGCCGGGTTCGAGCAAGAATCGTTTGAACTCGGGGTCGAGTTGTCGCTCCAAAGCCTCATTTCTCGGAGCAAATATGGTGATGTTGTGCTTTCCGACAGCTTCTTCGAGGGTCTGGAGGAGGAGGGCTTTCTCTACGAGTTCTGCTAACTCGGTGTAATGCGAGTCCAGAAGCGCCACGAGGACGGAGTTGGAGTTGATTGTTTGAACATTTGTGCCAGAAGAAGATGATGAAGAAGTTGAAATCTTCAAAGATTGGTGCTTTTGTTGAGACAATGCAGAAATGGGAATGTTGAGAGAAACGCAGAAAGTGAGAGAGAAGAGTAAGATTTTGGAGACACCATAGATAGGAGGACCCATGGTGCTCAAAATCTAAAAGAAAGATTGAGACTTTGGACGAGTGGTTTACCGAAGCTTGAATATTTTCCTTTCTTGGTAAAAAAGAGTACCTCGACGCCGGCGTAGTACTGGGTGACTGAGAGTTGGGGCTACAATTGGCATGCGGAAAGATGAATTTGGTACCAAATAGAAAGCGTCGGTGGGATGGTAAGTAGTTAGGCCAAGGCTCTATATCTGCGTCCGTCCGTCTGTCTGTCTTGAGTTTGGTATTGCTTTGCTTGGGCGAGAGAAAAGTGGGACAGGTGGAGAGGAGAGAATTGGGAAGTCATGGACTCATAAAAAAACGAGAAGTCATAATTAACAATAGAGAGTAGACTTTGGAACTTAACAGAGAGCGAGATAGAGAGAGCGTGTGTGTGTATGTTTGTAAGGGACAGGCTGGAAGTGGGGATCACACGGAAGACTGGACTAGACTGAACTGAAGGATTACTTTTGTTCTTCTCTCTTCGCGGATTTTGACTCTCCACCACACCCACCTGAATTCACTTCCAAGTTCTTCTTTTTACAGTGTTTTGTGCTTCTCTTTTTCACCTTTCTTCAATGCAACTCTACGCAAGGAAGGGATCGAGTGAATACGGGTGTTACTTGTCAACCTCCTTTCGCTTTCGCTATTTCGCTAGGGTTAACAATAAAGGGTTAATTTTTTTCCAATTTTTTAATTATAATTTAAAATTTAAAAAGTAATAATTTATTTTTATTTTTAATTCTAGTCCAAATTTTAAACGTGCTAATAAAATATTAAACGTTTAATTTTTTTCAATTCTAACCCGACATTATCTACTGTTCTCTTAATATCTTCATCTATTTATTTTATGTTTATTTTTCTAACGCTTTAAACTATTCACGCATTACAGTGCATTGAATCAATAAGGTTATGAGGATTATATAATTTAATTTAGGTCATTTTTAAATTTAACGGAAACACTAATGTTGGATTAGAATTGAAAAACTGAAAGTTTGAATATTTTATTGCTATTTTTTAAAGTTTGCGTTAAAATTGAAAAATTGAAAATTTTGGCAGTTTATTCTACTTTTTAAAGTTCGGATTATAGTTAAAAAATTAACAAAAATTTGGGCTTTTTATGTAATTAACCCTTATTTATATTAACTCATTTATAATAATTTATAAATTATACATTTAATATGTACCTTAAAATAAAACAATTGAGAATCTTTCTTGCTTATAAAAAAGAAAGACACTTGGACTAAAATAATAAGCTAGTTTCATTTCCTAGTCCCTAATTATTCAAGTGACAATACGACGATATCATAATATTTTCGTAAAACTTATTATAATTATGCCATTTATCTCAAGTAACAATGAAGACCCCGTATTTGTCATATAAATGGAAATGAGTAACAAGTATACATACGGAGGTGTTTTTTACTTAAATATTTCGCTAAATTTAATACAAGTTATTTATTTTTCTAATTTCAACTTACCAAATTATTATAGAGTAACATTTTGGAATTTTTTATTTCAATACAAACAATTTAAAATTTTAATAAAGTGGCCAATAGAAATAATGTTAGTGAATATATAAAATCAATTAAGTTGACCTTACACAACAGCTTAAGCTATTGTGGTGAAACTGTCACTTAACATGATATCAGAGTCTTTGTGACCAAGTGGTCGTGAGTTCAAATCCTACCACCCACCTATTATTCAGTACAAGGTAGAGTAGACTTATGCAAGTTTCAAGTTCAAAGGGCTTTCACTTGAAGGTGGTGTGTTAATGAATATATAAAACCAATTAAGTTGGTCTCACACAACAGCTTAAGCTGTTGTGGTGAAACGGTCGCTTAATAAATAATAATTTAAATTTTTTAATTTGTCTTGAAAAATTCAGCATAAATTAATCAAGTTTTAAATCCAATTTGGACTCGGGTTCAATAGCTCACTTTGATTCAAGAAATGATATCATTTTGTTATTTCAAACCTAAGGTAATAAACCTTCCGCTCACCCTCAATATTGTTCCTTTTCCCTTCTTCCGTCAGTTACTGTATTCTCCTGTCTCAAGTTCTTCCTTAATCTCTTTTATAGGAAAACTTCTATTTTGTTTTGCTTCCTTATTATTGGCCACTTAATAGTAAAGGTTTTTTAATAAAAAAGGAAGGAAATTGTAAGTAAATCTTTGACAACAAAGAAAGCAGTTTCTTTGTATGCCTCTAGATCTTTTTTCTTGTGAATCTGCCGTTATCAACCATGGTTGTTACTTGTTAAGCACAGCTTGCAGGTTTGATCGTTTTGTCATCATCTTCGTTGGCTTTCTCAATTAAGCAGTGAGTTGCAAAATTAATTTCGTGCCCCTACCTTAGTTTCTTGGCTTAATTCGGACCTGATCTAATATCATTCGTAATAGCTGGTCTTTTGAATTACAACTCAAGTTAAAATATTGGTCTTTTTTTTTGGTTTATGTAGTTAATAAGGTAACTTTTAACTTGACATCCAGGCATATGTGTGGAAATTATGTGGATACATAAGCAACCCTATGAACTGACCTATAACCCATCAAAAGACAGCATGGAATTAATTACTTGAACGGTTGAACCGTTTAACTTGTTCCAAGTTTGTGCTACTAATTTGTAACCACACATTTAAATGAGTTTTATATAAATATGTGAATAAAAATTAATAGAATTAAGTTGGAACAGAGAATTTTTTCCCTGAAAGATATATCTCCGACTTCATATAAGAACTCATGAATTACTAAAAATAGAAAAAGAATATCGTTGATCTTATCTCTGATGCCTCTAGTCATGATTTTTACATTTGTGATTTCTTGTCCTTCCCGTTGGTCTTGCCTTGCTAGCCATAAAGAAGTTTTCGTTAGTTAGATAACACAAAGGTAGGTAAGAAAGGAAAAATTAAGAGTTAAAAATGAGTTATTTTTTTAAAAAGGTGGGAAATAAATATAAGACATGTGTCATAGATCAATCTGCATGTATTCATCTAAAAAATTGTCATATGTATAACCAAATATTATATTAAAAGTGGTTTCATTATGTAACATTAATAAACAGTTACAAAATTAATTTTCTAATTTGAATTATTTAAAATTTTAAAAATTAATCACTTAATTAAAATTTTTAACGATTCAAAATTTTAAACATTATAAAATTTGTGATCCCAATTATTATCTCTAATTACTTTATACAAGAGGCTTTTTCTACCATCACAGTTCAATCTTGATATTGCAAATTTTTACATACTACCATTGGTTTTATATTTTTTACAATTATTTTTTGCACCACTAAAGTGATTTTTTTAACAATTTCTGTCAAAAATATATTAATATTTATCATGGGCAAGAACTAACTGAGGTTGAGATTCTCACAACAGGTCAAAAGCAATGTTTTAAAAATTAGATTAGGAATTAAACCGGAAAGATAATATTGGTTTATGCTTTAGAGTCAATCGGTTAGTTGTAATTTAGTGACAAAATAATTTAAGAACATTCTTTATCTTGTACTTATTTAGATGTATATAATAAAGTTCATAGAATAATTATGCATTGCAAATAAAATTATGATGAGATTATAATTATGAGATTTATATTACATTTATATATTATGCCGAAATTGTTCATAGTCATTGTTCTATTAAAATTGGACATTAATAGAACGTAAAGAACTATTATATGCTATATTTTTCCTTATAAAAAAAGTAGTCGATCTCATAGGCTGAAGTATGGAGATATTTAAACAATTATATAATTGTTTGTTAGAGAATAAATTCACTAAACTGATCTCATATGATAAATTCAGTTGAAACATTATTTATATGTCTATGGGAATTCCCATTGTAATGTTTGTATAAATGATTATTTAACTTGAAATTTTTAAAGATATCTTGTTTATAGATTGCTATATTTTGATACTACCTATGACATATTCTAATCATGGGTAGTTCAATTGATAGTCATTAGATGTAACATGAGCGATATGGAGGTAGTTGAGTGATCAAGATATGATTCATCATTCTAAAGTAATTAGGGAGAATGTTTGTTGTTCTTAATTAGTATTGATTCAAGAAATTCTTGGCAAAGGTGAAATAATGTTTTAGAAATAGTTTTCAAATATCATTAATTGAATGAGTAGCTAAGAATGGAGAATTAATATGATTGGATTCAAAATAGAGTAGACAATTTCATATTTTATATCTAATCAGAACATTATATGATCTTGATTGAATTACACAAAAAAATCATGCACGAAAAGACTAGCTAAAACTACTTTGACATTCCTCAATATTTGGATAGTTATGATGTGTTTATAGACGCTAATCTTGATCTATGGTGATAAATTATTTAATTAGAGAATTAAAGATAAATTAAAGAAGTTTAATTTATCTAATCCTAAGTGTGATTTAGAGTTATAATTTAAATCTATTGCCAACATATTTGGGAACCTAATAGATCACACATAAGAAACGGGTTGAAAAGACCAAAGATATTTTAATGAAGTTGAACTTGATTATAAAGTTTGATAAATTCTATGATTAAATATGAAATATTTAATAAATAAGAATCAATATGAGATATTAAATCTTATTTGGGCATAATTGATTTGTAATTACAATTAAAGTTATTGAAATTAGAATTTAATTTCAATTAAATTACTAAATCTCTAGAACTTCTTATAAATAGATTTAAGTTCTAAGTAAGCTAGCACTCCTTGTTTAACCCTCTTTGTGAGAGTTATCGAGTTCTCTCAATTTATTTTGTGAATATCGTTAAAAACCAAACACTTTTGTAGCTACAGTGGTGAAAATGAACTGATTTCAGAAACAATTCAAGGAATTTGATAAGAAAATAATCAAAGATTTAGAATGAAGTACAATTTAAGATTTATGCTTAATTATGATTTATGTATTAATCACTTTATAGAATTCAATTGATCTTGATTTTCATAACTTCGAGGTAAGGTTGCGTATTATTAGACCTCCTGAGATTTCACATATTTGCAAGATTTTTACTGGATGTTGTTGTTATTGTAAATTGATCTTGATTTTTGACAAATAACACAGAAAAAAGTTTTGTAATTGTTCTAATGTAGACACGATTAGATCTCGTTAACATTTCCAAATAGATAAGAGATTTAAAATTTAAAGGTTTAATTAATATTATACTTTAATAATATCAATATATAGTAAAGATGGAACAAGATTAAAAAAATCTAAAATATGATTAAAAAATTAAAAAATTAATTTTTAATAATAGGATCACTTGATCAGAAGGTAAAATTAATTTTTAATAATAAACAATTATCAGATCAGAATCAAAAATTAATCAAATTAATTTTAATATTTTTAAATTTTTACGGTTTGATCAAGTGATCCTGATCTGGTAATTGTTTAAGACAGTTAAAGGCACTAAGGCAGGAGCTTCAAGAGAGAGGGCATCCGGCTTCAAGGGCAATGTGTCGGTGTCTGACAATTAGTAAATCCCCTCGTTTCTAAGATAAGCCTGTTGACATCACACGCTTTTTTCTTCACTTCACTCCCACGCGCCCATTGCTCTGTCTACGGACGCCTTTGGGTTCGACCCACGTACTCATTTACCATTAGCATCTTCAAACGGCGATGTACCACCAGCCGGTGGATTGCTTGTCTCTTTCTCCTCGCTTCACAGTTCATCACTCTTGCAAGTGATACGGTGGGTAGGTGACCGCTTGTTTTGTTTATTATAATGTGTAAGTGGACCAAGACGCGAGAGAGATTAATCCTTTTTTGTTATTTTCCTTTATTTGTTAGAATACATTGAGATCGATTGATTGGACAAAATAAAAAGATATCATTTTTTTAATTTTGAAAGAAGCACTTAAGGCCATTTTTAATCATAAAATTTTACACTAAATTTAGTAAAAAAAGTGAATATTTTAAGAATTTTTTTACATTAAATTTAACGTTACTCCAATCATTCTATATTAAATTTAGTAATCAAATATTTTTAAATAATATTTTAATATTTAATTTAATAAATATTGAGAATGGAAAATAATTTTATGTAATATAACAAAAAGTAAATTCATTAAACATTGATCTGGCAAAAAAAAAGAATTTATTTATTTTTAGTTATTGTCATATCTTAAAGATTTTTAATATT
Organism: Erythroxylum incrassatum; assembly: GCA_026546855.1. NCBI lineage: Eukaryota > Viridiplantae > Streptophyta > Magnoliopsida > Malpighiales > Erythroxylaceae > Erythroxylum > Erythroxylum incrassatum. The sequence continues at coordinate 21,518,974 of JANVCL010000004.1, forward strand.
GATGTTAGGTAAAATGATGCGTGAACAATGGAAATATTAATTTTAGCCACTGATTAGTAACTCAATTATTATGAGCTTTAACACTACTCCCTTTAAGGTATCAAAAGCCAATGTTTTATCAGTCATTTCATCTCCAATACAAAAGCGGGACTTACTTATAATTTATTAGGTTATAGCTCAGAGGTTCGAACTGGATTGCCTTAAAATTTGCAACATCAAGATTCTTGATTAGTTGTCTTTCTTTGTTTTGCACTTTCTTGCCTTATAAGTTATAACTATGAAACATTGCAAACTTTTCACATCAATTCTCTCGGAAGAATAGAAAACGTTACTTGTATAAAAGGAGATGTATACTATTCCCACATAAATAAGAGATGAGTCTAATTTCATACGAAAATTTTGAAGAAACAAAAGTTCAATAGTGAGTCTCATGTCTAAAATATAATAATATATACTATACAATCAAATAATTAAGGTTATGTTTAGTTGGATGTAAAATTTTTAATGAAATAAAATGGAATAAAATGATTTATAATAGAATGGAACGTAAATAGATGTAATATTAGAAAATTGTTGTTTGGGAGTGATGAAATAGTTCATAATGTAATATAGTGGAATGTTATTTGAATAAAGGGTATATACTGTAATATAATGTATCATTTTACATTACATCCTAAACCTCCCCAAATTAGAGGTTTTCTATTTTTACTGTTTAAGATGGAATAAGATGTAATATGAAACCTTTCTCTTCCATCTCATCTCATTCCATTCTATTATAAAACTCCTCCTAAATGATGTAATAATATTTCATTTCATTTCATTCTATTATAAAACCCTCAACCAAATATAGCCTAAGAGTAAATTATAAGTCCGATGGATTTGGTATAGGAAATACTATCAAAATTTTGAAGAAAACATTTATTATGAAGTCACATGTCTAAAATATACTATACAATCAAATAATTAATAACAAGCCAAAAGTCTAACCTTCTAAAAGACTTACTATCATATAAGAATCTATCGGAATATGAAATAGTACATAAAGTGAAACATTAACTTTTTATATCAACAAATTGTACTGAATTATAATTTTAACTAATTATCTTTTTCAATATAGATTCGACAAGCATCATCACCGACACCCTCGATCCTTAAGGAAGGTGGAGCATCCTTTTGTTTGAAGGTCTTCCTTAATACATTTTACATGTTTGCTTGTGGCTAAATACAATAAGACTCCTGTCTCACCGACCTTATTCAATTGTATTAGATTGAGTGAACAACATTTGTTCTTGTTATGGCATAACCCTACATGACGTTGTACCAAAGACATGGAACTAAACCCTTGAAATAGAATCAGAAGAAAACAAACTTCTTTCGCTGTAAAAGATTTCTAAGAATGGGCTCTTCAGTTTTAGGTGTGATAGGATTGAGCTCCTATACACAGAAAACTTCTTCAATTTGTTTTAAAGGTTTTTGTTGCGAGGCTTTTTTGGTCTCTACTCTCTTCCAATGGTGGCTTAAGATTTGTAGAAACTTACCTTGATTTAACATAGAATGATTACAACGCAGTTCTTCTTCTATTCAATTGTTAATGCTTGTGCCCTTATGAGGAATAATACAACACCATCATGGAATAAAATGTAAAGGTTGTTCCTCTTGTTGGACCTTGAATTCTCCATTCTTAAGAATGTAAAGCTCTCATAAGCATATGTCCTCTTTTTTTCTTTTGCTTTTTCAACTCTAAATTTGTTAGAATTCAAACCCATGTAAAACTCTTTTGGGTTCTTCAAGACATGAAAAATGAGTTGTATTACTTAGGCTTATCACTTTGTTAGCTGTCAAAGTTCATTAATTATAGTTGTTTATTACTGTAGCTATTTTGAGCTGTCAAAATTGGTAAGTAAATCGACTTTCATGGCTATATAAAGACCATTGTATTTATAATGTATTCATGAGAGAAAATAGAAAAATAGAGATTGAGCAGAAGCTCATATAGCAGCAGCTAGAGTGTAATGTTGTTTTATTATCAATATATTGTTGTTTGATATAGCAGCAGGTTTGTGTTTATTTCTGCTGCTTTTTATTGTACTGTATCATTATTCTGTTTCACATATTTGTTATCTGGGTGTGCCTTCGTATCTCTTGGTATTTGTTTTATTTGTTTCTACAATTTCTCTGGTCTTGTCACTACTAGAATGATAAGTTGTCTTGATTAAGATGTAAAGATGGTTATCAGTCTTAATTCTACTACGCAAGTTATATAACTACTATTTAGTTTACAAAACTTGATCAAAACTTGAAAACTCTGAGAGTTACTGCCTAAAGATGACGACGAAGACGACGAGCAAATTCAACAGAAAAACCCAAAGTTGCCATTGTCAAAGTTGAGAGCATAACTGAAGGGATTGTAGTGGAAACTAAAACTGGACATGGACCTACTATTCTTCTTCTTCTTATTCACTTGTCTCTTAATTTCAGCTCTAACCCTCCAAACCAAGCTCCTCAACTTTCTCTTCCCATACAGGACAACCATGTTTGGATTAAAGCCAAACCCAATAACACCCATCTCAAGTTAAATCTAGTTAGATGTCTTTCTTACAAGAAAAAATAGAACTACTTGCATTAAATGCATTTCTACATAACAAATACTATCGTAAGCATGAAAGGCACGTATCTGTTGCAAGCAATAGTCTTGTCGCTCACTCTCTCCTCCACTTAGATTCTGATCTTCAAAGTTTAACGAGAAGATACAACATGGGTCGTGGAGTCAGCGGTGGTGGTGGTCAAAGTTCATTGGGCTATTTGTTTGGAAGTGGTGAAGCTCTAGCTCCTGCTGCAAACAAAGTCCCTGCTGCTTTAAGCGAGAACCAAACTGTAAACAGTGCACCACCTTCCAAACATGCCATTTCTTCTCAGCCAGTTGATATATCTAAACAAATCCCTGTTGGTATCAACAGTACTTCTTCAAACAATTATCTCCCTACAGACAGACAGAATACTGGCAACTTTATCATGGATCGACCTTCGACCAAGGTTGACTCTGCCCTTAGTGGTGGATCAATCTCATCGAACCCATGAAGGCTTTGGAGTGGGGTACTGATGTGAGCATTGAGAACCTGCATCAGGGATGTTTTCGTATCGACGATTGAGAGCACAGAAGGCATTACAAAGTATATAGCTTATCCTGCTCATGTTAAATATGCCTCTTCATTCTTGCCTGCGTTGGAAAAAGTCCTTGTTGTTGACTACAAGCCCACTACTGTTCGCCTTTAAAACAAGATGTATACTTCCATTCCTCTTCTTGCTGTTATCCTCTTGGAGAGAAGTTTGCTAGGTTTGGAATTTCGGATTAAGCATTAGTGTGTAGTTGTGATGAACTTCCCAGATGTTTGTTTCTTGTTTTGCCAGGAAGAGCTATTGCAAATAAGTTTAAATGTGACGTTTTTTATTGAATGAAAAGCACTGGATTCATCTTTAAAATAAAAAGGTCATTCATTAAATGCAACTGTTGAAACATTAAATGCATTTACGTGCCATTCATGCAAGTCTTCACGTGTATTCATGCATTAAATGCAACTGTTGAAACACTAAATGCATTTACATGCCTTTTATGCAAGTCTTCACGTGTATTCCTATTTTTACAACTGTCACATTACTTTATTTTCTTGATGTAATACCTCTTATTAATGTAGAGAACCCTTTTTTTAAATGTGGAATACAATGCATTGTCACATGTTTATTTTAAACTATATTTAGCATTTAATTCTTTGTAAATATTATTGTGATTGATGTCACTTATATGTTATTACATTTAGTTATGGAAGGCTTGAACAATATGAATG
>JANVCL010000004.1:21523267-21535377 GCA_026546855.1 Erythroxylum incrassatum
TATTGATCTTTACAAGGTATATACACATGAATATATAGGAACAAACTATCCTAATTAAGGAAGAACTAATTAAGGAACTAATTAAGGAAGAATAATAACGGAAGAATCCTAATTATACACATTCCTAATTTGTCATTCCTAATATGTCAACATATTTTTGGCATTTTAATTGGACATGAAAATTTTCCTAATAATCTTTGTTGATGTGCCTAAATTAGAAAGTGAATTAGAATTGGAAGTAAATTCCTAATTAGCATATCTTTTGGATGTTAAGTGCTTATCTAACATTATCTCTTTTTGAAAAGGATTTGTTAAGGCAATTTTGAAGGTGACGTGAATGCTGGGATTGTGTGGATTGGGTCTTGGCTAATGTGGCAGTGGTTGTAGGGTTTCTTTGGTGTGCTGCGCAGGCTTTCTTTGTGGGTTTTCAGTGAGAAATTGTGCGTGCTTTTTTGGTGGTGCAGCTGCTGCGTTGTTGATGCTCCTTGTCTCTTGAATAAGTTGTCCTTGGTGAGAGGTTCTTTTGGTGCAGTAGTATACGACATCAATTTTATATTCAGCAAGCAGTCCAATGGTGAAGTGTAGTTGATGTTGTTGCTAGATGATTTCCGTTGATTGATGTTTGATGCATAAAGCATACTTTATCATAGATCAGTCCACATACTGTTAATGAGGGAACTTGACTTATTGGTGACAAATTTCAGAACTGGAATTGTCGCTTTCTTGATTTTATTTGTCTTTGCTTTTAAAGTAGAAATAGTTTGAAAAATTCTCTGACGAGGTTAACACGAGTCGGTCGTGTTATTGGACGTGAGAAACTTTCACGGGTAGTTAGGTTGTGAGTTAGTTACATAGATTGAGTCATACGGGGTTAGTCAATCTTTGTAATTTTTGTGAACTACAGTAGAAGAAATTAATCTGGGTGAGGGCCCCGCAGACGTAAGCAAGTTAGCCGAACTGCGTTACCAAACATCGGTGTTTTATTTTCTAATGTTTTGCTTTTGTGTTTGTTAACTTACTCGTGCCGGAAAGTTTATTTTAGATAGTCTGCGAAATTATTGATAACTTAGTTATTTCATTATAAATATTAATAAACAAAATATTGAAAAATATTCTTAATGAAACGCATTTTCTTTTGGTTCCTTAGCATTTGCAATTTTCTTAAGAATTACGAGCATGCCTTGATAATCCTTCCCTAGTTTTCTTTAGTATATAATTAATCAAAACTTACAAATTAATTATAATTTTATATGTAATTAATTTTTTAATTTAGTGTTTAATTTTTTAACTAATCTTTTAAATCTAAGTTAAGGTGTTTCCTCTGCTAATTATTTATTTATTTATTTTCAAAATATAATTGTATTGTAAAATATAATTGTTATGAGTCGGTTACTAATAACACTGAAAATAGCTCCAATACACTATTGAGTCTCATTCACTGTAGGATGCGTATCCTAGCACCACTACATGGTCACCTACTGTCCTGGTTCTCTTTGTGCCCACTTTACCAATTATCTCAACCTTGTCTCCTCCTAAGGTCTGTCCTAACAATTTCATATTCTTTTAGCTTGTTATATACTAATTTATTCCAACTGTTATCCTATAGATCTTTCTCAATTATTGGCTCTCTGTGACAGTTTCGTGTTCCTGCTATAGTCATTACACGGTTTTGTAGTCCCCAAAATAGAGCTACAATCCACTACGCTTCTATACATATGGACAACATTAGATTTGGATTACCATTGTTGAATTAATTTTTATTTTCCTGCTCCCACCCATCCCGCATGGTGATGAAACATCAATGATCATGGTAAGTGAGGTTTCAAAATGTTTTAGCTTAGTCTCCCTAAATAAGACTAGTGATGAAAAGTAGAATTTAAATATAGTTTTATAACTTGAGCCTCCTCTATTGACTTGCTTGAATTATTCATACATCCACAAATGACTTGGATGTGAGTTTGGGCAATCTTGACAGCAGTAAACATGAGTTAACCAGATTCCATATTCATTGCATGGCTTGCATATAATCAGGGTATTTACTACCAATGATTGATAACTTTATAATCTCCAATAGGTATCTAACTCCTAGTTGAATTCCTTTATTTCCTAGTTGAATATTCAAGATGTAGGTAAATCTTATCAAATAGAGTCCTATTTAGATGAAGATGTAATCTTATAAGATAATGTAATATGATAGGATAAGATGTGATCATGGGTAGTAGAGTTCTGTTAGGATTCTTACTTGTTCCCCAAGCTTTGATGCCTATATATAGCTCATTTGAGCCTTGTTCTTTATATACAGAGTTGAGAGATACACAGAGTTGAGAGAGCATTCTTTTATATACTTTGAGGGAAGTAATAAAGGTTGACAGTTTGTTGTATCTCTTCTTTGCTTTATTGTTGCCTTTGAATATTCTATTGCTTTTGTAGTTTCTTGCGAGTGTGAGAGTAAAATACTGCGAGGATTGTAAGGCGTTCAAGAACTCGATTGTTGGTCAACGATCACGTGAAGAAGGATGAGTCTTGCTTAAACGAATCTTAGTCAGATCGTCGTGTAAAGGAGTAGCGTGACTTACGGATAAGTTCGGTGCTTAAGAAGACCATTGCAATAATAGGCCACCTAGAATAATCATTAAGTGTCTGACAACATGTAGAATTTAGAGACATAATAAAAGGATGAGATACTCCGTTCCCCTTAACCAATTCTTACTCTATTCCATTTCATCTCATCCATATATTATTCTCTGTCCTATTTAAATGTATTGATGAAATAGAGTAGGAATTGGTTAAAAAGAATCGAGGATCTATTCCCCATAACAGATGCATCATTGGACCACAAATTCTGAACATTTATTAAGAAGCAAAGAGGTTGCATGCCCAATTCCAACTACTCAAAGGTTAAAAAGTTCAGTTGGCATGGCTTTTGGTGGTTGCTTTCGTCTTTTTGCTATAAATCTCAAATAGTATGCACGTGCGTCTAGCGAATAGGGATATAATGAAGACGATGGAATTCTATTGATGGAGGTATAACAATTCAACTAATCTTAGCTGCCATTGCATTATATAAGGACAACTATTGGATAACCGAAAAGAAGGCCTTGTGATCCTATGACGAAGCCCATTTGTGCACATTGTAACTTGTAGTAAGAGCATATTGTGAAATAGTTGAATAGCTATCTCATGAAGAGCCTTTCTGTTGCAGACAGAAAGAAAAGGAAAAGATTGCGTGTTATAAATAAAATGCGTATTGCCTCTTAATCCTTTAAGCCTTCCATACTTCAAAGGCCACATTAATAATTAATCAAAATCATCCAAACAAATTCTTCAAAATTGTTTTATCTCATTTATGCAAGTTCCAATAAAGAGACGATTTGTCACTAGGCCTCAACCCGTACAAGATAGTTTTCACCGAAGCTAATAGAAGAACTGGTGAATTCTAGCGTTATTTCGTTCTTACGAGAATGTGCCTATCTTCTATACCAGATTATCTTGCGCAAGTCAATAAATCACAATAGTTGGACGCCAGCTTGTAAAGCAAATTACAAATGCCCATCAAATAAACGTGCCTAACTTCGTTCTTCATATAAGATCACAAGAATCTGGTCAACTTATGACGATTTTCCATGAGAGAGCGAGAGGCCGCGATAACTATGATCCTCTCTCTATATTGTGTTTGTACAATATTTGTCGCTTGGATTACCTAAAGTTAAAAGCATTAAACGTTAAAATGAAGAATCAAAATTAGCAGTACAACTTCATACAAAAGCAGGAATATAGAAAACAACATTCGAAAATTACAAATTTAACTGGACAAAACAAGGAAATTGTGAAATTGATCGAAGATCAAAAACAAGTAGACGCGTTACACCCGTTGAGGGCCTTGTACTGAATGATCCCTTTGTACAACAGTTGTCTGTTAACTGGCATACCATCTAACAAGCTTCCACCAACAATACTGCTCTCAAGTTCTGTAGCATCCTCCAGTTCTGAGAATTGGTCGCTTTTGCTTGTCAACCGGTGTTTCTTCCTATACTCTTGATTGTTGGACGAAGGCTCTGCAAATCTCACCTTCTTCTTTGATTGGTATCTCATTTTTGATCCTGTATCAACACAGAATTAACTTTAAGCAAGTATGGTCCAGAGTCTGACATGAACTGTCTCATCACTGTAAGTAGCCATGAAGAAACTGAATGAAATTTCAAGAAGTAAAACTTACCACCCAATTCAAATTCGATCTTCTTCAAGAAATCGGAGAGCATACGCTTGTGGACTTGTCGAGCAATGAGAACCAGGCTTCCTGAAACTGCAAAAGCAGCCATGAAACCAAGTCCCGTTGAATCAGACATCTTGATAAATTTCTCTGATTCTCTCTCCCTCGAATCTCTCTAGAAAGAACACAACTTTAGTGGTACCCAACACTATAAACACCTCCACCTCCGGATCCCAGAATATTCAGACACGAGAGAAAACACGGTCAAAGAGGCACCAACATCTGAGTGAAGAAAAAGAACAAGAAGTTGGCGTGTCATGTGTGAAGAAAAGATATTGAGAATTCGTTTAAAACATGCCAACGGATTAAACAATGAAGAGACCCTTGACTTGTATCGAATGCAGTAACGTGAAAGTCTTTCTATAAGGTTATTGGCTAAAGATGTTTTCTTTTATTCATAGACAGTGGCAATTTGATTATTAAGCTGGAAAGGATGTACCTCATAAGTCAGATGCATGGATATGTTATTTTAGGACATGTGAAAAAATGAAAGAAAAGGGGGCTACTAAATCATGAACTCCGATTTTATTTATGGTTATGTTATCCACCTTAATTTTCTCTTTGGTTTTCATTTAATAAGCATGATTGCGTAGGTAAAAAGTACATTCCTGAACTTGGGTGTACGAGATTTGGCACTTTTAGAAGTTGTTGGTTCACATATGGACGGTGAAAGAATATTTATATTTGGGGTAGATATAAGAAGCAAAATCCTAAAATAAGTAGAATTTTTAAACCAATTCTCCTTTTATTGGTTTAGGTAAAGATAGCTTTGATGTTTTTATCATTAATGGGGGGTGGGGGTGTGCGGGGGCGCGGGGGTTTAGCAGAAAAGGATTAATTAGATCATACAACTCCTCACCATATACAAGGACATAAGTTCAAGCCCAGCTTTTACATAAGTTAATGCTCAATAAATCTAAATTTGGAGAGTGCGTCCAATTTTTTTTAAAACTAATTTTCAAGTTTATGTAATTATGGAATTAGAAAATAGAAATTGTGACATATTATTATAACATAGCGATATTTTGAAGTTAAAGGGTGAGGGAAAGAAAAAGAAATACAAGCATTCTCATATTTGCAAAAATTGACCACTCGTATAAATTTTAGGGATGGTAATGAGCTAGTATATGAGTTCAAAATTAAGTGTTTTCAATAGGTCGGTCTAGGCTCATATCAACCCGAGGTTCAACTTAGCTAGGTTCAGGCCTGAGTTGTCCAAGTTTACACTCAATTAAAAAAAGATGTCTTTGGAAATTTCTCAATTATGCTAATATATTTCTTAAGACGATTAACGACTAATCCTAGGTTGAATAATTACTTATCTTTCTAATTAAGGCCCCTAGAATTGTATTAATCAATTTATGAATTTTATTATTTGGTTTGACATTAATTCAAAAGAATTATGTCGACCTATTTTTAGTTTTGTATACAACTCCTTTCAATTATGTTAGATCTATTCATATAAAGGATTTGCCAATCTCAATTATTTAAGATCACACTTAAATTAGTATACTAGGAATATTAATTCAAGAATAATTAAGAACATATAATTTAATCTCAATGAATCCAATTAATTAATTAATTAAATTAAAATTATTACCAGATCCATCACGGGGTTCATCTAAGCCTGATACCAATGACGAACAATTAGCATTCTTTCATTTAAAAAGTTATGACAATTAAAAACTAACTCCACGTGCTTTTTCCACTTTAAATAGCCATCCTTCTTTTCCTCATATCCTCTATCATAGCTTAAATCAAATCTTCCTCCTCTTTGTCTCGCTATTCTACGTCCTCGTCTACCTCCCCTTAGGTTTAAATTTGCCATGTAGTTAGTAACACCCTTATGTTTATTATAACTTTAAAGTCATCCATTTTAGTAAGCAAAGGTATGTTATGTTGTAAAATTTATAGGGAAACTTCACGTTTCTCTAACTTATCCCTTAATTCACTAAATTGTCGAATGACATGTTCATAATGACCTTATATTGCATTCATGGTAAACTCCTGGTTTGTCACCACTTTATCTCCCTCTCTTCTTTTCTTATCTTTTGAAGAGCTTTTATTTTGGTCTTGAGACATAATAACCCTACAAGAAAATGTTGGTAGTAAAAGCATACACTTATATTATTGTACCTTACAACCTAAACTCTTAAATAAAGGTTATATACAAACTAGTTAAAATATTAATAAAAATGGCGTTAATCTTCTCCTTTTTCAAATAACCCCTAAAGAAGCAAATTGGATAACAAAAGAAAACAAAGAAATGTAACTAGAGGCTAAGAAAATAAGAAACCTTTTAAAAATTGAGCATTATAGAACCTAATTAAACAATATATGGAAGAAGAAGAAGAAGAGGAGGAGGAAGAAGAAGAAGGAGAAGAAATAAACAATAGAGAATTAAAAAGGCAATAAAGAGTAAGAAAAAAAAATGAAAAATATAATATATATGATGTATAGAGTAACTTATTCGTATTAGAGAAGAAATAAAAAAACCTTACTTATAAAGGATAACACAATTTGTAAATCCCTTCCATATGCTTTAGATGGGAGTTTTTAAAGAATTTCTCTTAATAAAACCTTATTGGAATTGCATTAAGATGATAAATAAGTAAACCAATCTTATGATTTGAAATTAGAGTCTCTTTTAACCAAGTATGAATTATTTTTCTCTCTTTTTCTTTTCTTTTCTTTTTTTATTAACTTATAAAATCAACAAAAAAGAAACAAGAATGATAAAACAGCTAATAAAGCTAAATAATTGGTAAGAAGACACAAGAATATTGAAAATGAGAACAACAAAATTCCAGAACAAACCTGAATATAAAAGAAGACACTAATACTAAATTTTGTATCTCTCACCAATATGACTAGTGAGATTTAATGCCAACATAAACAAGGAACAAGGATCATTTTATTAAGATAAGTTTGATATAAGAAAAAAAAAACTCAAAATACAAAAGAAGGATATGATTCACTATACTAAAAAATATAAGGTAAGATTATGAGGTTGATCGACATTAATAAGTTAAATATGATCATAAGTTACTACAAAATAAAAAATAATAGTTTCTCCAATAAAAAGAATGAAGAAAATATCTTCAATTATTTTTTATTAATCAGTAATGCCATCTCCTAATTACATCAATAAAGAGCCTTTTATAGGCATAATGTACCTAAGAACTAGAGTCTTAAAAGGAAAATAACATTCTTAGCATATTCTAATTAGGAAATAACTAAATAACTTTGAAAAAACTAATCCTTATCTAAGAAAAAATATGAAATTCAAAAATTAAAAATCTAATCCATATGTCTAGTGCTTGTTCAGCTTTGTAATTGACACCGATTAGCTTATAAAACTTCATGTTTAATAAAGATAAGCCTAACACCGGTCTCATTTTATGTCTAGCATTGGTTTACTTTTGGAACTTCTTTCATAAACAAACAAGAACAAAATGGGACCAATATGATATTGTGTTTTAGAAAGAAAAAAAAGTCTAAAATAATCTCATTTTGGTGTTATGTTTTCTAATTCTCTAATTTTCAAAGTAAAAACAAGACTGGCACAGGACACCAATATGACACTAGTGTTATTTACATTGTGTTTACTCTTATGTAGCTTGCTCCTTCACTTGAATCAAATTTATGGGCTTAAATTTAGTCTCTTGAAGTAGCAAAGTTGTGCTCCTTGCATAAAGATCTACCATTAAGTGATTGAGAGCTTCTTTAACCTTCTTAACTCTACTCCTTGTTAACGATCCTCTAATGTTCTCCAATAGATTTCTAGCAACTTTTACGCCATGAATTGTCATTTTCTATTCTTAACTAAAAAACACATGAGAAGAACAAGGAATCATGATGTGTTATTATATACTACCTTATTGATAGCCTGTCGTTAACTACCAAATAATGAATTCCTAACTACCAAACTATGTAGTAAATGGTGAGATAGGGTTGAACCACAGAGAGTTAGGATGCAAATGCTATTTCAAATGTTATAACAAAAGAAAACAAAACACTCTGAAATGATGAAGACAAGATAACTAATATGCAATGAACGTAACCAAAAAGACAAGCACAAAGAAAATTTAGAAAAGTCTAATAATAGTGGTAGAGGAGTGGGCTAGAGATATCTTTGGGATTCGGGGATGTTCATTGATCCTTAAATCTAAATAAAAGGTACTCTCATCATGGTGTTAGCCTATGAACTCGATTAAGCTCTCAAACCCTTAATTTCTTTAAAATAGGCAAAACTAATAAGCTCTAGAAATGCCTCCGATCTTTATTATAACCTAGAATAGACTATCTAAGTTCAATAGTGAGGATGCATTAGGTACTAATAAACAACTAACTTAGGCCACCTACTCATAAGCTCGGAAGGTTTAACCTAAAGGTATGGGATCCTAGATTAGTTGATTAAGGATCTTAAATTCAATTAACCTATTGCTACTTTCGAGAATCTCAGTAGACTATTACATATCACATACTCATCCTTAGCTTTCAAATTAGAAAATTACATGATCAGGCCTACAAGCAATTCCTATTTCATGACATTTATCCTAAATCCCAAACCAACCTAGACCTATAAGTACCAATTCAAGACAAGTTCAACTCCATTCTCACAATTTCCATCCCTTCATCCTTATAATATCTCCAAACCCCTAAGTAGTTTAGCCACACATGTTCATATTAAGCACAATGGATATTAAATAAACAAAAATATAACATGATCATTAATCATTCAAATACCTAATAAATCTAGAACTACAAAAACATATAAATAAACTCAAACAACCAAGATTAAAATTGGAAGTTGTAGGAAAAAACATCCATTGATATATCACAAAGGTTCATTACAAAATTTCTAAGTTTCAACTATAAAATCCATCAAACATTCATTCTAAATATTATAGCATATGTAAAAGCGTGATTAACACTAAGAAACATCTAAACTAATGGAATAAATAGATTAAGAAATATGAAAATAAAGCATTGAACATGAAATAAACTAGCTAAGTATAAAGAAAATAACAAAAACTTCTTTGCTCCTTCCTTCCTTCTCTCTTTTTTTTTCTTTCTTTTTGAAAATTTCCAAAAGTGGCAAATTGTTTAGCCTCCCTATAGGTCCTCATCTTTTTCTTTATGTAGTATGTTCCATTTAGGGTAAATCCTAGGACTTTAGTGCAGGATCGTGGCTAGTTTATTTGCTCTCTATCACGATCGTGGCTCTGTGCTGAAGCTTCTGTTATAATCGTGGTTAACTCCCCATGATCGTGGCTAACTTTTCACGATCGTGGCCCTGTGATCAACCTTTTTTCATGATCGTGGCCCTAGGTTATTTTCTAGGTCTTCTCCGATTCTCCTCCGAATGCCCTTAATGGTTTCCCATCCTTGGATGGCTCTCCAACTTTGTCAAACTTCTTCCTTTTAGCATATATTTAGGTTCAATCCTTTAATCTTTATGTAAACACAAGATGAACACAAATTGAGTATCTAAATGCAACAATAGGATTGAAAAGACATTGAAATGCATAAGAACATATAAGATGATTCAATCTTATCTCTTACTTTAACACATCATGTATAAAATATTCTAAGTCATCCTTTTGCAACCCTGGACTCCTTTACAATCCTATATCGTCAAAATCACTTTTTTATATGTTGTCTCTTGTACCCTAAAATGATAACTTACTCTTAAAAAATATGTACTAGCGAAATTAAAGGTCAATCCCATAAATATCATCTAATCCTGCTGTACTTTACAAAAAAGAATAAGTAAGGATGTTTTAAGTATGATGAAACAATAAAAAATATACTAACAAAAAAAGAAATTGAATTATGAAGTAATAAATAGAAAATAAGGCTTATTCTGTTCCACACCTACCTTATAAGTTATATATCAATCATTAGTATAAGAATAAATTAATTTTTACTTTGAGTATTTACCATTGAAATGAATTCTTACCTCTTTTTAAGTATAGTTAATTAGAAAGAAAAAGTAATCCAATTGAGTAATAGTTTCAAGAATTACATTATAATGTAACATAATAACATATGCCTATAAGGTTACATTGGATACAATCAATTGTCCTTCCTAAGATTTAAGAATCTTGGACTGTAGCAACCTATTAAATCCTAGTCACTTATATATAAAGGATTAAAAAATCATTGATTTAATATCTAATCTATTAATATATTGAATTAATAATAAACTAGTATGCATCTTAGCAATCAAATGATGTAATTATACAGATAACATATATGAACAATTAATACTCATATAATTCAAATAATAAGAACAAATTATATCTCATAATATAATACATCCTATGTAGCTCAAGGTTTATGATTAATGATTTTGATGATAACTATATAATATTTCGAAATTCAAATTGGATTTATTTCCTTGTACAGTTAATGGTATTATTTTCAAAAGGAAATAAAATCATAAGAAATATGTTTTCTTTTGTAGGAACCTTCTTTATGAACCTTATTAGAAATGGCTTACCTGAAAAGATCCTACTAATTAAGAAGGTCATATATTAGCTCCGTCATTACTGGAAGATTTTTAGCAAAGATGACATCGAAGTTATTCAGAATCAAATCAATCTGGTTGACTAAGGATGCAAGTATAACAACGACTAATTGAAGAAATATCTATTTAAGGAAGAGCCAATGCAACTGTGAAAAGTGAACTGAATAATACAGACGATTGCAAAGCTATATTGCCAATATTCATCAAAAGCATATACATTCTTGAAAGGGATATCTTTGTAAAATTTCTCTTGTGCGTTAGAAAGTGAAATTTTGTTGAGAGAGATTACTAAAGCTCATATCAAACAAAACCTTTTTTTTTTTATTTTGAGAGCTTGTGGAGGCTAGTGAAATACTACTAGTGTGGAAGGTTGAAAATTTTTGAGAAATATTGACTTGTGAGCATAGAGAGGCTCGTCAAATTAATACTTGATTTTATAGTGAAACATTCAAGTTGGATACTTGGGGATTAGACATAGGCTTAAGTTGTAAGTTGAACTAGTGTAAATCGACTGCATCCTTCTTCTCTCTCTCTCTCCTTATCTTTTATATTTCCGCATTATATTATGTGATTTTATTTCAACAAGAGTCTCCTTCACTTTTATAATAGGTTCCTTATATTTTCAACTTGTTGACGATTCCTTTTATTTTAACAAGCGCTTTCTTTTTATTATTTTTTAATGGAACTTATACTTTAGCAAGGTCCTATTGACTAATAGGCTATTATCGTATAATAGGCTCCTATTGTTTTACTTTTTAACATGCTCCTTTCTTCGTATGAATTGAAAGTATCTTACAAATTTTTTTAAGTCACACATAATTCATCCCCCTCTTATGTGTATTTGCTTTATCATTTGATATTTGAGTGAGGTTTCACATTTTTGTGTTTTATAATATATGATAGATCATGGCAAACACCTTAAGAAGTTTTGAAGGACAATCCATCTCACAACCTCCTTTGTTGGATCCCGTTGCCGAAATCCAACTACTTAAACCGAAACCCTCATACGTACACATGGTTCCTTAATCTCCTCTTGCTCTGATACCATCTATGTTGGATCCCGTTTCCGAAATCCAACTACTTAAACCGAAGCCCTCATACGTACACATAGTTCCTTAATCTCCTCTTGCTCTGATACCATCTATGTTGGGACCCGATCCGGGAACCGGATCCCAATCGAAAAATGGAAACGGAAAACGAAATCGGAAAGAATGGATTTCTTAACGAATTCAAAGCGGAACGAAACGAAAGCAAATTAATCGGCACGCGAAAACAAAGTATCGGACACAGAATTCAAATTCCGAA
>JANVCL010000004.1:21537484-21552306 GCA_026546855.1 Erythroxylum incrassatum
GTGAGTAACCTAAGATGGTCTCACCTTGATTTGTCTTGTTTATTACTATATTGAAATTGATACTGATGAATGTGTACTAAATTGTGTACTGATTCCAGACATGAAGGTCCGAGGTGTTGATTAATGAATGTGATATTGAAGTACTATTTACCTAACTTTGTTCTACTTGTTGAATTTGATTTATGCTGATGGTATTCTGGAACAATGATTGTCTGAGGCGTTTGATGCATACTTATATCATTGGAAATGCTTCTTGCTTTGCACATAAAATGTCTGAAATGACCTTGTTTTGTTTTAAAACTGTTGAGTCCTAGTTGTGGGTAAATAGGCATGCCTAGAAGAGTCTGCAGCTGCTCTTGTTATTGACATCTTGGTGTCTCCTGATATCGAGACATATGTCTCTCCTACTGATACCAATTATGGTATCTCCCATATAAGTCTCGTTACCCTCTTCTGTAAATGGATTTAGCAGTTATCTAGTTTTGTATTCTGGTATCTGTTTGATTCTGACATAAGCTAAATTATGTTCTGATTCTGAAGGGTTTATAACCTCCCGTGTTATGCAGTTCTGTTAATTATAAAATCTGTTCCGGAATGCATTATGTCTGATTTATTGTTAAAGAAATCATTTAATATAGATTTGTTATTACTCACTAAGTTATATGCTTAGCACAGTGGATTTGCCCCGTGTAGGTTTAAAGTGAAGATTATAAGGACTGGGACGAGTCAACCGCAATGGTCAATGGAGTCTGAGTCTTGTTTTGTTAAAAATGTATTTGGATTTTTTTTGGGCTTGTATATAAATTGTATAATTCTAAATTATTGAAAGTTTTTGTAATAACTATGTTTCAGGCTAGTTTCGATTTTTGGAATAAATTTGTATTAAGCTTTTGTGATATAATGTATGTTTGTTTAAAATTCTAGAAATGCATGTATGAAATGTTTCGTACATTTTGGAATGTTTATTTTTTAATGCTATTCTTCCTCGAAATGTTTTAGTTTGTTTGTACTGCCTTGTGTGGCATCCAGATATCCTCCCAGGGGGTATTAAGGTGTCACAAAATAAGTCTTATTTATAGGGGTAGCCTCTTCAATAACCAGTGTTGTGACTTCAACTTCTAATTTGCTTACTGGTGGATGGATTGATTTTCTAATATAATTGTTTGGGACTAGTGTCTTTGCTTTTTGAGAGCTTAAAGTCAATGGAGACTTTTCTTTGAATTTTCTCTTTATGGCAACGATTGTAAGTACTTCTACATTCTTTGAAAAGTGATTTCCCCCCTTTTCTTTACCTTTTAAATCTAAAATTTTGAAATTCGTACAACAAAAATCAATCATAGATTCTTAAACTAAATGATTTCTAAAAGGCTAGAGTAAGGATAAGTACCTTCAAGGATTGTAAAATTCAAGTAAGGAACCAATTATTGTTAGTTCTTTTGCCACCAAAGATTGTAGGCTTCTATATGGTCAACACTTGCCATAGAAATCTCAAACTTTAATGCACAATAATGCCAAAAATTTCAAGTAAGAATTTATCATTAATGGTACCTACTTTGAAGGGGGCTCCCACTAAGTAGTCCAAAGGTGGATAATAGGAGAAATTCCTTGGAAAAGATCAAGCTGCCAGCTCCAAAAATAAGGAAAATATATTTCAAAGCTTAAGGACATGATAGAATAGCCAAACTTTAAAGCTTTGTCACCACCTACATTAAAGACACTTAGGTTAGTATAGAAAAGGAAGAGTTTTTGATAAATAGTTGAGCAAAAGGAAATAGAGGGCTTAAAAATTTTTAGCCAATAAGGCCTTCCATAGAGGCTCTCAAAGGTTTGGTTATCCATTTTCCATACTTTAAAGACATAATATTGAGAATATAATTAATGGAATTACTACATAGGCTTATGGAAAGATGAAGGCCAAAAAAAGTCTAGGAATCTTAGGGCTTGTGGAAGGAAGGCCTTGAGTTTGAAAAATAAATGAATGTCCATGCTAGACAAATTATATACTTAAATAAAGCCTTTGAAAAGGTATATTAGATAAACACCTTCCTAGATTCAATTAAAGGATCCTAGAAAAATAAAACCTAGAGCAAGAAACTTACTTGAGGCCATTACTTTATAGAAAAGGAGGAAGTCTAAACTTGTATTATTATTTACTTGCTAAAAGATTGATTCAATAGAACTTAAATAAACTTAGTATTCTTTTCTTTAGAGATAGTTATTAGAAGAAGAATAATTATCGGTTAGGCAAGAGTAAGAATATCATTTGAAAGAATTAGGGTCTAAACCAAGAGTGTCCTCAACTAAACAAATAAAGGCCTCTCCAGTAATGGGTAAGATGACAAAAAAGAAAACATCTTTAAGTGAGATAGATGTAAAGTTGAAAGGAGAGATAAAAGAAACAAGAGGGACTTTAAAGCTTTAAGATAATAGATATCAAATTAAGTTGGTACTCCATTAGATTCCTAGACAGAGCTATCAATTGACAAAGTCCTTGCCTCTTCCAAGTAAAATGATGAGAGGGGTATAGTTTATCTATCTATTTGATCCATTGTTCTACATTCTGTGGCCATGGTTTCAAGGATGTTGGGTTAGTGATAAGCTAGTGGGAAGTTTGATTTACTTACCTCTCTTAGGTATTAAAGAGATGATTAAAGAGATCCAACAAACAGAGGGACTCTAATAGTCAAAGGTAACCCTTACTTATAAACAAAGTGCGGAATTTCCCCTTGAATGTTGTAAAAATGAGATTTAGATAATAGAATTAAAAGAAATTCTAGAAAGAGTTTAGGTTTTAAAAACTTTTTACTTTAATCTATCAAAAGATAAGAGTGGCTCAACAATAGTGGGGATTATTTGAAGTTTTATAACTTGTATAAGGAATGAAGAAAAACTGATAAAATATTTAAATAAAAGACGAAGAGAAGTTGAAGGCTTACATCTGTAGCATTCAACTCAGTGGAAGATGAAAAAGATGCATAATGTTCAAAAACTATAATAGAAATTAAAAAGGGAGAGTCCACTAAGTTTTAGAGAAATTTGTAAGGAAGAGAAGAGAAAAAAAAGCCTAGGGTTAGTAAAGAAGGTGGAGCTTGCTTGGAGTTTCACGTAGTAAATGGTTGAGAATAAGGAGAATTTATAATAGAATAAGCCTAGAGGAGTAACAGGAATTTGAAATTCAAACAAAACAAATATTTTTGCTTCAATAACTGGTGAGGAGTTAAGAGTTTTAAACGTAAAGGAACTTTGATACAACCATTGTGCCCAATGTTCTGTTTCAATCAATAACTCTTTTTGGCTAAGGGATGTATGAAAATTATCTTAACAATGTTTCCAGGCTTCTTCTCCTACTTGGATTTGTCTTGGTTTATGAACTTCCTAAAACCATCGATACATATCTAAGAATTTGATCGACGACCTCAAACTTATTTTTTGTAAGTCTAAAAGGTCTTCAATACCATATATCTAGTTTTTACGACCATACATAAGCAGGAAGCAATTGCTGATAGCCTGAGTGAAATTTGGTCCATTCAACTCAAAGATGAAAAGGAACAATTGCTAAGATTTTTGAAAGTCAACTAGAATATTTAGGAAATTCCTAAGTATGAGAATTAGTAACAAAGTCCAAGATATAATTAACATGTCCTTTAAAAGATGGTGTAGTGATACGCGAGTAGTTAGGACATAGCTATGATTGGAGAATAATTAGAGGTTGAATGATTATATGAGAACTATTTGAAATAGTTAAATTTGAGAGGGGTTGTATAAACAAACTAACATCACAAAATAGGAGGTAGACAAAAACACACTTCTCAAACTTAAATCGTATCATTAGTTCAACTTTCTTTGTACTTTGTACTCCTTTACTTAAATAAAATTATTCTTTTAACTTAAAATTTAAGCCTCTTTAGCATTTAAAGACTTAGTAACTTAAAATTCTATTCTCTAAGTTTTCTAAAGCCCACATACATTGTTGTTTAGAAGTTAGATGCATTTTTTGTAGAATTCTTTCGTGACAAATTCGAATTTCATGTTGATCATAAACAACGATCAACACCATCACCATCTTATTTATTCACATGTTTTCAATTTTATTTCAATACTAAGCATTTCTCTAAATCTTTGCTTTTTTAAGATCTATTTAGAACTATATACTCTCAATCATCTAACCATATGCTTTATTTTCATTCTTTTAGCACGTTTTTAAATAATACCTTAAAATTTCAAAATCTTTTTAGATTTAGGTAACTTCTTAGATATACAAAATAATATATTTAACACTTTCTCTATTTTACAATGTGACTTCAATTTTAATTTTTTAATTTTTAATTTTTTAATAAAGTGAAGTAATGATGTATTGAATAAAATTTAAGTTTCAGTTGAATTTCTGTTTAATGCGTCCAAAGAAATTTTACTTGACAATCTACCTAATCATTACGTACAATTACGACCCGTTTTCTTTGACGAAATAGCATAGCTATTCCGTGCGTATTCCTATCCTATTTATTAATCTTGCGTTTGGTTAAAAGTAGGCTAGGAATAACTAATGATACGGAATATACATTTCGTAAATTTGAAGCATAACTAATACTCTTCTCAACCCATCTTTTTCTATTCGAAGAAAACTTATTCTTACGAGACGTCTTCACTTCGACCCTCCCTTCCAAAGCTTCTTCTTTTCTTCTCCAGATTCACGGTTGCCAATTCACTGAAATATAATTAAATCTCTTTTACCCTTTTGAGACAGTTGCTCCTCCTTCCTCTCTAGCCTGTTTTCATACCACCCACTTGAGAAATCTGTAATCTTTCTTCTCCAGCGTGTTTCTTTCATGAAAGGTCATATCTTTTTCCCACTTTTAACTTCTGTTTCTTAATATTGAAAAGTTGGGTTGAGGGTACTCTTTTGGATTTGCGTTCTTCGTTTTGAACCATGCCATCATGCTTTTAGGCATGTCCTTGTTGGGAAAGCAGAAACATATAATAATAATAATAACAATAATAATTAATAATAATAACAAATTTAATTATGTATAATAATGATAATAAAGAAATAATAAGAAAATTAATTTTGTATAATAATAATAAAAATAAGAAAATTAATTATGAATAATAATGGTAATAATAAGAAATTTAACTATGTATAATAATGATAATAATACCAAAATTAATTATGTATAATAAGATAATTAAACCAATAACAAGAAAATTGTTTGTATAACAACAACAACAACAACAACAACAACAATAATAATAATAATAATCATCATCATCATCATCATCATAAAATTAATAATAATAATAAAATAGAAGAAGAAAAAATTTAATAATAAAATTAAGAATAAAAATTTTAATAACTAATAATACGTATAAATTTTATAATCATCTTTAATATTGATAAGAATAATAAAGTTAATAATAATAATAATAATAATAATAATAATAATAATAATAATAATAATAATAATAATATTTTGGTCTTGTTGTTACTTATTTCTTTCTGATTCTAAGTTTATATTTTCAAATCAAATATTGAAATATAAATTCTTTATATATTTTATTCCTTACACCAAATAAAGTAACACTCATTCTATTTTATTCTTCATCTTTTTTATTTTTAAAAATAACTATTATATTTCTTATCTATTTCATTCTTTAAACCAAAACAAGCGGTTAATGTTATTGCATTACTTGTCGATGTAGATGTAAATGTAAGGTTGCTACCTTCACTTTCTTTTCGGGGAGTTCCATTAAAGTCCATTTTCTGACCTCCGAGGAAATTATATCTTTCTAAAAAGAGTCGGTGCCACGTATCCTCCCTTTGAATATGCTTCTATAGTGCAACATTAGAATTCATAAAAGAAATAGTAAGTTTATTATTAAGCCAGATTGCACACAAGGGTCTATAGCTCAGTGGTAGAGCATTTGACTGCAGATCAAGAGGTCACCGGTTCGATCCCGGTTGGGCCCTATGTAACTTGCATCTTATTTTATATATTCAGAAGTTGCTTCGTACACGAACCAAATGCTTTAAAGAAGAGCAGCACGGCACGGTACAAATCAATATGCGTCCAAACTAATTCCATATTTTTATTTATTAAGCAATCAAAACCCCATTTGAAGGAGCAATACAAATCAATGATTGGATTGAATTCAGAGCTTGATATCCATTTACATCCGCAGGGCATATTGTATCACTATCAACCTGCCCAAGCCCAGTTGGACTTGCTAGCTCCTTCCAATCTCTATTCCTTCTTCATTAAGGCAGATCCAAGTTTCTGGTTGGCTCCCTTGTGAGTAAATTTCTCAAGCAAAATCATGTTGAAAATATGACTTTGAAACAGTAAAGATATTATCAAATATTATTTTTAAGTTCAGATTTTATTTTATGCTGATTTAGATTGATTTAGATTAGATGTTATCTGATATTTGAATTTTAGTTAGAAAAAGTTTGTATAAATAGACAAGCTTCTATTCAATAAAAATTGAGAAAGTCTGCTCCACATTAAAAAGACCAACAATACATGAAGGTACACAAAGGTTAAATTATTCTGATTATTCAAGTGGTGCTTCAGAGACTATATGCAAGGGGTTGAATAATGCTTTGCTCCTGATCCTTCCATTCATGTCTGATGCGCATGCATGTAAGATGCGCCTGGAACATCATCCTTCAGAAACCCCAAATCTTTGTCAATCAACCGTCATTGTTAAAATGGCTCAGTAGGCTGAGATATTTACCTTCATATAATCATATTGAGGAGACATATGGTCACACAACCTTGTTGTTCGTCACCTGCAATGGCAAGTACCTCATCATGGAACTTAAAATCCACAAACCAAAAGAAGAGGTGCATAACCCTGCAACTATAAATCAATTTTATAACTATAAACAGACATTCCTTGAACAACTATAAATGGATTATAATATACATAATGCTCTTATATATACTTATAATATACGTCTATCTGAAAGGATGATGAGAATATATGCATGAGAGACGGAGAGAAAGAGCAATGGAGGAAAAAAATGGCAGCAAATAGACAAAGTTCATCAAGACAGCAGCATTTATCTCATATTTACTGCTTTTATTAAGTAAAAGTCTCACCAGATAACTCCCATTTATTGAACTTCACTAGTCATGTATCCGAACGGATCTTTGTAGGTAATGCTCGATCCACCCAAACCCTAAATTGTTTGGCCTCTTTATCACCATAGCAACTACTCATTCCATTTATAGCATCAATAAGAGATAGCTCAGCAGCTCAAGGAAGGATAATAACGCCCATTTTATCCTGCCAAAAAAAAGAAGGAAATTCAGGTAACTGACGAAATTATCACAAAGAAGGAAGCTTTGGAGTTCCTCCAAAAGCATGGCTATAATAAATTAGACTTAGAATCAAGATTGTGCATAGTCATAGCATAAAAATTATATAGGCCATAAGCGTCGATCACCAAACTTTTTTGCAAACTACATAACACAAGCAGTCTATCTAATATAGACGCAAAGTAATCCATTATAATTCTAAGATTCAATATTTAGCATGTCCTTATCCTATGATTTTGCTCAGGTAGCGGTGGCTTGGCATGATTTAACCTTTTCTATTCATAAAAGAGAGAAAACAATCGTCAAAAATAAAATGTCAGAATCAAATTTTAACAGTTGATAACATTAAGTTCACTTTTATCTCCAACAAGCACGACTATAACATGAAGTACATTATCAAACTCTAATCATGCCAAGCAAAAGGAATAAGCTTTATCAATCTGAATACGTTCTTGAAGTATGGTACCTCATTAAAATTTTTTAAGGAAGAACAGTTAAATCTGTTTCCAAAGTTGGACGATAACTGTTGGATAATATCAGCTTGATAGCAGAAGTGACTATTTCATTCAGTTTTTCTTTTCTTTCTTTCCTTGTTCTTTTTCATTTTGAGCCCTCAATTACTAATTTTAGACATTCAATGCACGCACCACAAGTGACCACTCCCCGTAAACAAGAAATGAAACAAAGGAAACACACAAGGAAGCTCACGAAAAGGAACCATAACTATGTGCTTGTATGAATAAAAAGGACAAAAGGAAAAGGTAGAATGTAAAAAAAATGAGTAGAGCAGAATGTATGAAATATGTTTTGGATGTTGTAGGAGATAAGTTACAACTATGCTAATCAAGTCTAGGTGTCAAGTTTGCTAGATGCTGAAAATTTAAGTTTGAATAAATTATGTTGTCATAATCTTAATCTGCAACTAAGGTCCTAGTTTTTAGGGATAGCTACAACATGATCTTTAGCTGATTTGTTTGTGATTCTTCAAAATATTTTTCTGATCTTTTCTGATAAATTAAATCAGTTTGATCAATGAAAGATGTGTGAAAGTTTTTCAGTTTAAAAACTACAAAAGGTATCAGAGCCCTCTTCTTAAAGGATCTATGTTATAAGTCGAGAATTGAGTGTGTGTGTGTGTGTGTTTTAATTAAAATACTTCTTTTAACTCAATACTAAAGTTAGTGAGTATTTTCAATTCAAACCAAATTCTTTTCCTACTCATAATACTCGAGTGATTTGACGACTTAAAAAAACTTTGCACCCATTCCAACTCCAATATTCACTAGTGAAAATTACCAGTCTTGGGCTATGAAAATGACAACTTACTTGCGGGGTTGGGATCTTTGGGAAGCAGTAGAGATGGAGCTGGAAATTACAACATTACCAAAATCCTATAATGCAGCAAATCAAGAAGCATGAAGAGGGAATCTCAAAAAAGTTTAAGGCTAAAAATTGCTTATATGCAGTTGTATTTGAAAATATATTTCTCAAGATCATGAATCTATAAACTGCTTTTAAGATTTGGGAATATATCAAGACTGAATTTTAAGGAAATGAAAGAACAAAAAACATACGAGTCTTAAATCTCATAAGAGAATTTGAGCTACTAACGATGAAAGACTCTGAGACTATTAAAGAGTATGTTGATAGGTTGATGATAGAGGTTATCAAAAAGCTTAGACTTCTTGGTCAAGATGTGCCTGATAGCAGGGTCGTTAAGAAGCTTATAGTGACTCTACCTAAAAGGTTTGAAGCAAAGATTTTTGCACTGGAGGAAGTCAAAGTCCTCACAGAAATCACATTGGTAGAACTTCTTAATGCTATGGAAGCTCATGAGCAAAGATGACAAATCAAAGAAAATGCCACGTTGGAAGGTGCCATGCAAGCCAAATTACAAATTCATGATTTAAGCAAAGGAAAAAAGAAGAAGTGGAGGAAAAATAAAGGCAATTCAAGTGCAAATGTTGACACCAATGGAACCTCCGGAGTACGCAATAATGATGCAGGCAGCAATGGAGCAAATAAAGATGTTCTTCATATGACCAATAATGCTGACTTTTTCAAAGAGCTTGACAAAACATCAATTTCCAAGGTGAGAGTTAGAAATGGGGATTATATATCTGTTAAAGGTCAAGGTTCTGTTGCAATTGAAACACTTTCTGGAGTTAAAATTATCATTGATGTGCTTTATGTTCCAGAAATTGATCAAAGTTTACTCAGTGTTGGTCAATTACTTGAGACAGGTTTCAAAGTGCATTTTGAGAATAGGATATGTGTGATCAAAGATGCAAACAGGTTAGATGTATTTGCTGTCAAAATGAAGGGAAAGAGCTTCTCACTTCATATGATGGAAAAAGGGAAAGATGCATGCCAAGCTTCTGTGAGAACAACTAACCTTTGACACAAAAGGTTGGGACATTATCATCATTCTGCAGTGCTCTTGCTGCAGAAACATGAACTGGTGCAAGGATTGGATCCACTAGAAGAATGCATCTCAAGCTGTAAAGTATGTCAGTTTAGAAAGCAAACAAGACTGCTCTTTCCACAAAAGGCTTGGAGAGCCTCTCATAAACTTCAACTTACGCATACAAACCTTGGATGACCTTACAAAACATCATCTCTTAAAGGCAGTAAGTATTATATTGTCTTCATACATGATTTGACCATAATGTGTCGGATATACTTTCTCAGGTTCAAATCTAAAGTACCTGCTGTGTTTTGGAGATTTAAAGCTTGGGTGGAGAACCAAAGTGGCTACAAGTTGATGGTGTTAAGGTCAGACAAGGGCAAAGAATATACATCTGAAAAGTTCAACAAATTTTGTGAAGAGGTTGAAATTGAACATCAACTCACTACTCCTTATACTCCACAAAAAAATAGAGTCACTGAGAGAAAAAATAGAATCATCATAGAGGTGACGCGTTGCTTGTTGCATGAGAAGGATTTGCCTAAAAGATTTTAGGTAGAAGTAGCTAATACTGTTGTTTTCTTACTGAACAGATTACCCACAAAAGCACTTCAAAGTTAAACACCATATGAAGCATGGTTTGACCATAAACCTTCTTTAACAAATTTGAAAGTTTTTGGTTGCTTGTGTTGATTCTCCAAATCCTCTTAGACATAAGAAATATGTTTTCAGTAGAGATTGACTCTAAACCTAACCCACCTTCATTTGAAAGTTGAGAAGCACTCTTCAAGAGCATGATATAGCTCTTGTGAAGATTGACACATAAGCCCGACATCTCCTTAAATTGATTGAGAGTTTTGTATATGATCTTATTCTCCTTAGCAAGGCTAATTTTCAATCAGTAACTGAGTGTGGACTTCCACACAGATTAAGAATAGGTAGAGGGAAAGGGAATCTCTTTGCCTAAGGCCTTTTTTCCCTTTGAACACCTCCGTGGGGCTCCCTTTAATCATTATCTTATAGGAAGCAGTAAATATGAATTGTTGGATCCACTTGATGAATATTAAGGGAAAATTCATTATCTCCAATGTTTTTAGCAGAAATCCCCAATTCACACTATCGAAAGCTTTCTGTAAATCCACTTTTATAGTGCAATTTTGGGGACTTCTCCTGCAGTTATATCCTTTTTATAGCTCCTGAACAATCAGAATATTGTCCCCTGTATCTCTGCATGCCATAAAAGCTCCCTGATTCTCATTGATGAGAAATTTTAGAACTTCCTTCAACCTATTTGCCAAACTCTTAGCAATGATTTTGTAGAGGAAATTTGTACAAGAAATCGGTCTGTAGTCATTCCAAGTTTCCGGGCTGGAGTTTTTAGAGACCAGGTATAGAAAGGTCTTGTTTGTTTCTTTTAGTAAAACCCTTTTAGAAAGAACTCTTGCATTGCCTCCTTGACTATCCCCCCCTCAAACTAATCCAAGTTTCCTAATAGAAAAAGTTATTCAATCCATCCAGACCTGGAGCTTTAGATCCATTCGTGCTAAAGATAACCTTTTCTATTTCCTGATCTGTAATAGATCTTATTAACCTATAAACTTCATGATCAGGAATCTTAGTGGTTATAAACTGACTAAGGTCGTAATCCAACTCAGATGGGAGTTCTGATCCAAGTAGATTACTGTAGAAATTCATAGCTTCCTTAGCTAAATCATCTTGTCTAAAAACCTCCACTCTAATTTCTGTTTTAATTGAGGTAATTTTGTTAGCATTCTTTAGAGATAACATAGAATTGAAGAAGAACTTTATACATCTATCTCCTTCTTTTAACCAATTTAGTCTAGCTTTCTGCTTCAGTAAAGAGTATTGATTGTCCACTGCTTCCAAATAGTTTTTAAGAGCTTCCTTCTCTATTGTAGCTAGAGCTCCATCCAAGGGGTTTTTTGCCAATGCTTTTTAAATAGAAGAGAGTTTATCCTTAGATATTTCAATCTCCTTTGTAAGATTCAAACCTATCTTACCATTAAGAATCTTCAGCTTCTGTTTTATAGCCTTGAGCTTTCGGATACAAATGTACTGATATGTGCTTAATTGTTAATATATTTAATTATTTATACTTAGCGATTATTGACATAAAAATGCTTAAGAAACTCAATTTAATTCATATATGATTTTAGGTACAATTTGAAAACAACGAAATTAAAGTGAGTCAAAAGTATCCCATTTAGGACATTTTCCGAAGATCAGTACTCGTTTGTCTTCATGGAGTGGACAAAGAAAATTAAAAGACGAAATTGGAAGACAAAGGAGAATAAAAATTTTAATGCAAGTAATTGAAAAAAAAAGATAATCGAGCAGCATGAAAACACTGCGTTGAAGCAGCGTTAAAGCTGCGTGAAACGCAACATTGCTGCTTCATTCAAGCAGCGTAAAACGCTGTGTCCAAGAGGCAACCTCCGACAGCGAAGACACAAGCAATAAATTACGCAACAGGCGTGACCCAGGGGGAAACAGGGGACGACGCGGGCACAAAGAGGGACGACGTAGGCAGCAGGCGTGGAGACAGCTGTGTTGGAGAGCTGCAGCGTTAAACAATACATGAGGGGATTTTTGGGTAGGCATTAAGATGGGGGCTAAAACTATTTTTTGGAAAATATCTATGAAGGGCTAAACATCCCGACGTCGGTTCGGAGGTGACATCGATGCCGATGACCTGGGTTAAGTATTTTTTATTATTTTGTTGTTTCTTTCTCTCATTAAGAATTGATTGTATTATCCTATTTTAATTGATTTGGGTATTGCGTATAGATAATCAGATTTTCATTATTGTTCGGTTATTTGTATATGAACCCGTTGAGTATTATGAATTGATGATTTTAATGTGTTCATTGAATTGTTAATTTGAAACCCATTGCTAGAATTTCAATATAATCCGTAATTGATATGTTGAAATTCATGTGTAGCGACTAATGATTCGTAATCATTAGGGATAATATTACCTAGGTTAAATGACGCATCGTATGTAGTTGTTGTCTTGATTAATCAGTTTTCCTAATTCGTAATGCTACTGCCTAATTAAATCTAGAGATCGTATCCTAGGTTGTTCAGTGGTTAGGTTTAATTGACGATCATATCTTGACTAAACAAAACTTAAGGGAAAACTTGAGTTAATTGTTAACCCGCGATTAATAGTTGCTATGAGAGGTTAAAGAACAATAAATTAATAAAATATACTTAGTTAAGGTGTAGGCCGAGATTAAACCAAAGAATCGGGTCCCTACCGAATTCCCCACCTTTATCATTTTTGCATGTTTAATTTGTTTTTACGAGAAAATCAATTATATACTAAACGTTCTAAGTTCCTATTGGCCAACCACACGTAACATATATGGGGCACCTTATTCATGAGGGTGGGGTCTCCATTGATCCTTCTAAAATTGAAGCAATGAAGTCCTGGCCTACTCCTACTACTGTGCATGATTTAAAGGGATTCATGGGTTAACTGGGTATTACTGACGTTTTATTCGAAACTATGGAGCGATAAACAAGCCTTTAACAAAGCTCTTAAAAATGATTCATTTCAATGGAGCAAGATAACCTAGGATGCCTTCGAGCACATTAAAGTGGCCATGAGCATAACACTAGTGTTGGCAATGCCTGATTTTTCCAAACCATTCATCTTAAAGACAGATGCTAGCAATAAAGGCATAGGTGCAGTGCTCATTCAAAGGCAATAACTAGTGGCATTTCTCAGTAAGTATTGGTACCAGGAATCAAGGACTTTCTACATATGATAAAAAGCTACTGTTGTGTTATTAGCCGTTGAACATTGGAGACATCAGTTAGAATTTGGATGCTTCATCATTAGAACTGACCATGACAGCTTGAAGTTCCTCTTACAATAGAAACTTACTACACACCTACAAAAGAAGAGCCTAACTATGTAACATACCCCTTAGGAGAATATGCAAATGCCACACAACACAAAACTAAAACATATCAACCATATTAAAGCATTTTTAGAAACTCAATCAACATATATTAGCTTTCATTGAATTTTGTTCTTAAACATAACATATCAAACATATTATACTTATCCAAATTCATGCCATAATTTCAAAAGCCAACCTGTATAAAGGTTATTACAAATCATTTATAGGATAATACAAACCTTATCCATAAATATTCAAAATGTCTCATTACATTGAAATACAACTCAAACTTAAACATAAACAAAGAATTAAATAAAACAACTTCCAAAATAGAACACAATCTTCTTAGCCACTGCGATTGTCTTTGTCCCAGTCTTTAAATCTTCTTGTCAGAACCTACACAGCGGTCAAACCACCATGCTAAGCGTAAAGTTTAATAGGGAATAACTAAACATAATGCATAATGGCAACTGTTTCTAACAGTCGTCTAACAATCATATGTACAAATTCAGATCATATCACAACAATCTTTAATTTTTCATATTAAAGAGTAATCCAAACATTATGTCTCATAACAAAATATGATTCATCAACAAAGAACATTCTTATATCAGAACAAAACTTATAAATATCATAACAAATTGTATAAGCATCAAGATTGAATATCAGAACAAGATATAATCCTTTCAGATAAAAAATATGACTTTTATTAGATCATAATATGTTTTTTATCAAATCAGAGCTTATCTTGTATCATATCAGAACTTGTTTATATCAAAACTGAACATGCATCAGAATACGAAACAAGTTAGCATGCTAATGCTTTTTTATAGAAGTAGGTAATGGGACCAGAATAGGAGATACTATGATTAGTATCAAAGAATAGGAGAGACTTATGTCTCTGTAATAGAAGATACTGAAGTGTCAATATTAGGAGATACCTTAGTGTTACAGGAGCAACTATAGACCCTTCTAGGCATGCTTATTTACCCAAAACTACGTCTTGTGTTGGATCCCGAATTTTTAGTGAAAATTAGAAATATTAAAATAAAATTGAATGAGTATTTTTATATATGTATTGTGTTATAGATGAATTTGTGCTTTAAGAAAATTAATGAGAAAAAGAATCGATTAGTTTTAATGGCTTTGATATTTGAGTAGATT
>JANVCL010000004.1:21561762-21577657 GCA_026546855.1 Erythroxylum incrassatum
ACTTAACAGTTTTAGCTTCCACAAAAGGTTCGAGGCCCAACACATAATGCATGCTCAAGAGAATTTCTCGGGTTTCTTATCCTTAATCTTATCACAATATCAATCATATGAAACCATACTCAATTTCTCAATCCAGAATTATCTCACAGCCAACTTTCGCGTTCACTTTGTTCAATTTTCTCATCAAGAAGGTGAGGTAATTAGGTAATACTTCCCTCTACAAAGTTGTCCTTCTTTGTCTTGAAATGATACCAAGTTCATTCCATTTGGTTCTGTATACTGAAAGTTATACTCAAAAGATTGTAGACTGTTCTTAAGCTTCATTAGAATTCTTATCTCGACTTCAAATCAAATTCTGAAATTTTTAGAGGCAGAATTAGAACTCAATTTCTTCAAACAAATTGTATTCCTATGTCTCTAGTTTACTCCAAATCAAAAATCACTCCATTCGAATAACTACAGAGAAAGTTATGCCTAAAATACTAAAGTATATTCAAGCTGTTAGGAAACTTCGTCGCGCAAAATTTTCCAAATAGCAAAATTCTTTGACATTTTCTTAAAATTTTGCTGCAGCAAACTTTTACAGAAAACAAATCCTTCGAGTTGGCCGCAGTGAACTAAAAGGAGTTAGCTGCGGTGAACTTTACTGCGTTTTAATCATCTTCTTCCTCTCTCTCTACTATGTTATTATCAAAAACTCAATCTCTATCATTTAACTCCAATAACTTGCAAACAATCCCTCTAACTCCTTTTTAGCTCATCAGTACATCCACACAATTTACAACTCCAAACTTCACACTTACCATCAAAATCCGATTAACACATGCAACTTTAAATTTCCAACTTTTTTTTCCACATTCACAGTTTTAAATCCTCATCTGAGTCATTTAGGACATCCATTCACCGAGACCACACTACATAAACTTCTCATGCATGTATATATTTCCAACATAAAATGTCATCCAACTCATGCATGAATTCATTTCCAACACTAACATATCATCCGAAACATTCACAGAACTCAGAAAGTTAGAATGTCACTTACTAGATTTTTCTTCAAATTCTTTAACAATGAGAGTGATGATGAACAGGGTGCGGTGATTGTTGAAGAAGCAAGACTAACGAGAGAAAAGCAACTAACAGTTGGACCAACTTATTTGTGTTTCAAAGGACATTACTGCAATAAGAATCCAAATTAGTGTTTCAGTGATAAGGGAAACAAAACCCAGCAAAAATGAAGAACAAACAATAAGCTTCATCTTTCTCAACTTGATTACGTGTTTATTAACACATTAACACATGGCCCCATTGCATGACTCCCATTTGCCTTTCATGCAAGCTACCACATGTCTCCAACATCTCAGGCCATTTGTTACACATAAAGAAGTGCTACATGTCCAAATACCATTGGTCTATTTTTCCTAAGGTTTCAAAATTTCTAGAAAAATTCCTAAAATTTTCAAAAATTTTGAAATAATACAAATAATCTCCGAATAAAATTTCCACAATTTATTAGCATTTTATAAATCCATTTTGCCCTAAATATGTAAACGAATGCATGCACAATAATTTGTATGTGTCTACAAACAATGCACTGAAATTCCTTAATTTTCCTAACCCCTAACTTGGGACGTTACAACATGACTTTTCTTGCCAATACAAGATATGATAAAAATCATATATATTTCTAATTTTTTTTACTTTTGAATATTTGATACTAAATGTAGATTCAACATTATTACAGCGTTTAAGGCATGATAATAAATAGAGAGCTAAGTAAAAGTAGTTGATCCAAGATTATACAAATAGTTTATATATATTAGATCAATGAGACTTATGCTTAACATAAGTGCAAGAATACAAAGATAATTAAGACTATCCTTTTATGTCATAATAGTTAAATCAATATAATGAGAATCATAAAGTTGTATAGAAGGACAAAACTTATGAAACCTGTTAGGTTGAAGGATAACCAAATATCATTTGGCAAAAGGACAACTATGGTATTAAATTGTTAAATCTTATACATATGATGTATAGGATATAATAATAATTCATAAGAGGATGAATACTTGTATTTCATTAAATTTACTAATAAATTCATCTAATATAGTCATATTCATTAAATAAAATTTTGATTTCAAATTTTGAAAAGTGTAAACTATTTAAATCGAAGTCAAAATTAAGCATTAGGAATGTTAAAATACTACGATAAGATCGATGTAGTAAGATTTAAATTTTTTAGTTATCTATAGAGAATAAGATTTTCTTGTAAATACCTCCATAACTAAATTTCATAATAGTATGAATTTGTATAAAGGGGATTATACAATATGAGATATTATATGATTCAATATTATTTCTTTTAGAGTAATATCTAGTACAACAACTTATCTTCAACAGTTTTAATTAAATCAGTTAGCAAGATTCTATATTATATATGAAATGGTAAGGATTTAAAAGAGTTGAATTTAGTAATTTTGAGATGTAATGCTTAGTTGAAGCATATATTATCTAATAGTTATAGAGCTAAATTGGATAATAGAAAGTTATGATATATCCAAAAGATTGAATGTAATCTTACAAACCCCTATTAAAAAAATGTTTGTTTCCATACTGATGATAGAATGGTTCTCAAGATAACTAGTGGGGTAAGATAATGTTTTAAAAGTTCAAATCTTATAATAGTACACCCAAATAGAACTAGTGCCTTTATTAATACATTTGATGTATAGTCAAAAGGTCATGATATGTTGAATATTCATTTTTTTGATGAATTACAAGAGTTTTTTTTTGAAATGATTGTAGATTTATTATGTTTACAAGAATGTTAATAGAAGTATAGTTGTTATCTTTAATAGGACTATGTAATAACATATTTCTCATTGAGAATAATAATTCATATTTTCAATTATTGAAGAAATGATAGTTTAAAAGCAACTCCTATTATATATGAAAAGATAATAATTTAATTCTAGGAATTAAATATATAGATAGATAAAGAAGTTGTTTACTTATTGTAATCTAAGTACATGGATAATATACTAAAAGTATTTAGTATTTAAGATAAATGATACTTATAAAGTATTAAATATATCCATTATTCTATGTATAAGTTGATATTTGAGTTCAAGACCATATGGATATTAACTTCAATTTGATATAAATAAGTCATAGTTGAAGTATACTTTACTTATAATACTATTAATTTAGCAAAGTTCCAATGTAGCATTAATTGCTAATCAAGTCATAATATATATTCTCATTTAGTGAAAATGATTAATTAAATAAAGAAGTTTTTTAATGAAATTGGTATAGTTTCCTTTAATTATAATGATAATTAAGATTAAGGTTGTAAGAGTTAGCTCTTATCATAGAGAATCTTGTAGAATTATTTACTAAATCACTATCCCAATAGTATCATGATCACCATATGTGGTATAAGATAATCGATTGGCTACTACAAGCAGGAGATTGTTGGTTTATACCCAATAGATAAGCTAGTAATAGTTTTTTTGTGACAAAATTATTTAAAGATATTATTTATCTTATAAATATTTGTTTAATTAATTTATATATAAGATAAAGTTTGTGAGATAAATGTACATTATAAATAAAATTTTGATGAGATCATAATGAGAAAATTCGTGTGTTTTTTATTAATATAAAATTGTTGTTAGTTATTGTTCTATTAAGACTAGACATTAATAGAGTATAAAAAGGCTAATATGTATTATATTTCTTCCTTATAAAGGAAGTATTTGATCTTATAGGCTAAAATATAGAGATCCTTACAAACATTTAGGTGTTTATTAGAGAACAATTTTAATAAAATAGCCCAATATGATAATTTTATTTAGATTATTACTTGTACGTCCATAAAAAATTCTCATTATGATGAATATATGAATAATCATTTAACTTGAGATCTTCAAAGTATCTCATATAAGGCTTACTTATTTTGATATTACATTTAACCTATCCTTATCAAAAGTAGCTCAATTAGTAGTCGTTGAATATAGCATGAACTATATGGAGCTATTCGAGTGATTAATATAAGAGTCATTGCACTAAAGTGATTAGAGAGAATGTTTCATAGTTCTCAATTAGTATTAATACAAAAAGTATTTAGCCAAAGTTGAATGATATTTTAAAAACAATTTTCATATGTCATTAATATAACCAGTTATTAATGCTAAAGAAATAATATGATTGAAAACAAATAGTATAGGCATTAATTTTATGCTCTATGTCTAATTAGAATATTATATGATGACAGATTGAATTATACGGAAAAAATCATACATGAAAAAAATATTCAAAACCACTTAGATAGTCATAATATTTGGATAGTTATAATATGTTGTTAGATGTTAATTTTATTTATAAATATAAATTATTTAATTAAAAAATTAAAGATAAATTAAACTAGTATCATACACAAAGAACAATTGACAAAAGGTAATTTAAACTAATTGGACTTTATTACAAAATTTGAGAAACTTTAAAAGTTAATAATGAGATGTTAATAAATAAGGACAAATATTAGATATTATTTGAGTCTAATTCATATTTAATTAGAATTAATTATTGTTCTAATTAAATTTTAATTAATATAAAAATATATTTCAATTAAATTACTAAAAGATTCAAACCTTGTAAATAATCATACACTCCAAAAAAATTAACACTTTTTACTTATATCTTTTTACACCATTTATAGATTCCTTTTAACTAATTTATATGGATACAATTAAAGATCGAACACATGTGCAACTATGATAGTCATAAATCAGTTTCAAAAACAATTTGAAAGAAACTGCAAAGAAAATGATCATATTATCCAATAAAATACAGTTTACGTTTATATTTTATTATTTTCACGACCTATTTGGCAATCAGAGAGTTACATTAGCTATTAGTTAATGCTATCAGCAATTAGCTGACAGCGAATTAATATAGCTTATTTGACTAACGGATAACATTAACTGTTTATTTAAAGATATTTGATAAAATTAACTATTTAGTATTAACTGTTTATGTATAGAATGACTTAAAAAACGATTTATAAAGACATGAGTATTATATTGGACATTCCTCTGTACAATTTACTCGATCCTTTCAGTTGTCTTTGAATTTACTTTCAAAGTTAAAGGAAAAAACATATAATGGGATGATAACTCTTTCCATTTTCTAATTCAAAATTGATATTAATTCAACTTCAAAAATTAAAATTAAAAATATTAAATTTGATATTAATTCAACTACAAAAATTAAAATTAAAAATATTAAATTTAAATAGTAAATTTAGTATCTCTATCTCTATCTCTTTGAGTAATTTATAATAACTTTTAGATATAATAATCTTTTAGTTTCTTAATTTCTCAGCTACTGAAACAAAACGCTCGACATAAGAACTTTTTAAAATTAGCGAATTAAGTTCAATCCATCAATCTAATCAACTTATTACTAAACATAATTATCAGCTATGTCAAACAGCTAAAGACTTTTCAATCCACCAAAAAATGGCTGAAATGTCATTTACCAAACAAGGAATATATATTAATCATATTATATAATTTATAATGATATTGACTTTCGAAAAATTAAATAAAAAACACATAAAATCAAAATCTCATCCGAATTTTTCAACAATAACGGAACACTTATTTTTTTCAAAATCAGTAGTTCAATCATACCGCATAGCCACCAAGTATTTCCATCTTCTCTAAACAGTGCGGAAATTCATTGCATTCAGCATAAGATAAGGTAAATTAGAGAACTGTTAAGTTATTTTTCTATCAATGAAAAGCTAAAGATACAGATGATGTAATAGCTTTGAACTGGTCTTCATACAGCAAATCTTATTTTGCCAAAGTTATGGGGTTTGATTTGATGTCAGAGACCTGCTAAGAGCTCAATGTAAGAAAATCTGGTTCTTAGTGATTGTGCCGGTTTCCCCTCTGAAGCAGGAAGATGAGCTTTCACAAGTTAAATCACTAAGCAATCAAAAGAGGAACTCAACTTTCTGGATTTATGCTTTGAAGTTCATAATTTAAGTTATTAGGCTCCTGAATGGAGCTTCATTCTCCTCAAAGAAATATAGGCTAAAAGGCGGTACCCAAAAACCATTGCCACCAACGCAACAACTTCGGATAAGCCATTGTCAATTCTCGTCCCATTTACAGCGGGTGTCAAATGCTCGTATTGCACCTTGAGAAGAAGCTTATAGGTGTGGTAGTTGAAGGACATATAGCGGATCCAAGAGACAAATACGGGAACTTTCTGCAGAATCGAAGATGTGTTAGTCATTTCTGTTTTGGACTCATATTGGAGCATCTGAATGTAAGAAATGTCTGTTAGTGGCACAGAGTTTATTTTCACTAAAATAACAAACTCAACTCCTGATTATAAGCTCTGTGACCTCAATATTGGTTGTTGAAGTAAGAGTACTTTGATTTATTGTCGAAATGAAGTCAGCAAATTGCATCAGTTGTTGCAGAGTCTATGATTCAATTACTGGGGAAAAAAAATCATCCACATACGCCAGGGAAGAGTTCGGAATAACCACTATATTAACGTGAGACCAGGTTTCTATGTTTACCTGGACAAAGAACCCTCCAGCAAGCATGAAAGTCATCACAGTTACTGAAGCCAGAGTTGTAGCCTTCTTCAAGTCCATCAGTGTGGCTCCAATGGCTAACCCAAGCCCCTGCCATTGCACCCATCTTATGTTAAACATGTTTAGTGTCCATGGTCATAGCTCCATGAGTAGTTGCACTATTATTTTACCTGAGCTGCGACGATGCAGAGAAGAACCGTGAGCAGGCTAAGGAAAAAGGGAGCTGCACTCAGTTTCAAACCTGCCATGAAATAGACGACAAGAAGGAAAAGCACAGGCAGTACAAGATCAAGTGGAAGGTCGCTTGTTGTTCTTGCCACAAAATATGCGCTTAATCTGTACATGTCAGCTGAACGTTCTTTACTTAACATGGCTCTTTCTTGAGGAAATGTGAAGATTGCTGTGAAGACAGGAAAGAATCCCCAAAAAACAGCAATGAAGAAAAGCAGTCCGGCCTGCCAAGAAACAAGGTTTTAATTAGATCGTGATACAATATACTTACACTAACCCCGTGAATTATATATTTTCATGATCAGGTACCACCAAAAAGATGATACCTGATCTTGGAGACCTTTTGGATTGTCACAATCTGATTGCCACCAAAGTAATCCTAAGATAACTGCTGTAGAGAGTACTTGAGTGATTCTCAGCCAGCTAAAATAGTCATGACGGCGTTCTTTGATTCCCCTGCAAAACAATATGGTGTACTGTTGCCACCAGCTAGCACCCCATTGCCGCCTAGGTGAAGACACTTGTGTCTTCAGTTCTTCACCAAGAGGCAATGGAGCCATGAGTTTCTTCTTCTCTTTTTCTGCAACTCTTGTCTCATATGCCTCCGTTAGATACTGTATCAAGTATAAATGTTTCTCGATTGAATAATAGGTTTTGATGTTATGGGAAGTGCAATCAATAATTGTCTAAAGAAAATTGAGGCTTTGCTTAGGACGTTCACCTCTTGAACCACCATAGGAGATGGCTTTCCGTTTCGAGTTTCAGCATCTGGGTTCCATGGCAGCACTTTATCCTCCAATTCTGATGGTATAGAGATATCATTCAAGTTCCCATTTGCAAGGTCTAATAAGAACTCTGCTGGGTTCATGGCAAAGAGAGGGTGGCACCCTATGGATGAGAAATAAACCGTTGCTTCTGATGCCTTTCCAAAATAGAGCAAGCTTCCCTTCCCAAGAAGGATCAACTTGTCGAACTTGTGGAAGAGTCTACTAGATGGCTGGTGAATTGTTGTTACCACTGTTTTCCCACCCTGTCGTTAGATTATGAACAAGTTATAGCAATTCATACTCTTTTAGCATTTATCCTCTGAAGTTGCTGACTACATAGGTCATGGTTTAAGGAGACAAGCACGTAGATTTCTTTTTTGTTTTAAACTGACACTTGGGACAATAAGGAAATTGAATTTTACTCGACCATGACCACTACTTCGTACTACCTAACCACTAGCACTGATCAAGAACATGAAATATGAGCAGCAAGGAAAGACGATTTGCACCTCCGCTATGTCGTGTAGCATCTGAACTATCCTCAAAGCAGTTGTAGAGTCCAATCCAGAGGTTGGTTCATCAAGAAGCAAAAGAGAAGGGTTGACTATAATTTCATTGCCAATACAAACTCTTTTCCTTTCGCCTCCTGAGACTCCACGGACGAATGAACCACCGATCATGGTATCCTGGCACCTATTTGCATTATTGTTGTCAATATCTTTTGCATGCAACATTTTAACGAATCCATGTATACACGTTAACACATAAAAATACACATAGAATCTTGTAACTCTATTGTTAAACTTTAGTTGTTTGGTGATAGTAAGAATAGAAGAAGATACCTCTCTAGGCCCAGTTCACAGATGACATCCATAGCCCGTTTTTCTTTCTGCTCTTTTGTCAGTGTCTTTGGCAATCGGAGCATGGCTGCATATGTCAATGTTTCTTTCACTGTGAGGTGAGGAAACAGGACGTCATCTTGAGTCACGAATCCTATCCTGCCAATTTTTTTTCCTATGGTTATTTTACTTACAGTTTTCGAAGCTGCAGTGATGTTTGTGGTTGTGACAAAATAAATACTGAAAGAGCGCAAAAATATATGCACAAACTCATTGCTTCTAGTTGATGCCTGCCAAGTCTTTTCTGGTTCCTTTTCTTCTATAATTGCACCATTAATAGCTTGATAAGGCATAAAATATAGTGTGATCAATCAATGTCCCCTTAGAAACTTCTACAGCATGGATTGATACTTAGCGCATACTAATAGTTATGCATTAAGGACTAAGATTCAAGTTCTTACCTACTTTTCAGAAACTTTGAATATGGTTGGTCATTATAAGTAACTGAGCCCTCAAAATTAGCCTGAACTAGCCGACCGCCAAGAAGATTAAGGAGTGTTGTCTTTCCACCTCCCGAAGGTCCCATAAGCGCCAATACTTCCCCTGGATTAACCGAACCGGCAATTCCATGCAAAATATTCTTCTCCTCTGTCGACGTCATTCCTTTGATGATCACCTTGTACTTAACATCTGTGAACTGCAGTAAAGATAATTAAACCGCTGATAATTAAAATACAAATTAAATTTCACCGCAGCCATAATCATGGAAACAAAGACTAGCTTTGAACGTAACTTGCTAAAAGCCTGCCGTACCCTTCTTCCCTTAAGCAAAGCATTGCAATAATTCAAATCCTGAGCAGGACTCAGGACATGTCTAAGACTTAGAGGTGGGGAAAAAAAAAGGGGAAAATGGCTCTTATCCTCAAATGCTGCTTCCTGGAAGGTGTTAAAACACTAAGCCCCCATAGTTTAGGAAGCTCTAAGAAATGTACGGCGTGTAAATGTTTTATGGAAAGAAGGGAGAGTCTTGTACACAAATTGTCATATAAAATGAAAACTCTGTACAAGACTGAACCTGACCATGCTAGCCATGTTCTATGGATGGCGGTGATCGCTAGATAATTCTGCATCATTGCCTGTCCAAATAGAATGTCCTATATCAATCCTGAGCACCATTAGGAAAGGCAAGCTTGAACACCGGTTCATAGTGACTATTGTAAGTGCAAAAAGGTGATAGACATGATAATTGACAACCTGCACAACAAGGTACGTGTGTTACCTTCAGATAAATTGGCAAGGTGGGTTCTGCTTGAAATTTTGTCTTATGCTTTCCAGCTTCAATGTCCTCCGCTGCAACCATCATAGACACAGTTCTTTGTAACTAAGCACCAAAAAATCAACTAGAACAACAAGCTCTTATTCTTTAGCTTCTGTCTGAATAGTTGTGAATGCTCAACACCCAATATAAAAAAGCTCATCTTTTAGCTACTACGGGGGTTACTACGTCATGTTTGAACTAGTATCGAGGTTTAAATGCTGAACTGTTAGTTTCAACTTAATGAAGTCAAGTCGAGCGACCCGACTGTTTCTATATGTCCGCACTGGACTTCCAAGGGAGTGTCTTCTTAATCAAACGTCTCCAATTTTGTGGTTGCAATAATTCTTGTGGTCACTACTTAGTTTAACAGTCGAAGGTGCCCTCGGTTGATGCAGCAAATAATAATTCCACATCCTTTTCTATATAAAGAAAAACCCAAAACCACAAACAGGAAAATAAAGTGATTAATACTTTTTCAAAGTTTGTGAAATGGACCAAGAAGAAGAAAGAAAGGGACTGATTATGCAAAAGAAGTATGGCAGGCAGGTATCCGCTTTAGGCAGCGTTAGGCTGGAGCACATAATTATTAATTATGACTTGTTTTGTCTCAGTATCGCTGTCACGGGATGACCAGAACCGAGAAGTCTTCTAACGCCAACACAAACTCTTGGTATAAGTTATTTTAATTTCTGTTTCATTCTTGTCTTGTCAGCCATATAAAATAAGGAATTTATAAATACAACTAAAGATACGGTTACAAATTGATATTCACCCTAGGATATAATATAATATAAAACTACTAAGTCAACATACAATTTATTTGTCTAAATAATAGAAGACGATGATTTGTTTTCAAATCCTAGGTTCAGGGTTTTTGCCATTTAGATGAGAAAGTTCAGCGTAGCCCATAGCCACCCAAGTGGCTTCACAGCTATGCGATAAGGCCTCAGGCAACTTTCAGTGTACAACAAAGTCATGGAACGGCTCTACTTTTTTCAAGCAATAATTATTCATTAATCTCCCATTTCTAGAACCAAACCAAAATCATTAGCTAAGTTCCGATGGCAAACCTCCAAATTAAAGGTCGAGGCCATAAGACTTTTTTTTTTTTTGGCAACTAAAACCAATTTTTTACCTACTAGGCTTATTATTACTACTGAAAGTCTTAGCAACATCTTTCTGTAATGTAATTTTTTATAAAGTTTTCATATATAAACGAAGAATAGAAATCTAAAAACAACCCCCGTATTCCTAACATTGTTTAAAATACAATTATACTTCAACCACAAAAAGATTGAACACAATGTTTTGGGTCTTAGAACCAACAAAAAGGTCTGAACCTGGTACACGAGGCCCAACAGCTCAATTTCAACCAAATTGAGGCTATCCTACAAGGCCCAGTAGACACTGTTTCTACCATGAGAAGAAGATAAAGATGGCCTAGCCTACACGACGGACAACATGTCAAGTCGAATCTAATAATGGGAATATGATAATATTAAAAAAAACACATACACACATATGGAGATGAATGACATGACCTTAGATGGATGCCACCTACAGCACCCATTTTATTTTTCGGTGGACCTGGACCACAACCACCAAATGACAACTAACAACTAACTTGCATGTAATTACAGGAATTAACAACATACACATAAATGTACGCAAACTTACGTATATCTTCATCACTGAACGGCTTGGAGTCGGCTATCTCGTCCGGCGGCACGGTGAAGCCGGTGAAGGAGAAAGAGAGGCCTAAGCTAGCGCTGGAGGCCCTGCTCAAGGCGGCCCCGCTGCTTAGCTCATCCAAATCAAACTTCATCTGCGCACTTCTTGCCTTCCTAATGTGTGTGTTTTTGCTACTGCCACCACGCCCTGGCGACGCCCCAGTCATAAGCCTTTTGCTTGATTTTCTAGAGAGTGTTCCGCCGCTCTCCGACACTACTCCGGCAGCCTCGCTTGACGTGGGAGATTTGAGTGCCACCGCCACTGTCTCCACCAGTTGTTCTGACTTTGTTCTGATTAACCCTGACGTGTTGGCTTTCTCCATTTCACAACTCTCACTATTAATTACCACTGAAACATGAATTCCATGACACCATTAGAACAAAAGAAAGAAACATGAATTGCAATCACGAACTTAACCAGTGAAGTTTTTCCAAAATTAAAAGAGATATGTCAAGCATTTTCTTCTCTTGGCCTTTAAAGAAAAATGGAGGAGGCAGACTAGTGGATTAGCACAAGAGATTGATTGTTATGCTGTTCTTGTTATGACATGAGAATTGAATAGAGAAAGAGAGATGGAAGTGCACTTAATAACATGTTTGATCCATACCTTTCCTTTGCTGGTGCTGAACTTGACAGGAAACATGTACGAGGACGAGAGTATCTTAGCTTTCTGGACTGCTACTAATACTAATGCTGCTGCTGGCTAGTGCCCTTAATTAATTATATAAAGGAGATTAAGGTGCCTAAAATACCCCTACATATCCTCAAATATTATAACATTACTCCGCACTTTTATGATAACAACTAGACTCGATAAATGCCATATATGCTTATACCATAGCTCTAACATCCGGATGGTACACCTGTTGGGAGAGAGAAGCTTCTAGGATCAGTGGAATTTTCTTTTCCATGATGTTCTAACGTTTTATTCTTTAGTTAGATTTCACTAAATAATTATAAGTAATGTAAGGTTAATACTCACGAAAA
Source organism: Erythroxylum incrassatum (assembly GCA_026546855.1). NCBI lineage: Eukaryota > Viridiplantae > Streptophyta > Magnoliopsida > Malpighiales > Erythroxylaceae > Erythroxylum > Erythroxylum incrassatum. Next base: position 21,574,258 of record JANVCL010000004.1, read on the forward strand.
CGCTGAGGTATAAAATTGTTTGATTGTGCCGTCTGATAAAGTAGACGTCCAAAGCATAGACACAGAAAGGTATGAGTTGTGCATGGAAGATGAAACAAAAGGCTGTATTGATGAGAGGCTGTGGTTGAGTGTGGAAGTGGCAGTGCCCTGGTGATGAGGGCATTTCTTCTTTTACTTGGAATTTTGTACAGGATCATGTATTGCACGTTCTTGGTCCCAATTTGTGGCATTTTTAGTTGACTATTTCTGACATCACTTTTCCTGGTCACTGCAAGTCTATGTATACATCAAAACACTTTGGAATTGCCTCATCCTTATCTCCGTTTCAGTTTCTCAAATTGCTCAATGCCAATTATAACACACAAAATCAGTCTAACTGCAATCTAAAGCTTTAATGATTGCAGCAAACCAATGTGTCCTGTAATAATACAATAACTCCTGTACTTGGAAGTGCACGACCCAGTACTCCTAGCTGTATTCGCCAAGGGTCACTGCCCTTTGAAACAGAAAGCAGGGTCCATACGCGAAACAAACAAAACCGACCCTTTTGTTGTCTGTATTCCCTGCCCCAGTTATTCAATTTTGATGGAAAATATATTAAAAATATAACTATTTATTCATTAATTAGTTAACTTACGATTGAAAACAAGTATTTTAATTATGCTTAAAAATTCATGTGGGTTAAATTAGAAACCTTATTTTTGTCTTGTAATCATGCAACTCTAAGGTATATTTGTGAGGAAAGCAACCAGTAATTATGATCGGATTGACTTAAGTGTCTGAGTGATTAATGAAAGTTAAAAGGATGTGAGAGCATAATAGTGACGACGAACGAGTGGACGATTGGCGAAAAGCATACCTTTGGTGGTTCCTGATTAGGAACACAGATGTCTGCGTCCGCCGGTGGATCCACTTTTGTTGATTGCTCATTCATCGGCGCACCTCGATCTACCAGCCATGTGTCCCCTACCCCATTTCGGTTTTGCCGTTTGACACGTTAGTGATCAAATGCAAATTGTAAACAAAATTAAGTGGACTCATTATATCTTACTTTAACAATATTTCAAACTTCTTATTCAATTAATTCAGTACGACCACTTTAGTAAATCTTAATTAATTATCGACAAATTCAATTTAAAACTATTTTTTAAATTCATTCAAGATCTATTCTCACTCAAATCAAATTTGAAGTTTACATGATGTCTGAATGTATCAAATATTAAAACTTGAATTGTTCTTTAATACAGCACTTTTGGCATTTTCCCAATTAAGAGAGATAGGTAAATTTAAAATGAAAAGATGCCAAGATCTATCTTTTTAACAAAAGACAAGAAAAATATCTGGAATCAATAATTCAACATAATCAAAACAGTAAAAAGGGCTTTAATTGCAGAAAAGAAAAACACAAAAGGGGTAATTGAAATTAAATCACTTTCTCCTTCTAGTCTTACTGTCACTAGAACCAGAAGGAGGGGCGGTGCCGCCCTGCTGACGGCAAGCCACGTGACAGGGACGTGATGGAGACATTGTCACAGACAAATCTCTTTTTCCGTGGTTAGGTCACGTCTCAGTCCTAACGGATTAGAAAGAGAGAGATGGGAGTGGAACCTAATCGAAAGGCCTACATGAGCCGTTATTCCTCTGCCACGTGTAGCCCACAAATTCTCGTCTATTGACACCTCAGACAAGTTCAGTGGCCAACAGCACATGCGCGGACACGTGGAGCCTTAACAGTACGCCTCTTCTTGTAATCTTTTTCTGCTTTTATAGGCTGGCACTTGGCATGATACAGTCCAAAGTGATAGTGACCTCTCTGCTTTTAATTAAATAAAGCAAATGCTCTTTTTATCAGCACTAACACGCATCTATTTAAAGGAGAACCTCCCATTATTTTCTTTTTATTTTGGTTTAGACTTAATTATAAAAAATCATAAATTTTACTTAACTTTTAGAATATTAATTTCAATTTTAAAAAGAACTTTTAACTTTTAATAAAAATAGCCCAATGTTAAATTTTCTACTTATATAAATGACGAGATAAGCTATGTCAGAATATTATTTTCATTACATGGTTGTCATGTATTATATATGTATCAAGTATATATTTTATTCCTTAAAAAAAGTATATATTTTATTATTTAATAAATTAAAAATATTAAATATCCTAAAATGGTTATGGATTAAAATGTATGAAGGATGCACAATTTTTTAGGGTTTTTGATTTTTTTATTTGTTAAATAATAAAATTTATACTCATGTGTTAAAAATAATAATCTAACATAATTGGTCACATCGTTTGCATTGGCAAAAATTTTAACGTCGACTTATTTTTGCTAAAAATTAAAAGTTAGAATATTTTAATGTCACTTTTTAAATTTTGTACTTGTATTATAAAATTGAGTAACTTTTCATTGGTTTTTAACAATTAACCGTTTGCTTTATTACCATTTTTGTTTTCTTGTACACTATTGGAAAATGTTCTTATTTATATGGATGACATAAAGCTTGAAAGTTTTATTTAAAATTAACAAATCAAATTTAAGTTAATCAAAATTTGGGTCAAGATTAAGTATGAAAACGAAAACTAATATGAATGATTAAACCCCCATCTTAAATTGATGCTATTTTTAAAAAATAATTTCAAAACAGTGTCATGTTAGACTTATGTTTAAGAAATAATATCTTATTAGAAAACTTTATATTCAAACCATACAACTTAAATATGTTTGAACTTCAAGCTACCCTCTTGGAGAATTAACTTGAGAAGCTATTTCTTTCACCATTTTTGTAACTAATATATTAATTACAGTATAGAAAATAGAAGATTACGGAATAATTTTATCATCCAAAATTAGGTTTTATTAAATTATTTTAACAATTTATGTATAATATTACAATCACAAGTTTAATTATGTTATTATTACACATAAAGATCTGTAACTTTAAATTCAATTTTAATCACAAAGTTATTATAAACAATTATCTTTAATTTTAGAAAAATAGTCCATAAAATTATAGTATAATTAGAGATGGTAAAAATGGTTCGCCTCCAAAGTTAACAAAATTAATTCCAATTGGTTGAATTTTGAACTTAACTTTGAATTTTTTTTAAAATGTGAACTTTGTACTAGACTCGAGCTCCGTAATCTATCAACTTGATCCAAAAATTGCACCTATCATATTTTATAATAAAAAATGATATCTTCACTCACTCAAGCGAGTCCAGATTCCTTGTCTAATATTATGGTATTTTATTGTGTCCAATAAATCTCAGTCATTTATTTATGTGAGTCCCGCATGGGACTCACGTGGAGCCCGCAAAATAAATGACTGAGATTTCATGAGACAGAATAAGACAGAGTAAAACTGGACAGAAGATCTAGACTCCACTCAAGCTTGC
>JANVCL010000004.1:21584319-21597441 GCA_026546855.1 Erythroxylum incrassatum
AGTAGTAGTAGTAGTAGTAGTAGTAGTAGTAGTAGTAGTAGTAGTAGTAGTAGTAGTAGTAGTAGTAATAATAATAACAATAACAATAATAATTATTAAATTGAAGAAGAAGAAAATTAATAATAATAAGAAATTTAATAAAAACAAAAATAAAATTAATTGATAAAATTAATAAAAAATAATAATAATAAGTAGAAAATTAATAATAATAATAATAAGAAAATTAATTATGTATAAAATGATAATAATAATAATAATAATAATAATAAGAATAAGAATAAGAATAAGAAAATTAATTATGTATAAAATGATGATGATGATGATGATAATAATAATAATAATAATAGGATAAATAATTTTGTATAATTATTAATTATTATTATTATAAGAAGAAAATTTATTTCATATAATAATAATAATAGTATTTTGTACTTTTTGTTTATTATTTCTTTCCTATTTTAAGTTTATATTTTCAAACCAAACAATGGAATAGAAATTCTTTATCTATTTTATTCCTTGAACTAAACAAAGTAATGTCCATTTTATTCTATTCCTCATCTTTTCTATTCCAAAAATAACTATTATATTTCTTATTTATTCCATTCGCCATAAGGCTTTAACAAGGACCAAATTAGTTGTTTTCTTTTTCTAGTCAATTTTCGAATCACCCTCGCAACATTTTCTTCTCTAAAGTTGGTAAAAGATGAGGACGTTGTTTTAATAATTTTTTAACTAAATATCTCTAAGATTTGATGGATCATTAAAATAATAGAAATTCTTGCTTAAAAAAGAGTACAAATTCTTATAAATTAATAAAATAATAATTTTCTAATTTAGTTAAAGTCAAAATTGGGATTGCCAGCATACTTGTTTGAACTTAAGTTTTTTTATGGTTCGACCTAGTCCAATTCTTTTTTAATTTCAATTCAGGCTTTTCAAATTAATTTGATTTAATTGGTCGATAATCTAAAATTTAAATTAAATTGATATTACTTTAGTATTTTGTAAATTGATTTAAGTTTTTCAGATTAAATTGAGCATCCTAAATTCAAATCTAATTTAAAATTCGGTGTCAAAACTAATTATTTTAATCGAGCAACAACCCCAAAAAAAACAAATAAGAGAATTGTGATATTATTTTTCTCTTCAGGAAAAGAACAAGAAGAATGCATTTAATTTGAAATAATTAGAGGACACCTTCCCACGTGCTCACAAGATAGTCAATTAGCTATCAGTTACCTTCTTTTAAAGAAAAAGAGGGCACGTCAGATATTTATATTGCGTAGTGGAGGCTTGTTTTCGTATTTCATGGGCAAGAGTTAACATAAAAAAATAATTAGCTCTTAGTATTTTTAAAGTTTAAGCTTGAACTTTACAAATGGACGGAGTTGTATCTCTAGGTAAGGATAAACTAATTTGACAAAGTTTCATAGCAGCTAATGACAGTTTTATTTGATGTTTTCACCAAATTGACATTCTTTTCTTTTCCTCTCCTTTCTGACCTAGCCTGACGAGAAAAAGATGGTTATAAAATAGTACATATAATCTGAGCATCACTGAAACCAAAATAATAATAATAATTGAGTTAGAAGCGGCAATAAAAACCAAAAGTAATTGAAAAGTGATTGCTTAATTATTGTACACATCACTCAGCCTGTTGCTTTATAGAAGGCAAGATGCGGATCCATATTAATTCAATCACCATTAGAACTTTACACATTACTGCTAATCCAAAACCACCTTTACAGCAAATGCCATTAAGGTGATTGCCATGACAAAGCATAATCATAGATTCATAATCCAATCCACCTACTTTTTGATTGCAAGTAAATAACTTTATATGCCCAAGCTGAGAATCTGTGTAATGCACTCCCAATCTTTGAGCTAGCTCAATTACACGGCTATTGACTATTGAACAAGTCCAACCTTAAAACTTCAAACTTGCATGAAATGACCGTAGAACAAGTCCAATCACGCGGTTATCCGTTGTAGAACAACTCTTTGTCGCTTTCTTGTGGATACAATGTGAAAAGGCCTTGGACAAACCCAAATATTTGTCCAAAACAAGACTCAAACATTATCACATCAAAATGTTTAATTTTGTACAATCATTTGCCAATAAATTCTGGGAGAAAAATGGATACACAGATACAAGTGTTCTGGGTAGTAAGGGAGAAAACATCAACATGACTTTTATGAGAAAGTTGCAGAAACTGACGAAAGAATTTAACCGTAGCATACGTGAAATAGCAATAATACATGAACGTGCCATATACATGAGAGGAACAACAAAAGATATACCTCAGAATTATATTCCAACAAACTACATGAACAAAACATGCTCACAGCATACCATCTTGACTAACCATCCAGCAAAATGTACTCAATCAATGGACAACGAAATCAAATCGCATCAGATAAAACACCCAAACAAGCACCAGTAAAGAACCCATCAAAGGAATGAAAAATTTATGGCAACAACATGACTGAAATCCACATGGTCTTCATAAACCTGTCATACCTGTCATAGCGTATGAACATTGGCTTCGCATGATATGGCAGATTGAATAGCAATTTCATATTTGTGCCTTTGTAAGACATCTCCACTGTTGTCTGCGGGGACTATTGTCTAATAGTATTAGCAACCCAACCTTGCCAGGCGAAAGGTTGCCTGAAAACCTGCGGCACAATCAGAGGTGAATAAATTGCATTAATAAATCATTAAAAGGGTGAAAAAAAAAAGATGCCATTTTAATACTGAAGAACTCACAACTTTGTCAGAGGCACAACAAATATTTTCATCAATATTACTAGAATGATTCAGTTTCTGTTTTTTCATTTCTTTTAAGCTAGGTTTTGATTTTTCTCAACATGTGACAAAGTATGTAGGTTCACGAGTTAACTTACTTGCTTCGACGAGCTTTCTTTCTCCAGAAAACAAAAGACACGATCCACTAAGTGCAATGAAACAAAGATAAATGAAGAAAGTTTCAGTTCAAAGTACAAAAACTTTCAGTAAACATGTTCAGGATTGGAATAGTGCTAAATCACTGCCGTACTTTTAGCTTGTGTGTGGTCATTCAAGATTCAATGGCATAGGTGGCAAACATAAAAGTTTAAGATTCCTGACCAATAAAAAGGAATTTATATTTATATCTACATCTATATTCACGAATACGTGTGTATGTGTTTATATTTATTTATATGTATTTATGTATGTATGCATGTTGTGTTATCAAGATCCCACAATTAGGGCATCAGCTAGCAAAAAGTACACGAACTTTGATTTATAAAAAAGTCAGAGATAGAGGTAACACAGGTTCTAGCAGTACCAAATTAATTGATAATCAATACACTGCAGCTCATTTAAAGAAATTCATAAGTTACAACGTTGATAATAGTGTACGTCAGCCTATCTAAAATGTTGAGCCCACCTAATGGCCGTAGGAAGAATCGGAAGTTCAAGAGTGAAGTAAAAGTTTTATTATATCCATAGTTCTCATTAGAAGTATTTAGTTACTAATATATAGTCGATACACTAATATTATGACAGGCAGTAAAAGGCTCTCAATGAGAGTGTTTACTTCAGCCACCACAGAAAAAGCACACATATATAAATTATACATGATAAGAAACAAAGATTATCTATATGCAGCATAAATTTACCTTGAAAACCGATATGAAGGAAATCTTTCCAACAATAGATGGCTTCCTCACAGGCATCTGTCTTTCTGGTGTCATATCCTTGCACAAATGCTGGGCAATCTCTTTCAACAGTACTAGCTGTGCTTTATCTGTTCGCATTGAAATAATTGCCTGCCTCATAGATTCCCTGTCAGCCTCGAGTGCCTGAAGCCTCATGTAGAGCTTTTTTATATCAGGGTCACTGAAATCGGGCCTACTTAATGTCTCCCTAGGAGTGGACAAAAAATCTTCGTAAATTCCAACAGTAGCTTTTGATTCTGTAGCACCAGTATGCTCTGCCCCATTATGCACAGAATCAACGGTATAAATTCTGTCACTTGTATCATCTCCAACTTGTGATGCATTTTCCATATTTCTAACATTTGAATTGTCCTCTGTTTGTGAAACACAATCTACTTTCTTGAAGCCATTCTCAAACTTGAACTTAGGAGACTCTGTCGCAAAATCTGGGACCCTTTCACTAGATATCCCTGGGAATGAACTCAAACTATCCACCGATAACCTCCTGCTATGCCTTGGCCGTCTGGGAGAGTAGCCAACTGTAACCTTCTCCAAGACATTCTTTGCCCCAAATAAATCCCCATCGACTTGACTGTTGCAAGGACTTCTCTCCATTTGATATATTCGGTATTCCAAATTCTTCAATCGGTCCCGAGGTGTTTCCCCAAATGCATACTTCTCAACATCAACAACATGCTCGTCATCATTATCATTCTCCAAAGGAGCATGGTTCGCATTTATATTGCACTTCAGGGGTGGATAGTTGTATTCTGGCAATTCAAATTGTTCGTCCACACTATCAGACATGTTAGGGTTGCAGCTGAACCCGATCATTTCAGCCTTTTCAATCTCCACCTCAACTTCTGCCTCTGTAAGCCCAAAACTCATCATCCTGTGTTTATAAGCTTGCACCTCACAAGTAAGCGATTGAATGGCCTGCTCCCTCTTATACAAAAAATCCTCCAAAGCTAGAATCTCTTGCTGGTCATGTGCAGTCTTCTCCTCCGCAAAACGCTTGAATTGCCTGGCCTCCATTTGGATCTCAGCCTTCTCCCTCTGCAATCTTAGTATCATTGACATTGCCTCATTTGCAGCTGAGCAAGAGGCATTTCTCTCCTCTTCCAACTCAGTACACAAATCTTGAATAGTCTGCTGTTGGCTGCTAACCATCTCCCGTAGGGCGACACATTCATTCTCAATCTGCACCCGTGGGTTGGAAAACCAATCAAACCCAGGTATGGAAAAGTGGTTCCCTTCCTCATATTCGTCATATTTTCGTTTTACAGACCGAAGCCACGATCCTGAGGAGGTACGAATTGCCAGAGAACATTTACAGCCGCAATTACAGCATTTCAACAAATCCCTTTGATGTGAAATCACTGGTGAAGATGCGTCTAATTCCATAAATCAATTAGGCATTCAAGCTCAATCCAATTGAATATTAAAGGACAGCAATCTGACGCATTACCTAGTGATAAAATCAATAATCCCCAAATATTGAAATAAAAGACAAGGAAAAGAACGGTATTGTCAATCAAGCTCTCAGGTTCTCTCTCCCTCTGTTTATAGATCCCATACTACCCTTTCTGGATTCCAATTACCAGCTACCTTTTCCCCAAGATCGTACACACAAAATACCTACGATAAGAAAAAAAATTAAGAAATCAATTAAACAAAGAAATGAAATCAATCCTAAGGAAAAATGGTAACACCAGTGAAAAAAGGGCAAAATCTTCGACAAAAGAACAGAGAATGAGAGCCCTTACCTAAGAGTAACGAAGAATCCAAGAGCGAGGGAAGGAGGTGAATTTGGATTCCCGGGAAAACCAAGAAGATTAGGTGAGAAACAGAGAAAATTAAGGGATCACGGGGCTAACAGACCCCTCATGAACTTTCTCCAACTTTTCCGGGGACAGATCAATTGAAGTATAAAACAGAAAGAATTATAACAAAAAGAGAGCAGACTTTTTAATTTCTCATGGTTGGAGGGAAGGAGAATCGACGTGAAACACACAGCAAAGCCAAATATACGGGGAGAGAGAGAGAGAGAGTGAAACCATAGATTTCTTTTTCTTAACTTCCGAAAATCTGTTGGTTTTATTCCTCTCGATCTTCTTGTTGACAGAGAGAGAGGGAGATGGTTTATTTTTGGAATGGTGAGATGGAAATATTTACGGAATTTATGTTTTCAACCAATTTCTTAATTCTGTTCTCTCTCTGTGGTTGAATTTCTGTTTGTGCTGCTGCTGCCAGAAAGAATGGAATTATGAAAAAGAAAAAGAAGATGAGACAACTTTATGAATAACATGATTAATGATAATTGGCATTCCCATTTTATTTACACTTGAGATTAGGGTTGCATTTCTTCAACTAAGGGAACAGATAATCACGAGTATTATTTATTTAATAAATGAGATTAATAGAAAATCGAAACCATGATTAAGTGGCAAAAATATCCCACACACAAGAGAACATTGAGGCAGACGGCACTTTTGTGGAGACAGGAGTAGTGTCGTTCCATCATTTGATCCGCGCGGAAATCTGGCTTACCCGCACACGTTTCACAGCTTTTGTATTATCTCGCGCCAAATCATTTCAGTTCTAAGGTAATCTTGATATAACATCAGTTCTGACCCCTATTATATTATTGGTTAGCTTTTGCCTTTTAGACCAATTCTTTCACCCAATGATTGATGCAGCTCATTTAGTCAAGAGTGTTTCTATTAGCAGACCGGAGGGAGGGTTTCTAACATCCCTCGCTCCATAACTGCTGTAAAGGTTTGAGGATTTTTAAAACAGAGAACGACGAGGGTTATAAAGTTAGCAATTAGTGTAACCTTAATTCTTTTTCTAATAATAACAACGATACTGATGATAATAATTACAACTTAATATATACTATTTTTAAGATGACGATAATAATTTTTTAAAAATTAAATTTGAACTTAATATATACTATTTTAAACTTAATTAGATTAAGAATGTGACTAAAAATCTTCAACTCAAGCAATATTAATTTTTATAATATGATTTACTTATGATAATCAAGTTTATTAATACAAATATTTTTTTAATAATCACAATCACCATATTATTGTTTGATGGTATATATTTCTTTATTTTTTAATTTTATTTTGTTACAAATTTTCAAAATAATTGTTGTTTAATTAGTGCAACTTGTTACAGCTGTAATTGTTTCAATATGACTCGTTATACTGTACTTAATTGTATGCGTGAATCTGCTCCCTTTCGAAATTTAAAACTAAATATTTTTAAAGATGTTTTCATGGTAATTAGTGGCAATTGAAATTACATTTTTAATTAACAAATTAACACTAAGCAAAACAATAATTTACACCGAGTATGTAAAAAAAATCTATTGCAAATTAATGTTATAACCACGAGGTTAATTAATGCTAAAATTTAATTTTATGTGTAAAAAATATTTAACTTGGACAATGCGTTTTAAATATATTAATACTTATAAAATATAAAGATTTAGAATTTATGATATTCTAGTTAATTTTAAATTCAAACTAAAATATTAACAAAATTAAGAATTTAATCATTTTCATTTCATAAATTTTAATTGAACTTATAAATAAATTGATCATAATTTTAGTCAAGTTGAGATAAAAAGCATTAATAGATATTTAATAGTTTCAAGGAATTGTTCTTTTTTTGTTTGGTTGAAATGGAATAGAAGATAAATTTTCTTCAATTCATTCGTATATGGTTATCTCTTTTTTTTTAATATAAAATTTCAAAATAGCCTTTTATGCATATAACTTTAATATCAAATGTTTGAGAGGAAAATTCTTATTTGATTCTTCATCTTTAATACTTAATCTCTTAAAATTTAATTCTTATAAAATAGATCACAAACTTATAATTTATATGTGAACAAATTATTTAATATTTTTAAAATTAAAATAAATATATTTAAAATTTTGAGATGCATATAACCATTTCTAGGGTTTCCAGTCTATCACTCATGTTCCAACCCACACAAGCCTTTCAAATCTTACATTTAACAAAAGGAGAGTACCTTTATTACAAGATGTAGACTGCGAGAACGCTGTAATACCTTAAACATGTAACAGTTACAAGGACAGGAAAGATAATGCAAAACACTGAACCAATCTTTGATTCTACGCTACTTTTTTGACTGTTCTGGGATGTACATGTATTTTCCAAGCCTATTTAAAGTAGGAATTTTGAGTTTAAAGGTCACAATGTGTGAGCAGCCCTAGGACTATAACCCTTACACCAGACTATTTTGTGACAACCAACATAAGGGAATAAGTCTTTATAGATTATTTTGTAAGAGTGGATTATGTTTTTGCTTGATGGTTCTAACCTCTATATAGCCTTGCCTTCATGTTGATTTAATATGAAGTCTTTGAGAAAAGTGAAAACATTTTAAGGTGAAAGGATGATTGAACCAGAATTGATGATAGATATTGTCTACTTTACACTTGTATTTGATTTGATCATCCTCCGAAGGGGTTCTAGATCACTTATTTGAATAAGAGGACCATAAGGAGTCCATAAGTCCTGCCAGAAGCTAGTGAGTTCTCCATTTCTTACTTGATTGAAAATTTTGTTTCTTAAATTGTCCAACTTAGAATTAGACCATAAATAATCCTTGAAGATCATGTCAATGGCCCTTTTTTGTGCCCCTGGGCAAGATGTAGTGTGATGCGCAATGAACGTTAATAGAAGAGAGGAGATATTTGATTAAATATGTTCTACCTATTAGAGATAGATCTTTACTGCTCCAACTATTTATTTTATTCATAATTCTATCAATAAGTGGTTTGTAATCACCTTAGGATAGCCTGATTGCAGAGATTGGATACCAAGGTAATACACTGGTAATTGTTGAAGAGTGAAACTAAAGATAGATGATAGTAAGCAACTGAGGTTGTTGACACTTGCTAATAAATATAAGGCACTTTTTTTTCTAATTGATGCGAAAACCTGACATCCTTGTTTACATTCTAAGAGCTATGACTAAAGGGGAAATAAAATTGCAATCAACCATGGAGAAAAGAAACACATCATCTAAAAAGTTAAGCTTAAAAGTTTTAGTTTCTTGCACTTAGCATGAAATTTAAAACTCCGATTTATTTCAACAACTCTTAATAAGAGTTTATTTAGGACTTTTATAACTAATGAGAAAGCTAAAGGGAAATAGGATCCCCTTGCTTAATGCCTCTTATACCCATACTTAAGCCAAAGGGCTCCCTATTTACTAAGACGTTGAAGGTGACAATAGTTATGCACTGGTAGATCTAAGCTATGAAGTTGTCTGGAAAATCTAGAGGGATTAAAATGTTAATGATTAAAGACCGTTAAGTCAACTTTTAGTGCACACAATTTTTATGGCCTTTTCTTATTGTGTAGTGCTTGAAAAGCTCCCGAGCTATTGTGACTTTGTCTCCAATAGTTTTTCCAGGTATGTATACACTTTTGATTGATCAACATGGTTTGGTAGAACTTGTTTTCACCTCTCAACTAATGCTTTAGAAATGATTTTATAAACGACATTGCAATATGTTATAGGTTTATATTCATAAAAGGTTTCATGTTTATTTCCTTTAGGAATCAGGGCGATGGAGGTCATATTTATTTCCTTTAACATTATGTTCTTTTTGAAAAATTCAAGTACAACATCTATGACTATTTGACTCGTGGTTGACTAGGTTTATGGAAAAAGTTTGCATTTAAGACATTAGGGCCTAGAATTTTGTTAGGATGCAGATATTTGAGTGCAATTATGAACTCTATAGTGGTGATTGGCTCATCGAATATAAGAGCTTCATGTGATGATAACTTGTCTTATAGAATCTTTTGTATTAATCTTGGTGCGGATTGAATATCAAAGGTGAAGCTGGGTATGTTTGAGAAGTGTTTTGATGTTACATTAAGAAGTTGACTTTGTGTTGTAAGCAAATTGTCTACATAATTAATGGAGATTATTCTATTGAAAATTTTTCTAGAGGCAATTAATGGTTTGGTGAAGGAAAGCAAAGTTTTTATCACCACGCTTTAATCATATAATTCTGGATATTTGCCTCATCAGTGAATGGTCAAAATTTCCTGGTATCTTTATTAAGTGGATCACACAATGTATTACAACTATTTTCTATAGAATATTAATCAATAAGGAGCCTACTATGCTAGTTAAAGGTTGCTAGAGGATTAAGACAAAATGACCATATTTCTCTTACCTTTTTCACCTTGAGTATTGAAATCCTTGTATGGCTCATTAAACATGTAATTATTTAAGAAAGAATATTCAAATTTCTTTCCAAATACAAGAGCTTAAGAATTACAAACTTATCCTTTGCAGATGATTTCATACTATTCTCAAAGGCAGTTCCTAATTCAATTAGCCTCTTATGACAACATTAAAAAAATTAAAACTCCTCTCTAGTCTCACTATGAACAGGGAAAGAACCAATCAATTATCCTTTAGTCTTAGGGGATATAGAAAGAGGGTTAGCAAAGTATCTCTAGTTTAAAACTTTTTATTCCCCTTATTACTTATCTTAGTATACCAATTACTACTAAGACGCCAACATATACCTATTTTAAGCCTCTTTTGGAAAAGATCACCTCAAGGCTAAATAGTTGGTGCAATATAAGTCTATTAATTATAAGGAGAATGTAGCTTGTTAATTCAGTATTTAATAGTTTTCATGTGTACTAGACATCCCCCCTTTAGATCCGTAAAAATATTAATAAGGCCATAAAACAAATACTAAGAAAATTCATCTAAGTAGGGACAATAATTGGCTAAGCTCAAGATAAAGTTAAGTGGAGTGACTTATCCTTAATTAAGAAAGAAGGATGACTTAGGATCTTACCAATTAAATTCATAAACTAGGTACAATTGTTTAAAAGAATCTAGACGATCTTTAATGACAAATGCTCTTTTTGGATGAAAATGGATACAATTATACCATTTAAAGAATAAAAGCTTCTGGGTTACAAAGGTAGGGAATAACACATCTTGGATAATTTCTCATATATTCAAACGTAAGTAGAAGTATCATATAGAATTCTACAATAAAGTAGGTAATAGGAAAACAATTTCCTTTTTTCATGATAATTAGACCTCATTAGGTCCATTTACTGAATTTTTAAGCTCTCTCTAATGCAATATATCAGTGAAGAATATGTCATTATCAGTAAAGATCTAAATTCATACGCATCCTTACTTATAGCTCAATACATTTTAGCTTGTTTAGTATCCAACTTAATCCTTTTCTTAAGGACCCAGAATGACGAAAGAGCCATCACTCGGGTATGTTTTCAAAACTCATCATGTGAAAAGATTTTAATTTTTCAATGTACTGAGGTAACTTGGTATCCTTTGCTTTGGTTTCACTAAGCTTTCCCAAAAGCCTCCTTCATATTGTGGCTTGCTATTAGAGGGAGACTTAACACCCTTGATAAGGTCAAAAGACATATAAACTTATATAATAATTACATCTTTGTATCCAAAACCTTAAAACATTGGAATACCTATTCATTGAGTGCAAGTTTTATTACAACTTGGGAATAATACTTAGTATTATTCTAAGTTGAATACAGAAAACTTCTTCAAATTCTTCTTAGGTAGGAATACCAAATATCAAAATTGGATTGGTACATGTGATGAGGAATGCTTGCATATGTTCATGCTTTCTGATGTGTTAAAAAAAGTGAGGTGTTTGTTAGCTAAAAGTTAACATGTGAAAATAAGAAACCGTAGAATGAGGCACCAATTTGCAATAAATATCCCATGTATTCCTGGCACAGGAAGATATTGGTCGGTTTGGAGATCTTACTTCTTTAGATGATAATATGGAACAATTTCTTTCACATGATGGAGGTGATGGAAATGATATATATACATCACTCAAGCAAAGTCCTACTGAGAAACAGAAAGAGTGTTCCAAAGGTAATGGCTTGATCTATTAGGACTTATTCTCGCCGATAATTTAGCCAAAACATGTGGATAGTCGTAATAAAACATGTGGATAGCCGTATAAAACATGTGGATAGCCGTAATTAAGAATAGCTGGTCTTTAGGCATAGAACAAGCAATGATTGACTCTTGTAGATCTGTATATAATATTGTACAATCATTGCATAAAGAAAGAAGCCATTTCAAGTCATTTTTCTTCAGTATTTCGATTCCTTTACACTTTGTTTATATTTTGTTATTCAAATTTATCAATAATCAACTTATTTTTATTATCTCACTTACAAAATTAGTGTTGTGAAAATGATGTGTCAACAGCTACCAATGTTATTGGAAGCAGAGTACGAAACAGTGTGTCTCCATCTTAAAAGTTTGGCTGGCCTAAACAGTGTGTCTCCATCTTAAAAGTTTGGCTGGCCTTCAGCCTTCTATGTAAATAAGTCCCCCTCAAGCCTCTGAACTGCCGCACTACATAGTTGTTTTTGTTGCTGTTGCATTGTTAAAAGAAAAGAAAATGAAAAGCATTACTCAAAAACAGGGTTTCTTTGTTCTGCTGGTGCTGTGGTCATGGTCATCATGTACGTCAGCAGCAGCAACTAATATAACAATATCTGGTTGCAATAGCACGTGCGGCAATGTCAACGTTCCTTACCCATTTGGAGTAGATGATCCTAGTTGTGCAGTGAACGAGAATTTCTTTTTAAACAGCAGCTATATCAGCTCTCCTGCTGTGTTACAGTTGTATAATATTCCGGTGGTCAACATTTCAGTTGATGAAGGTACGATGGTCGTGAGACTCCTCACGGCATGTGACTGCTTTGAGGAGACATGCTTTGATATTTATGAAGATCTTGGAAATTATTCCACGCTTTCAAACACTAGAAACAAGCTCACAGTTTTGGGGTGTGATACCTTGGGCGTCATGATGAATGAAGAAAATGACATCGGTAGTGGTTGCGTCTCCTTCTGCGACGGTAACTTAACTGAGTATACCAATTGTTCAGGTGTTGGATGTTGCCAAGTAGAAATACCACAACATCACAAGACATTAAACATCACTTCTAATCGCCTGAGCAAGCACTCACATGTTTTGGATTTCAATCCATGCGGGTTTGCCTTCTTAGCCGATGAAACTTTTAAATTCTCAGATTGGAGACTCAATGCCATCCCCAGTAAACTTGAACGATATAATTGCGTGGTTGAATGGGTAATTGAAGAGAAGACATGTTCTGAAGCCAAAATAAATCTGAGCTCATATGCTTGTCGTGAAAATACAGACTGCATTTACTCAGAAAATAACCGAGGTTACCGTTGCTTGTGCAAGGAAGGATTCACAGGAAACCCTTATCTTCAAGGGTGCCAAGGTAATCGACAACACCTCTTAAGTTCTTTATTTGTTTCAGGAGCAACTCTTAACTGTTCTATTGTACTTGCAGACA
>JANVCL010000004.1:21597541-21615591 GCA_026546855.1 Erythroxylum incrassatum
GGGCTCTCCTACTCCCAAGACGCGTCTACTGTCTACTGTTTACTGTTTAAGCGCTCGGTCACAACACTGTAATAAAAATGGGAAGGTGTCACATATGCATTGCATACATATTTGACTGAATACTGTAACTGTAAATGGGAAAAAGGCAAGAATGCCTTCTACAATTGTGATTTGCTTGTCTGTAATGATCTGGTACTTCTGACTGTGTTATTGTGAATATAATCTGTGAGTTGCTTGTGTGTTGCATGAATTGGGTGAACCATCGATGATGGTTCCTCACTGAGTTCGCAAAATTTACCCAAAATTTGCAATTATTTTTCAGGCCTTGAAGAGTACCTCGTTAGACAAACAGGAGTATATCTACTGCATACCAGTCAGAGATAGAGGTCGGGATCAGTTCACGTCTGCATTAGTGGCATTGTGGCTATTGTCATCCTTTTGATCGCAATGTAATTACTGAAAATGTTTATGAATAACATTGGGCCCAATTGAATTATGGATTTTTGTATATTCGATGGCTACATACTGTGACTGTATTATGATGACCTAAAATGTTTACAAATTAAAGTGGGCCCAAATTATTTACTGATTTCCGCGCCTATGATCTTATAAAAAAAAGTATACTGAATGTTTGACTTTATTCGAGTATTCTAGCATACCACTCTCGTGAGGCACGGACTCAAATGTCACCCACGATATCGAGTTCGGGTCCTGCGGGATTGAGGTGCTACATATTTATTGTGTTTGATAATCAGCTGATTGGGTTGGCTGATTGAACTAAATCAGTTGATTTTCAAAAAGCTCAGGAGAACCAGCGTTTTGGTTTCAGCTGATCAAAATTGTAGAATGTGCCCTCAAGAATACCCACAATTGTTTGGCTGAATGACCGTGTGCGAAGTGTGGTAGCCAGTTGCGACAAAAAAAGATTTTCCCTTTCCTTCTTTAATCAGGTTTTTATGTCGTTTTCTGTGTTGCCTAATCGACTATTTCAGAAACCCTTTATGCACGATTTAAAACTTGGTTAGAGTTACGTCTGCATTTGGGTGCTGTTTGCTGGTGCTGGTGAGTGAGAAACCTGCGGCTAGCAACATCGGAGACGTAGGGAAGCAGTAACAATGAGACAGTGTGGGGCAGAAGGATGGCAGTTGAGATTAGTTGTAAGGGAAGCAGTAACGTGGGAAGCAGTTAGGCAGAGATGAATAGTGGACATGGATCACTTGTTAATTTGTCCCATCAATGAATAGTAAATAAACATAAGAAGATGCGCAATAAAGAAGAGGAAGGTTTTGTTTGTTTTTAATATTTTAAATACTTAATTCCAATTAAATGATTTTAATTGAAGTTAAGCAAGTTTAAATTCCTAATAATTTTGAAGAGGTGTTTTTAATTGTTTAAAAATTGTTTTCAATGGTTAATTTTATTAGGAATGTTTTAGAAGTTAATTGAATTTTTCAAGATGTTGAATTATTAAATTATATTAATCATCAAATCAATTCCAAATTTATCATAATTGTCTTTCTTAATTTGATTAAGATTAATAATCATATTGATTCTTAATTAATTTTGGAAAAGTAGTTTCTAAAATTAGAATTAATTAAGAAAAATATTTTCTTAAATAATTAAGAAAGTTGTTTCTTAATTAAATTTATTTATTTCAATTTTATTGAGATAAATTAAATTCTTAATTTTATTTGTTTAGAGAATTTATTATTTAATTTATTTAAAAATTGTCTCTTTATTTATAAATAATAATTTATATGTTCTATATTTTTTATTACAGTTATAATATTCATATTCTTATATTTTTTAAGTCATGTCCTTATAAGTCATTTTACACATAAACAACTAATACTAAGCAGTTAATTTTATCAAACATCAAATGACAAACAATTAATGTAATTCGTTGGTCAAATCAGTTGGTATAATCAACTATTAACTAATAGCTAATGCAATTAGTTGATTGTCAAACAAGGTCAAAGTGATACTTTGTAAAAGTTTATTAGGTTTGAAAGATAATTGACAAAAACTTTGCCTCAATGTGTCATTAGCAAAATTTTAAAAACCAAATCAGAAATTAAACTAGTAAGAGGATTAAAAGATTTAATTGGTATTAAACTATCATAAAATCAATATACAGGAAATATTAAATAAAGTTGAAGAATTTGAAAACGTTGATAATTAAAGAAATTAAAATTTAACTAAATAAGGAGATTATGATAACAAACTGTTTTATTCTAGTTTATAAAAAATTTTAGTTTACAAAAAATGATTAGATAATTAATAAAACCATTGATTTTTAAAAATTTATTAAGGTAAATCAAAACAAAAATTAACCAATCTAAAGTTTTTATAGTTAAGTTGGCCAAACTAATTTGATTTTTTAAATTATTAATTTTTATGCCATAATGCCAATATAAATTAAGTAATTTTATTCCCTAAACGTAGTAGATTATTGCAAATTCAACTTTCTTTCAATTTAAAAATAGAAACAATATTCATATAAATACAAAAAAGTGCAATGGTAATTAGAAAAAAAAAACATGTATTAATTTTTTGGGATAAAAACTAACATTTTGATAAAGATATAACTTAATTCAAAGAGTTTCTTTGAATCACTATATAAATCATTGCAAAATTCAATTAGAAAATTATTTCGATCCGAATCCTCTCTTTTAATATATTTTTTAGATTTTGAGTTGGATCAAATCTATTTTATTTATTTTCAAAGGAAAAGTGAACTCTACTTTTCTTTATATCTTTATAATATTCTTCATACTATCTTTTTTTACCCCCTTACTTCTTTGTTATTTTAATTTGAACTTATTAGTTAATTCATTCACATAATTAGTTAATTACTATATGTTAATTAATAAATGAATTATAATTTAATTAATTACTATATTAATTAATTAAAAGTACATATAACAAAATAATGACTCTCATTCCTCTCCTATTTGAGGGGAACGGAGCATTACCTTAAACCTATGAATGAAAACAGTACCTATTCAATGATAGCATCTTACCAAACAATACTTTTCATTCCATACTCATACCTATTTTTTCAAACCCTCAAAACAAGCACACCCTAATAGTCTTTTAGTATTTTACTTGAAATGCTAAAAAATTCGCCTTTTCAAAAATTAAGTAGCTTAAACATATTGAAGAATTCATGAAAATAATTGACCAAAATGGTAACTACATGAAAAAGAACTATCTTGACTTGAAACGATGTCGTATAGCGTGGAAAAATATTTTCGAAATACGTTTTGGTATCGGCGGTGAAGCTAACGGCTGTACTGTCTAAAGCTCAAGGTGACAACGGCTATTTCCCCAAACATTGTTTTGGGTATATATACACAAACAAGACTGCTCTCTCTCTAAAGATATCAATCTTTTTTTTTTCTTTCATTATTGTCTCTCTTAGGTCTAAAGCGTTCAATCGCTTTCTTTTGTTTCACTATTCTCTCGCTCTGTCTGTGAATTGGGAAAGCCCTAAATTGCTTCCAATCAATTTTTGTTTTCTGAATTGGGGGGAAGAAACAAGGAAAACCCCTAAAGCGACCCATCAATTTTCTCTTTTTATCAAAACTGAAGAATCGACGATATTCTCTCCCTCTTTCTGTTTCTCCCGCTTTCCTTCTTTGGTATCTTATAGTATTATTAAGTTCTGAGACCGGGTTCTGTTTATCTTTCTGTTGCAGGCTTATTCTTTTGGCATTTGATCAAATATTTCATTCATCATCTCCAAACATGCAGTTTCCCAGCCCTCTTGGAGAACTTCTTCTTCAACGGAAACGTTCGCCTTGCGATGTAACCTGCTTCATTCTTTTTGTTATATCATGATGTAACTTACTACATTATTTTTAGTTTACAATTTTATTTCTTTGGTTTATATTTTCAATTAATTTCTGGTATTCTTGTTTGTATTTTTTGGGTTTTCATGCATCTTACTATGAAATGACAACTTTTCTTCGTTTGTAGAGGACTCTAGAACTTGTACTTTATGAAATAAATAAATCTGTGTCGACAAATTTGGAAAGAAAATTAAGATAACATTTGTTCATTTCTTTCTTTGAATAAGTTATGGTTTGAAGTTATGATTTAGTTTTTGGTTGTTAACAGATAGACAGATTTATACCGTTTAGGTCTGCAATGGATATGGATTATGCAAAGTTTATGCTGACAGGCGGAAGCAGTGACAAAGAGAATCAGTCTGTTTACCAACAACAACTGGCCGAACTTTTCAATATGAAAAGGCCTCGAATCTTGATCTTCAAGAACAAGCCCCCTGCCCAAGAGGAGCGTTTTCCGAAACATTTTTTCTCTCCGTCATCTATACATCAGTCTAAAACTGTTCAGTCCTGCCGACACATTCCTCAGGTTTGTGCATCTTCTTTACCTAAGATGCTTCTTTTTCATTGCTAGGGATCGTGGATTTTCTCTACCAAAGTCACGATTTTTCTAATCAAATATTTGTCTACTTAATTTCTTGATTTTGATTGATTAGAGTTCGGAGAGGACATTGGATGCGCCTGAAATAATGGATGATTTCTACTTAAATGTACTAGACTGGGGAAGCGAAAATGTCCTGGCCATTGCTCTTGGAGATACTGTATACCTCTGGAATGCTTTAAGTGGTTATGCTTCAGAATTGGTCACTGTTGATGGTGAAGATGGCCCCATCACTAGTGTCCGATGGGCTCCTGATGGCTGTCACATTGCTGTAGGCTTGAATAATTCAGATGTCCAACTATGGGACTGCAAAGATAATGCAAAGGTTTGTGTTGTCATTCTTGGTTCTAATGGCTATTTGTTTCGTCTTTGGTTGGTAAAGGCGTTAATGACTTACCAAAAAGGAACCATTAATGCAGCTACGAACATTAAGAGGCGGTCACCAGTTGTGTGTAAATTCACTGGCATGGAATGATCAGGTGTTGAGTACTGGAGGACAGGATACGAAAATAATCAACAATGATGTCAGAGTAAGAGAACATATTATAGAAACTTACAGGGGACACCGTCAGGGAGTTTGCGGATTAAATTGGTCTGCTTCCGGCCGGCAATTAGCCAGTGGAGGGAATGATAACCTTGTGTTTATATGGGACAACAGAAACGCTTACTCATCTTCAGCTAGACAGTGGCTTCACAGGATCAATGATCACAGAGCTGCTGTGAAAGCTCTTGCTTGGTGTCCTTTCCAGGATAACCTGCTAGCCACTGGTGGAGGTGATGGTGACAGGTGCATTAAGTTCTGGAACACCATTACAGGAAACTGCTTGAATTCAGTGGACACAGGCTCTCAAGTTTGTGCTCTCTTATGGAATACTCATGAGCGTGAACTGCTTAGTTCTCACGGTTTTTCACAGAACCAACTCACTTTGTGGAAGTATCCATCAATGAAGAAGATAATAGAGCTCACTGGCCATACTTCTAGAGTCCTCTATATGGCTCAGGTATTGAATAAACTGAGTCAACAATTTCATCTTGCATGTTAATATATAGATTCTTATTCATGTTTTTTATTGGAATCAGAGTCCAGATGGGTTTACAGTGGCATCAGCAGCACCAGATGAAACGCTTCGCATTTGGAATGTATTTGGGACCCCTGAACTAGCAAAACCAAAAGTAAGAGCAAATCCTTGGCCATTTGCTCATATGTCACAGATACGTTGAAGAGCATTCTGAAGATGATGATGACCACATAATAGAAAGTGCTGTCACATATCAGAACACCCATAGACAGGTATGTTGAAGTTAATAATGACCATGATGAGAAAGGTTAAGTCCTTACAGTGACTAAAGTTTCTTAAAAGATTTTAAAGTAGATAGTTGAATCTTATAGAGCTTTTTATCTTCCATTTAACGTTTGTGTTTGTGATCTCTAAAGGTATTCAGAATTAGCCAGAATTCATCCATTGCATTGTCTATATTTCTGCTCTTTCACAACATGTACGACCTTGATCATCTTGTTCAGAACTGTTCTGACAATGAAAGGTCCTGGTTGACTTATCTTGTTGCTTCATATAGTATGTGCTATGATATTTGACTGGTTGTTTTATGGATATCGTGCATAGAGATTCAAAGGACTGACCACTGTGAATAAGTGCAAGGTTTGTCTTTTAGTTTCTGTTCTAGCACCAAAATCAAGGGTGCCTACGTTCTTTCTTGGAGCAGTACTTGCAGCCTCCAGGGTTCTGAAGCGAACAAGTTTGATTTGTTAGATTGTACTTGTGTAATACATTGACCTGAAAAACTGGAAAGGTGACCAGTAGCTTGATATACAGCAGCTACTATGACTGGGCTTAAATGTTGTTCCCTTTGCCAAAACACTGATTCCCGAACTATGTGTCAACCAAGTGGAAAATGCTTACATGAGAGTGAGTCATGCTAGTGGTTTCCTAGAAGCTATTGTTACTTCTTCCTAGCAATCCGGCTTCTTAATTGATTCTTATACATTTCTTTATCTCCCATATACCATTTTCCTTTTGCATTCTCTGCCAATGAAGATTTGAGATCTTTTTTTCTTATTCTTTTTTCCTTTGTGCGAAAGAGGTGAAACATGTTCGTATATCTTTAGTATTAAGAAACTTCTATATTTTGAACAGTGCTAAATATAATATTTATATGGACAAAAAAGGTGATGTAAATTACTGATGATCTTGACTATAAAGATTGGCTACGCTTTCTCCAGTCTTTGCTCTCTACTCACAGTTTTAGTTCAGAACATCATTTCAGGTTTTATCTTGAATTTTTAAAATTTGGAAAATCAATTTTGTAAATAAATTTGGTTTTATCTTATTCATTTTATCAATATGTACTTTTTTTTATATTCATTCGTTATAAAATCTCAATTTTTATTTATTAATTAAATTTTGTAACTTCAATTAATTGAACTGGTCACTTTATATATAATATTTATTTTTTCATTTCCTATAATCATACCCTCCATCATGAATGAATTTCATTTCATCTTATTCATTTTATCAATATATATATATGTTTTATATATTTATTAATTATAAAATCTCAACTTTTATTAATCAATTGAAATTTATAACTTCAATAAATTTTATTAATCAAATAAAATTTATAACTTTTATTTCATACAATCATATCCTTCTTCATTAAGGAATTTAATTTCATCTTATTCATTTTATCAATATATGTACGTTTTATATATTATTTCATTATAAAATCTCAATTTTTATTTATTAATTAAGATTTGTAAGTTCAATTAATTGAATTGATTACGTTATATATAATCGTTATTTTTTCATTTCCTAGAATCATATCCTCCTTCATTAATGAATGTTGTTTCATCTTATTCATTTTATCAATATATGTATGTTTTATATATTCATTCATTATAAAATTTCAATTTTTATTATTCAATTGAAATTCATAATTTCTTTTAATTGAATTGATCACTTTATATATAATATTTATCTTTTTATTTCCTATAATCATATCCTCAGTCATTAATGAATTTGGTTTCATTTTATTCATTTTTATCAATACATGTACGTTTTATATATTATTTCATTATAAAATCTTAATTTTTATTAATCAATTAAAATTCGTAACTTCAATTAATTGAATTGATTAATTAATATATATTTATTTATTTCATGTAATCCTATCCTTCTTCATTAATGAATTTAGTTTATCTTATTCATTTTATTAATATATGTACTCTTTATATATTCATTCATTATAAAATATCAATTTTTATTAATCAATTGAAGTCCGTAACTTCAATTAATTGAATTGATCACTTTATATATAATATTTTTTCATTTCTTCTAATCCTATCCTCTTTCATTAATAAATTTTGTTTCATCTTATTCATTTTAATAATATGTGTAGTTTTATGTATTCATTCATTATAAATCTCAATTTTTATTAATCAATTGAAATTAGATTCAATTATTTAAATATCTCATACTATATTTTTATTTAAATAAAATTATTGAAAAATTAAAAAATAAAAAATTTTAAAAGTTGGGCCACTCGAGGCCCAATCAATCTTTTTGACCCGAGTTCAACCAGTCCATTGCCATCTTTACATACAATATGAATCATATGGAGATAGTTGAGTAAATTAATAAAGGTTCATTACTTAATGGAAGTAGCATGAAAATATGGATGCTCCTACTATAATTATGCATCTCGAGGAGTTTTTTGGTGCACAAAATAAGGTGGACAGTTATGAGACATTATATCAATGTAAGATGGCATAAGGATCTTCAGGTGAGTTATATGTATCAAAGATGACTAACTATATTGAAAATTTAAGCCAATTTCATTATTTTATGGATAATGGGTTAAGAATCAAAAGGATGTGTCATTGCATTAATTATTAAATATCCTTAAGATTAAAGGGGGATCCCTTAAGAAGGAATCCAGTTCTATTCTTATTGATGATTCTTCTGAAATTAATGAAAAGAGCTATAAGAAAAATAAGAATAAGAAACAGAAGGCTTTTGCTAAAGTAGAAAAGCCAAAAGGGACATAGATGAGGGCACATATTTATATTGTGGAGCTAACAAACACTTGAAGAGGAATTACAAAGATTGTCTTGCTAACCTGAATGATAAGAAACTTAAGGAAGTTGTTTATTTAATTATGTTTATGAATGAGATAAAATCTTTCTACCTTTGTTCCACATTCTTGGGTTTAGATACTAAATGTGTTTCTCATATTTGTAATAACATGCAGATGCAAACAATGAGGAGATCATTGAGGATATTTGAAGTGAAGCTACAAGTTGGCCATGAAGCAAGAATTGATACATTAGTTGTAGGAACTTATAGTATAGATTTGCCTTCTGGCCTTGAACTGGAACTAAGTAATTGTTATTACATTATATTTATTACTAAAAACATCATTTCCATTTCTTATTTAGATTTGAATGGATTTGTTTTTATTATTAATAATAAGAGTTGTTCCTTTTTTTATAAAGATGGTGTTCATTATAGATCTAGATTACTTACAAATGGTTTGTACGAATTAGATCTTGAAAGGAAAATCCTTAACTTAAATAACAAGAAAAGAAATTTAAGTGACTAAAAATCAATCTTATATATGGTATTATACGTTAGGTCATATCAATGAAACTAGGATCACAAAGTTAAATAAAGAAGGGTCCTTTTGATTATAAATCATTTGAAACTTATGAATTTTATTTATCGAGAAAGATGACCAAACGACCCTTTAGTGGAAAGGGAGAGCGTGCTAATGAGTTACTAGAGCTTATTGATTTAGATGTTCATAGCCTTATATCTACTTCTATTAAAGGTGGATACTCATATTTCATTACGTTTATAGATGATGATTTCAGATATTGTTATATGTACTTAATGAAACAAAAGTTTGAATATTTGCAAAGTTCAAAGAATTTATACTTGAGGTTAAGAAAAAAAAACTAATAAGAGTATTAAGACATTTAGACTTGATCGAGGTGGTGAATACCTAGACCACGAGTGTCTTGGTTACTTAAATGAGATTCTCTCACAATGGACTCTTCTTAAAACTCTATAATATAATGGATTATTTGAGAGAGATATGGTATGTTCTATGATGAGTCATGTACTCCTTTTTGTCTCCTTTAGCTATACTTAAATCCATAAGGATCTTGTTAGCTATATCCATATATCATGATTATAAAATCTAACAAATGGATGTCAAAATAACATTTCTTAATAGGAATTTATAAAGGGATGTATACATGACCCAACTTGAGAGTTTTGAATCTAAGAGATTTCCTAATTAAGTATGCAAGTTATAAAAATTTATTTATAGATTTAAGCAAACGTCACTAAGTTGGAACATCTATTGGATGAGACAACCAAAGAGTTTGATTCCATAAAAATTATGGACGAACCATATGTCTATAAAAAGGTTAGTGGGATTGTAATCATCTTCCTAGTACTATATATGGATTATATAATTCTTATTAGAAATGAAATACTAATACTCTTTATAAATACTTAGTTAGCCAAGAAATTCTTTATGACAGATACGGGAGAAGCAACCTATATTATGGGAATAAAGATAGATCAAAAAGTTGTTTAGTTTATCTCAACCCACATATATAGACAAAGTGTTAAAGAGGGATAATTTCAAAAGAAGATTCTTACCCATATTGCATGGGATTTCTCTCTCATAAGGTGTGTGCCTTAAGAAATAATTGTGTTACATATGCTTTAGTAGTTGGATTAATCATATACATGATGCTATGTACTAGACTAGATGTCTCTTACACTTTGAGCATAATAAGAAGGTTTCAAGCCAATCATGGTGATGGTCACTGGAAGGCTATGAAAAGCATCTTAAAGTACTTGAGAAGAACAAAAAAAATATTTCCTTAGTTTATAGAGAAGTTGAATTGAGAGTTTAGGAGTATCTATATGCTATTTTCCAATCAGATCCAAATGATAGTAAATTGTATTCAAGGTATATTTTCACTCTGAATGACGGTGTGGTAAGTTGGAAGAGTTTCAAACAACCAATGATTGTGGATTCTATAACTGAGGTAGAGTACATTTAGTTATCAAAGGCATTAAGGAAGTATTTTGGATCAAGAATTTCATAAATAATTAGAGTGGTTACTATAATTGTTACGCCTGTAGTATTATACAGTGAAAATAATGGCATTATTGCACAAGTAAAAAAATCAAGACTCACCAATAGTACAAATATGTGGTCAAGAAGCTTCACTTTATTATGGAGATAGTTTAGGGGAAAGACATATTATTAGAGCAAGTTCTCACTTAAGAGCAAGTTCTCACTTAAGAGAATCTTATAAATCCTCTTATAAGCCATTGTTTTAGAAGATACATGATCAATATATGAATAGACATAGTATTAAATACAAAGGTGATTGGCTTTAGTGTAAGTGAGAGATTGTTAGTTTATACCTTTGCAACCAATTGGTTGGTTAAAATTTTATATATGACATTATTATTTTAATTAATAAAAACATTCTTTATCTTTGTGTATTTTATTAAAATAGTAAAGAACAATTAAAATTATGATGAGATCATAATTATGAGATTTAATTTATATTTATTTATTATTCTCAAATTTTTCCTAGTTATAGTTTCATCAAGATGAATATTGATAAAATGGTAAAATTAGCACACTTTATGATTCTTTCTTATGAAAAAAGTAATTGATCTTATAAATTAAAGCATGAAGATACTTAAACAAACGTGTGGGTGCTTATTAGAGAATAAGTACACTGAACTAATCTGACAATGAGGATCCTAAAAGGAATATTAATTATACGTCTGTGGATTTCTTTGTTATGATTGTTGTATAACTGATCTTTAGAACCTAGTGGGTTGGCGTAGGTGGTACATGCCTTCGTCGCTTAACCAAGTGGTTGGAGGTTCGAATCCCACCCTTGGGAATGCAGCAAGCTCCTAGGCCAGCTGTAGCCCTCCCATGTTGGAGATGTTCCCGCAACGAAGGGATTAGTCACTGATTCCGTCGATGGATACCCTGGGTGCACCAAAAATAACTGATCTTTAGACTTGAGATTACCTAAGTATCTCACATGGGAAATATAATGTTTTGATACTACTTATGACCTATCTTATTTAAGGTAGCTCAGTCAGTACTATTTAGATATAGTACGAACCTTATGGAATAATTGAGTACGTCAATAAATGATTCGTTACATTAAAGTAACTAGAGAGAATGTTCTATTGTTTTTAATTAGTACTGATTTAAGGAAATTTTTATCCATTTGAACAAATATTTTCAAATATTTTTGTATAAATAAGTTACTAATCAACAAGAATAAACAAGATTGGATTCAAAAAGAGTAGATATTATATCCATACTTTATGTCCAATTAGAACATTAGATGACGAAAGGAGTAAAATATACACCATAACCATTCATAGAATACATCATCACCGTTCATAGACAGGTTAAGTCAAACTACTT
Source organism: Erythroxylum incrassatum (assembly GCA_026546855.1). Classification (NCBI taxonomy): domain Eukaryota; kingdom Viridiplantae; phylum Streptophyta; class Magnoliopsida; order Malpighiales; family Erythroxylaceae; genus Erythroxylum; species Erythroxylum incrassatum. Next base: position 21,609,497 of record JANVCL010000004.1, read on the forward strand.
TGATATTCCTAATATTTGGTCCATCATGTATGTCAATCTTGACCTATAATTATAATTTGTTGAATTAAAGATAAATTAAAAGGAGTTTTAATTTTTCTAATTCTTATAATGAATTAAAATTATAATTTGTAATCATTGCCAATATATTACGAACCTAATAGGTCGCACATAAACAGTAGTTAAAAAGAGAAAAATCAATTTAAGTTAAGTTGAACTTAATTGTGAAGTTTAATAAACTTCAAAGATCAAATATAAGATACTTAATTTTACTAAAATTCAATTAAATTATAATTAGAGTTTGAATTTAATTGGAATATTTAATTTTAATAAAAATAAAATCCAAATGTTTTTTTTTCTTATATACAAGAAATAAGTATAAGGGAGCTAGGACTTCTGCTTATTCCTCTTAAAAGTTGAGTTTCTTTTTATATACTATATGAATACTGTTAGAGGTTGGACACTTAGACAACTTGTAGTTAACATATCAAAAAGGTTTCGGAAAAGGTTTCAGTGAGAATTTCAGATCATGTACAATTCTTTTATTTTATGATTCATATTATTCAATATTTTTTGTATAATCCAATTCTTTCAATATACAATATCCTGATTAAATATAGAATATGAAACTCATATCTTCTTTATTCTAAGTACAATTGTATTATTTCTTCACCATTATTAATTGATTTGTTAATGATATTTGAAAAATATTTTCAAAGTGTTGTTCCATATCGATTAAGGATATCCTCATATCACTACTAATTGAGAATAACAGAGTATTCTCTTTAATTATTTTATAGTGATGAATCTTATATTAATCATTCAATTACTTTCATATAATTCTCTTTATGTACAACTACTACTGTTTGAGCTACCTGTGACAAAGATATGTCATAAGTAGTATCAAAACATAGTAAGTCATCTATTAAATACTTTGAAGATCTCAAATTAAAGAATCACTTATACAATTATCATAATGAGAATTTCTATAAACATATAAATAATGTTTCAAATGAAATTTTCATATCAGGTCATTTTATTAATTTTGTTCTCTAACAAGCACCTACATGAAGTGTATTAGTTTGTAAGGTCGACTACTTTTTTCATGAAAAAAAAGCATAACATGTGAGATTGACTACTTATTATATAAAGAAAACATAACTTATGCTAGTCCTTCTATTAATGCAACAATAATTAGGAATAATTTAAAAAAGACATAAATAGAATATGAATTTTAAAATTATAATCTCATTATAATTTAATTGGTTATATACATATTTTATAGACTTTTTTATATTAATTTTTGTAAGATAATTATTTTAAAGACATTATTTATTTTATATATCAATTAATTAAACAAATATGTATAAGATAAAGAATATTTTTAAATAATTAAGTCATAAAACTAAAATCAATCAATTGGTTAAAGAAAATAAATCAACAATATTAAAATCAAACCTTAATTTTTTGATAACTTGAGAACAATAGTAGTTTCATGTTGGTATTTGCTTTGTTTATTTATTATGGCGTTACAGAAATTACTCCATCTGGAAATTTGGGCCGTGAAGGCATGATTTACTACCAATAAACATAATTTTTATGTTCTTTTAAGTCTTTCAAAAAATTTCTAGTGTTAAAAGATAAGCTACCACCAAATTAAAATTCTAACTTATGTGCTCTAAAGCATCAGTGAATGACTTATTGTTTTATCCACACTAGACTACGAAAAAGAAAACTTAAGTAATACATAATTTTTATATGATACAAAGGTCACCTTGGGACTCAAACTTTCACTAAAGTTGATTGCCAACATCCTTTGTACAACAGTCTCACTTAGGTCTACTTAAGCAAGACTTTAATCTTTAACGACTCTTGAAGTGTTTACCTCGCACACTCGAAAAAACAATACTACGAAAACAATAAGAAATAAAGGTAACAAGGAAACTAGAGATATGGTAAAACCAAACTTTATATACTTTCCCTCAAAAGAATATACAGAATACTCTCTCTGATTGAATGAGAAGAGCATAGCTCGAATGAGCCATATATAGGCATTCTAACTTGGATATCAAGTTACATTTAGAATCTCATTGAATCTGAACAACCTAAGATTGTGCTAAGATCATGTCTATCCCTATCAGATTACATCACGTGGACCAATTAGATGGCACCCCCATCTAAATATGACTCTAATTGATAAGATAGAATTTACAAGATAACAGAAAAATAGAGTTTACATTCGACTAGGAAACTAGCATCCTTATCCTCGAGGGTCTCTACTATCTTCAGATGTTGAGTTCCACTGCAACTCTAACTCTTAGTTGTCGTCACATCATCCAAGGTCTCCCTACGATCTCTATCCGTTGATGATGGCGTGTAATCTCATCAAAACCCACATAACACACTGGCCTAATCCAATATTTACCACAACAAATCTGCTAGTCGTGGTTTATTTATCCGAGCGTAGGCTAAGTCCTTAGTCTATCAAATCCTTAGCCTGGGTAGAGTCAATCTTCACAAGATCTGAGACTCTACCAAAATTTGCATAAAGTCCGATCCCACTCGTCCATGTTTGTCTTAGTACTTTCGCATATCTCCCTCATGCGTGAATCTAGCTATCCTTCCTCATAAGGCCTACTGTAAAAGTCGCTGAAAAGTGCTCCAAAATTTAAGAGTCTAATAATAATCCATAAGAATATATCATGTACATGGATGAATTTAAACGTCTGTCCACTAGAGATACTTGTGCTGAGTTTTAGATTTCTGGGACAAGGTAATGGGGTTCATAATCCTCAAACTCTTGGCGGTGATATAATATGATATGACCTAAGTGAGATTCTACGAAAGGAAACAAAATTTCGGGTAATCTTTTGGAGAAATATTTAGATCAAATAATGATATAAAATTTATAAAGTAATGTAACAGGATAATCATTAAATCTTTTTTTTTTTTGCAAACTTACTCTCACGCTAGTATTTAAATATTAATTTTTCATGATATCATTTACCAATCTCATTTATTTTGACTCTTCGTATTAAATTAAAGTTTCCATATATTTTTATAGGAATTTATGAAAATTTTCATTGAAAGATTTGCATATGTTATTCAACTTGAATAATGGATGATCTCATTGTCTTAATAGTAAATTTATCATTTCTTGATCATAATGTTTTATTTCTTAAATTATTTTTATTTTAATAAACTTGAGTATTTTTAGATTATAAATAATCTATATGTCACTAATTTACAAACGTAATGTAATTTTTAAGAGTTGGGCTTGTTACTTAAGGGTATCTCATCATAAATTTGCATTGATTTGGCATTTCATAAAATTTTGACTTCAATTTAAGATTTAGAGCAACACTATATATATGGAAAGAAAAAGATAGTATAAGAACAAAGAATATATTAAAGGTATTTATGATAATATAGAATAAAACATTAAAAAAATATTGATTAAATTTAATTAGCTACTTAACTTTGATTAACCGTAACAAATAATACGTCAAACATGAACATATGGTTGAAAACAATAAAGATTGAATTTGTCACAAGTTGGATTAATTCATTAGAGGCGCGGTTCAGAAAATCGGAGAAAATATTTCAGGTAATGAGTTTTTTATGTTCTTGAAAATATCAGAACCTACGAGCCTTATGGTCTGTCATTCTTAAACAAAAATTATACTACCTAATTTCAATAGTGTCAATTTTGTGCGAAATTCCAAGTCAATTATTGATTTTATATTGGGGTCAACCAAATATAATTAAGTTTAATTTCCTTCATCCTAATCCTCCAACTTATGAATAGGAAATAAGTAGTAGGAGGTAGACTAAATATTCATCATGAAATGACGTCTTCTACCAGCCAAAAGCAAGACACAGATGTCGCAGTGCCTTTCCCATTGCATTGCTATGAAATTGAACAAAGTGGAACAGCTTTCAATGTTTTTGTGATGAATAAAGCTTTTTTTTTTCTTCCTTTCTTATCATTAACGTGTTGGAAACTAACCATGATTGATTCGTGAACATAGCACAAAAATAAAATTTTACGGTTTTTTTGACCTAAATAATTGAAATAATTAAACCCGAATTATAAAATATGAGATCATACCTGATTCAATTTTTTTTTGTTGAAATCCTTTCAAAATTTTTTTGATACATCAACCACGAGTTATTCGTATGTCTAACTTCTAATAGCATCCACAAAACAGTTACTCAATTTTTAAGAGAAATAAATAGAAGTGTTAGCTCCTTATGCTCATTTTTATTTGTAAATCTTCAATTAAATAATTTATAATTATAGATCAAGATTGAATTCTAGCAATATATATGATCACCCAAATATTAAGAATGTCAAAGTGGTTTGACTTTATATGTCTATACATGATTATGATGTATAATTTTATCCTTTTGTCATCTAATATTCCAATTAGTCAGAGTATGAATATAGTACCTAATCTTGTGTATCCAACCATGTTCATTCTTGCTAATTAGTAATTAATTTATAATTGATATTTGAAAACATATTTTCATATGCCAATTCACTCTGATCAGAGAATTCTTTATATCATTACTAATCAAGAATAGTAGGATATTCTCTCTAATTAATTTAGAGTGACGAATCATTTATTTACTTACTCAACTTTTCTGTATGGTTTATACCGCATCTAAGTACTATCGAGTGAATTATCATAAATAGAACGATTCATAAGTAGCATCAATACAAAATGAAAATTCATAAGTAATATCAATACATAGTAATTTTCACAATATATTGATGCTACTTATGAACCTATCAATATACATATATAATTGATCCTTGGTAATCTAAAGTCCAAGGATCAATTATACAACCACCATTATGAGGAAATCCAAAGAAATATATGTAATATTCTATTTGAGATTCTCATAATTAGGTTGATGAACTTATTCGCTAATAAGCATTCACACATTAATTTAAGTATCACAATATTTTAATTTATGAGATCAGTTACGTTTTTCATAATAAAGATTGCTAATTTCACTGTTTCATCAATAACTTATCTTAATGAAACTATAACTAGAAACATATTTGGAAAACAATACATAAATGTAAATTAAATCTCATAATTATGACCTCATCGTAATTTCAATTATGCAATAATTATTCCAGGAATTTAACCTTTAGTATTAAAATATCAAATGTAATTAACATAATACATAAACATAAAGAATGTCTTTATTAATTAAATAATAATATCATACATAAAATTGCAACCAATCGATTAGCTATAAGGGCATAAACTAACAATTTCACACTTGCACTAAAGTCAATTACCTATGTAACTAATATTATATTCATTCATATGTCGATCATGTCTCTTTTGAGAAAATGACTTAGTGAGAAGATTTACGGGATTTTTTTAGTAGGAACTTGCTCCAATGCTATATCTTTCTACTCCACTATCTTCCTGATCAAGTAAAATTTCCTAAGTATATGTTTGGACAATTTATGAGACCTTGGTTTCTTTGCCTGGGAAATGGCGCCAAGTACAATACTATAGGTTTAGCAATGCTAGGAACCACTCCAAGTTTAGTGGTGAATTTTTTGATCCAAACTATTTTCTTTGTCGCCTCTGACATTAGAATGTACTATACCTCGGTCATTGAATCTGTAATGGTTGGTTGTTTGTAATTCTTCCAACTTATTGCACTACTATTGAGTGAAGATATACCCTGATTATGATCGACTATCATTTAGATCTGACTAAAAACTATAATCCAATCCAGTACTAAATTCGGTACAGTATTCTTAAAAATAGTGTTAACACATAACACTATATGTCTAAATTAAAATTTAAAAATATATTTATGTCACGTCACTAATAACTTGACAATAACTAACGAAATCAAATGTCCGGACGGAGCCAGACTCAAGTCTAAGGGGGGCTACTTATATTTGTAATTAAAAAAAACCAAGGGGGGCCACTTATATTTGTAATTTTAAAAATTTTAATTATATAAGTAATTTTTTAAAAAGAAATTTAAAAGGGGGGCCAATTTTAAAACTTTTAATTATATAAGTAATTTTAAAAAAAAATTAAAAGGGGGGAGGTGGG
>JANVCL010000004.1:21675889-21691586 GCA_026546855.1 Erythroxylum incrassatum
CCAAGCTATAGTAGGGATTTTTGGTGAGACATTAGAAAGGGGTTAAAGCTATTTGTCGGAAAATACATATGAAGGGCTAAACATCTCGATGCCGGTTCGGAGGTAAAATCGACGTCGACGACCCGGTTTAAGTATTTATTATTATTATTTATTTCTTTCTCTCATTAGAAACTGATTATGTTATCCTATTTTAATTGATTTGGGTTTTGTGTATGGATAATCAGATTTTCGTAATTGTTCGATTATTTATGTATGAACCCGTTTGGTATTGTGATTTGGTGATTTTAATGCATTCATTGAATTGCCAATTTCAAACCCATTGCTAGAATTTCGATATAATCCGCAATTGTTGTATTGAAATTCATATGTAGCAACTAATGATTCATAATCGTTAGGGATAACATGACCCAAGTTAAATGACGCATCGTATGTGGTTGTTGCCTTAATTAATCGGCTTTCCTAATTCGTAATGCTACTGCCTAATTAAATCTAGAGATCATATCCTATGTTGTTAGGTGGTTAAGTTTAATTAGCAATCGTATCTTGATTAAACAAAACCTAAGGGAAAACTCAGGTTAATTTTTAACCCACGATTAATAATTTCTAGGAGAGGTTAAAGAACAATAAAATAATAAAATATGCTTAATTAGGGTTTAGGCCATGATTGAACCGAAGAACTGGGTCCCTACCGATTTCCCCACATTTATCATTTTATTGCATGTTTTCTTTAATTTGTTTTTATTAGTTAGTTTTATTTTATTTTTCGTATTTCAAAAATCCCAAAACCCCCTTTTTCGTAAGCACCGATTAATTTTATTTTCTAGACTTTACACGCACTCTTTGTGGGATCGACCTAAACTCACCACTGCTACAGTAGTAGTATAGTAATTTTAATTTTAATAGCGTTACGACGCGCGGTCAAATTTTGGCGTCGTTGTCGGGGAGTGTAGTGTTTATTTTTTGTGATTTAATTGGTGTTTTTTATATATTTGTTCGTGATTAATTTCTTTTTTTTATTTGGTGATCTTTTCATTTTTTTGTTTCGTGTTTGAAAAACAAAAAATTTGTTATGGATGGAAGTAATTTCTTTTATAATTCATATTATCATTCCTATAACAATGCTTGGACTGATCAACCAAATTTTTGTTATGGATGGAATAATCATCAGAATTACTTCCACGATAGTTTGCAAGACACACAACAATTCTCGTACAGACCAGAAGCTTCCTATCACAACTCCGGTCCATCTCTGGAAGAGTTGATATTGCAATTGCAGGAGAATACTTTGCAATTACATAAGGATGTAGTGTTGGTTCCCATTCCCAAAGCCCAACAATCAAACCGGAGTCAAAACGTATTAGGAGTTCAACGCTTTAAGAATCACATCATTTGGATGTCAGATGAAGAAGTTATGGTCAAAAGAATCTAACATGTTTATGTTCTTACTCACATTGTATATGTTTTGGCGCGATTGCCATAACTTTTTCTACAAATGTTGGATTGATTTTTTTTTTAGACAGTTGCGAAGAGGACTTCGAGATCTACATCTTTCGTGAAGAACTCGGAGCGAGATTCGGCCTCTAAAATGGTCAAAAATAGAACAAAAGATGATGACATAAACTGAGACGGTCAAATTAAGACGGAGAAAGTCAAACTAAGACAAAAAGTCAAACTAAGACGAAGATGATGTCACTAAGACAAAGATGACATCATCTAAGACGAACATGACGGCACTAAGACAAAGATGATGTCAGCAAAACTAAGACGAAGTTGGCCAAAACTAAGCCTAAGATGGTGTCATACTAAGACGAAGATGATGTCAACAAAACTAAGACGAAGTTGGCCAAAACTAAGACGAAGATGACGTCAGCAAAACTAAGATGAAGTTGGCCAAAACTAAGACTGAAACAATCAAAAGAGCATAACTTTAACTACAAATATCGGATTGAGGCTATTCTTAGACTGTCTTAAAGAAGACTTTTAGACCTACAACTTCTATGAAGACATCCAAAACAATTTTTGCCTCTATAAGGGTTAAAATTTCCAATCAATGCAGCTGTCTCGAAGGTTAAACCTATGCTGCAACACGAACTTCAAATTATCATAGCTTTCTACTATGATACCCAAAACTTACAAACTTTATATCGTTGCAAAGCGGGAAAGATCCTCTACAACTTCCAAATAGACAATTTCTATCAATTCTACCAAGATCATTTAGGATTTTTTCCTCAAAGTTTGAACACTAATTTTTACCCCTAAAAAGACCTGAAGTGTGAAATGGAATATAAAACTTGAAAAAAATCATAAACAAAAGTAATCATATTTCATTTACAAAACCAAACACAATTTGAGCTTAACTTTAATCACAATCAACACGCTCATCAGTAGCTTAATATAAACAATACAAATACAGATGAATGCTCCATGTTTGATGTGCTTATGAAGCTAGCTCAAAGTTACTAACTTAATCCAAAAGACACCTATCTAGCTTGGAGTATCCAAATGCCATGCAAGGGTTACTTATCTTCTTAATCCGCACCTGAGAACGGAATAATGGGGGTGAGCTACACAGCTCAGAGGCTAATATATATATAGCCATTGGTAATTAGCACAAATTCAGGCATATGTATGTATGTATACATCCAGCACATGCATCGCCTTTATCTCAATTCACAAAACAACTCATAACATATAACACTCAATATGCTTCATACTTAACAGTTCATTTATACAATGCACAATAAACGGCCTGAGGATTCCATGAAACAGAATGAGGAAATCGAAGTTTACCCCATGAACAGAATGAGTCCAATTTCGAAGCTCATATGCCACAAACAGGCAGCTGAGAGAAGGCTTTTGTCAACGTGCACGTGACGAACAGAATGGATCCACTCTTGCCCAAACAAAAGCACATAATCATGCTCAAAATCGTTTTTATCAAAATGATATGCTTTTATGCTTTTTCTTCTTTTCGTTTAACACAAAATTCATAATTACAAACACATACGTAGGCAAGAATATTGCCCAATTACACAATAACCATAAATATATTACCCACCTATTAAGCTTGCGGAAATCTAAGTCAAGCTTGCCTTTTCTTTTGCTCTTGGGTAGTGTCCCCTTGGTTTCTTAATACAACCAAGGTTCCAATCAAAACAACATTCCAATACAACTTATAAACTTCACAAAATCATATAATCACAATAAATATGAGTGAAACTCAAATCTAACCTACCCATGACCCATTTAGGTTAGGAAACCCAAAACCTAACTTAGAAACCCTAAAAATCAAATGGGTTCTTTAAATCATCTTCTTCCAATCTAACACCCATTCCCTACATGAAATACTTTCTTTCTCTAGTTCTTTCTCTAACAAGGTAAGAAGAAGAAGATAGACTTACCTTGGCAAGATGATTTCTCTTCTTTTTCTTCTTTTATCTTCTTCTTCTCTTTATTTTACGTTTTCTCTCCCTCTTTTTAGTTGGTCACGACATTTTCCACCCTTCTCTAATTTCAATGCCTTTTGTTACTCCTTTTCTTCTAGTTATGCCCCTCCTTAACCTTGTTCTCCCAAGTTTGTCCTTATTTTGTCTTTTATGGTTCTAACCCCTTCAATCCACTTACACTACATTAATTCTAACTAAGTCCTAATCTACCCATCAAATTTTCAATCTTTATTCAAGCCTACTTAATAAATGATCCAATTCTTAAAAAAATTAACTAACAAACAAACATAATTAACTATTTAAACAATTTACAAGAAATTTAGAAAATTCAAGATCCAACATAAAGATGAGAAATGATAGATTTTATAAAGGAAAGTGTCAAAACTGGTAAAGAAACTTAGTATTCCTATTTAGGAATAAGCTTCTTTAATTGATCCATTAAAGGTACAATCTCTGTAAGTAAGTTTGGGTGAGGAAATAGGAAATTGAGATATTTAAATGGAAGGTTACCTCTTTTGAAACTAGTGATGTTAGTAATATGAGGAGCACTATGCTTGTACTTTATAAACACGTAAAAAAAGGATTTACCCTTGTTAAAGGACATACTTGAGAGGTTTATAAAATCATTAAGAACATTAGCTAATGTTCTAATTGATGTGGTGTCTCTATGAGAAAATAATCAAAGATCATTTGCAAATGAAGGAATAAATAATTTGATTTTAGAACATTTGAAATGAAATCTAAAACTATTAGATTTTGGGATTGCTTTTTAAGAATTAGAGGAAAGACTTCATGTACAAACACAAACAAATAAGGAAAACAATGGTCTTACTATCTTTAAGTTTTGAGGCAAAATATGCCCTTGTTGTCTTAAAGCTCTACTTCCCATAAAAATCTTACGTATTTTTGTTATTAACTAAAATAGAATAAAAAGTGGTGGTAATGTAATGATTGATACAAGTTATAAAAATATATAGGAAGCCAAAGGCTTTCAAATTGGAAAGAGTCACACCTTACTTAAAGATGTCAAAAGCTTTAGAGAAATTAATTTTTAGAGGGCGTCTTCTTATACTGGTGTTTTTGTGGTAATCTCTGAACCATTCTTGAGCCAATAATAATTTATCACTAATACAGCTATACAATAAAGTAAATTTAAGAAGAGTTAACTAAGGGGTAAAACTAACTGCAATATTTCAACTAGAATATTAAAGAAAAAAATCTCGTTAGAGTCTCTTTTGACTAAGATATTATTGTGAAAAAGAGAAGCATTGGTATTCCAATCCTTAAGCCAGTATAGCTAGCCTTTTCTGTGAAGAAAAGATGATTATCTAGACCTTAACTATAGGATATAATAAGATCTTTCTCTTGATTTCCTAATTATGTTTTAGAGCGGTCAATAAGATTGAATTGCTTGTGAGATAGTATCTCCTTGGATAAAAACATATTAATCAATGTGTCACATATATTATATTTGTTCAAAGCTTTTAGGTTCTCTTTAATAACCTTAAGTTTCTAAATGTAAATAAATATTTGGAAAGCATATAAGGGAGTCTCCCAACCACTTTCTAAAGCTTCCTTGAAACCATCATAATTGACAAACAAGTTATTAAATTTAAAAAGTCCTTCGTGATGAAATGTTATAGCTAACTCTAATCACAACAGATGAATGATATGAAACTTTTAGAGAATTTATTATAGGCTTTAAGTTAATATTATATACACTATGATTGAGAGATATAAATAAGCATTTCCAAGTGAATGGATTGATATAAAAAAGTAAACTAATGGATGAGCAATAAAAAGGATCCTATAAAATAAGTATTCTGTAATAGAATGTAAAGGTGGAGTTGTTAATAGAGAGTAATAACGTTATTTGATCTTATTTTGATTTTTAAAAGACTAGCAATGAAAGGTTTAAAATGAGAAAAAAAAATCTTGATGGAACTATCGATCCCCTGAGTATCCTATATAACAAAATTCATTTAGATGGAGAATGCTAATGTAGTAAGCCCTTTTATATTCCTCTTAAAACTTTGTTTTTTTTTCCTTTTCTCCAACTGAGGAAAGGCATCTAAACTAGGATTAAATATGAGTAAAGTTTGAAGGTAAACTTTGAGCAACCTTATCAAATGAATTTTCCACTTTAAAAGAAAGATCCTTAAATCTAATGTTTTCAATAATTGCATAATTGTTTAAAGACTGAATTGAAGAAATGGATAAATAAAATTATGGAATAGATGTATCATCTCTAAAAATTGTAACAGTTCTTACCAAAGAGGGGATGACTTATTTTGTCTCATTCATAAGTGATCCAACTTGAAGAGGAGCATCAGATGACCCTATCAATTTAATAAAGTCGTCTTTAGAAAACAATTTACCTGTTATCCTCTAATGATTCTTTTGTTACTATTTAGGGGTTTCAATTTCTAAAAGAAACTAACTTCATCCAAGATCATATCAACATCTTTTTTAAGCTTATCAATCTAATTGTCTCTAGTATTGCCTTCTTAAAGTTGACTTTGATGTAAAGTCTTGTATAATCAATCACTTTTCATTGAAGTTATGAATTTTTTCCATGCAAATAAGAATGCCAGTGGCAATAGCAAGATGGCTTAAGCCATTATTGTTTTAGTATTCTAGATGAATATTATGAAAATTGGTATAAATATAAAATAAGACTAATTATACTAATCTAACTCTGGCTGTCACTTTCTTAAAAAGGTATAAGAAAAGAGAGCCAGATAGCAGGAAAAGGGTTCAAGCCTTTAGCGCATGAGAGAAAGTAGGTAAAAAGTTAAGGGAGACATTTAGAGAAAGAGGAGTAGTATTAGGAAGATTAACTGTAATGCTCCCAAAAATTATTAAACCACAATTTTCCAAATAATTCCCAAAGCATATCATTAATACCAAAATCCTCATTAGTTCAAAAACAAAGATGTTCGTCAACCACAAAAGTATTCTATACAAACACAACTACCCATAACTATCACATTAAAAAATATATATAATAAAAATAAATTTATTTAATTAATTTTTTGGCCTCACCTAAACTCCACTTTGTCACTCTTGTGTATTAGAGTTATCGATAATCTCTCGATCTCCTAAAATAAATAATGGCAAAGGGTGAACTGCCTACTTAATAAGGGTGACTAATCGTACCCTTAAAATCAAATAACTCAATATATACATATAAAACTTAGTCAAGTGTTTAAAACATTCATATAATATAAAGATACACATCATTAATCAATCTATCCGAACAATTAACAAACATCCAAAATTTTAACAATGCAACGATTAACACTAATACATATTTTCCATTTATGATTTTATCTCATAATTAACTAAATTTTCTAGGCTTTGCTTAACTTAGTAGGCTTACGTTCAATGGTCTGTTAACTCATCTCTACTCATCATAATCCCTCACCAGGTGAAAATGTAATTAAATATATAAATATGGACATAAGGTACCTTAATTTTTCAATTTGACTTGGTACCCCAGTATTACTCCTGTACCTAATTATCGGCACAAGATATTCCCAAGATTTAGGATATCCAATACTACTCCAGTACCTAGCCATTGGCATAGGACATCCTCGAGACTCAGGATGCCTCAGTACCTGCTTCACGGACAGATATCTAGTCATCGCTTGCTCACGTCTAAATAACCTATCAATCTATGACGATCGATCTATCCTAGGCAAGTCATATATTCTTAATTTCAGTATTTATTCACAACCTATTATCAACCAGTCTCTAATTAACACATTTTCGTTGAATTAACATGTGATACATTTGATAATACATAACAAGATATAAAAGTGAAACACCTTATAATTTGTTAATTATTTTCTAAATAAATAAACATAATTCATATATGTAACTAATAATAATTAATTTAATTAATGACTAATTCAAAATATGAATCACTATAAAAATAATTTATTAACAAACAATATGGCGCACTATTCTAAGAGTATAGTCTAAGGTTATCCTTACCTCAATTTCAGACCCAACTAATTGATAGTCTAATTTACTTCTTGATTCAACCTTCAGACTAAGAAATTACAAAATTCTATTAGACTTATTTAAGAAAATTTTCAACCTAATTACACTTAATAATCCAACATTATCCCCCTTTTCACTTTATTCTTAATTATAAAAATAATATCCTTATTAACCTAATGACCATAATTACCAAAATACCCTTAACTAATTAAAATCATATTTTACCCTCATTCATTTCAATTAATACAAAAAATACCTGCTTGGAAGTAAATTCCAATTTTAACCTTCATTATTTGCATTTTCTATTGTGCCCCTTAATAGAACTTCAATTTTCTAAAAATGTCATCTTTTTAACCCTCTGCTCTCTCCTATCTCCTCCTCTTTTCTCATTTTTCAGTCACTTTTTCTCCATTTTCATCTTTATCCATGACTTCAATTTGTCTCAAACAACCACAATATGCAATCCAACTGTAAACTACTGTAGGATGATCAAAAATCACAAAAAGGACAAAATATATAGTCGGTAAATTTTTACTTATGTGTTACGCATTTTTAAAGTTATTAACCTCTACAATTTTCTCACAATTTGCTGCAGTACAAATAAAAAGAGAGAACACGTAAGAAAGTATCACACTTACTGGCTAGGAAAATGGAGAGAAAAAAGGAGAAGAAGAGTTGATTTTCATTGGTGTCCATTTTTACAACTGATATATTTTATTTAAACCCCTAAGTTTAATGGTTTTATGAGCTGGGTGGCTATGTGGCTTTTATTTCTTTGTTGGCTTTAAAGTAACAATAACAAAACTGGAAGAAAGATTAAAAAATGAAGGGAGTGGAAAGAAAAGAGAACTAATATAAGAAAAAAGATATCAAAAGAAAAATATCACAAAAAAAAGTAAGAAAAGAGAAAAGAGAAGGTTGAATTATAATAGATAAAGAATAATAAACTTAGATCCTGAATTTTTTTTAAAAGGAAAGCATTTATTAATGGTATCATCAAATATTTGATGTTAAGTTATCCACAACATTATTATACTCTTCTTATTCAGTACAATATAATTTATTCAAAATAATTATGTTATGCACTATACAATTTAGAATTATGAAATTAAATTAATTTCTACTGTATGCTTGAAAAAATAATAATCTTATGAATAAACTAAATAAAACTTCTGAACGAAAGATAATTGAATATTTAAAATATAATGCGTCATAAGATAATCATTAATATGTTAGTGTATGTCATAAAACTCGTGAAAATTGAATCATATTAACATATAATGCATCATAAGATAGTCATCAATATTTTAGTGTAGAAAAATAACAAACCTATAAAACTCGGAAAAGAATACTTGGTAAAAAGATCAAAAGATTGGCCATAATATGACATTTCTGCGCATCAGCGGCAATCAAAGACCCGAGTATGTAGGGTGGAGTTGCTGCAGAAGACCAGGCTTGGATTTTGATGAGAGCTCCAATTTCGCTAGTGCATTAATAATACTGATGCTTGTCTTTGTAAGCATAAATTTTTGTTGGTGACAAGTGACAATAGAAGGGTTATAAAAACTCGTGGAGTATTTTTGTGTATCAGCCGAAAATTCACTACAAAAAAACAATAGATTCTGCGACGTTTCACTGGTGAAACGTCGCAGAATACTCTAACCTTTCCTAACGTTTTTAAAACGTCAGGAAATATGAGAGTTTTTTGCGACGTTGGACTCAGACGTCGCGAAATGTAGGAAGTAATTGAGACGTTTTAATATTAAAACGTGGGCAAATACATCTAACGACGTCTTTATGATGTAAACGTCGTGGAAGTGTTGGTGAAAGATTAAAACTACTCGGTCGTTTTTTCTTTTGGGTTTCAATTAATTTGCCTTCTTCAACCGCCTCCCGCCTCCCGCCTCCCGCCTCCCATACGTACTCCTCTCTGCACTGAATACATCTACAGACCACCCAAACATTATTTTGCTCAACGTCGCCGCCCCACCCGTCGTCAAGAGCTTCATTTGTCTTTCCCATTTCGTTCAATGCGCGTTTGGGTATATATATATCTGTCTCTTTCCTTTTTCGTCTCACGGCCAGATTATTCTCCCTCTCAAAATCACGCGACATCTGTGCTCACGAGCCAGTTTAGGAGAGGTGGGTATTTTCCTGGGATATCTCTTAATCACTTCCCTGTTTCAATTCATGTCATTGCCCTTTTCAGATCTTTGGATTTGTAGCATACGTGTCTGTCTGATTGTTGGTCCTTCGGTGTTGATGGGCACGAGGAAAAATGGGCCTTTTTTCTTGAGCTCTTGAGTGACGCTGGGCATTTATAAATTTACGATTTGGAGGGGGATTTGGGGGTCGAGATTTCTCTTTCATTAAATTTCTGACGACTAAATTGCGGGATCCTATTTTTTCTTTTCCCTTTTTAACGTGGATTTCTATACTTTGTAAGGTGGTCGGGTTTGCATGTTTGCTATGGGGCTTCAATTTTGATTATCAATTCTTTTTCGCCTGGTGATTTGTCTGCATATCACTTTGTCCCTCACTGCATCTTTGCATACTCTCTGAGATAGTAACGTGAGTTCTAAAATTATTGTCGCTTATTATTTTGTTTTGGACTTCTGTAGCTGGATGCTCGCTTATGCTGAATCTATCTATTCTATATATATACATGTATCAGGATATCACCAATTTCTCTACGTCTTGATAATGTTGGGGTGTTCCATTGACTAGGTTTAAACATCTCAGCTTCTGTTGCTGGGGTCAGAAATAAGGATTCTTGAATGTTTTATTTCTCTGGTTGTATTGTTTTAGAAAACAAATCCTCCTGTGGTTGTTCCCTTTCGTATGTACTCTTATTGTAGCAGGAGGTTGGAATTGGTCTTCGAATGGATAAACTTGTTTACTGCTCATTGAAATAGGCATTTTTCCGTCTCGTACTACAATTTTGCATCAGTTATATGATAAAGACCACTTGCAGGTTTATTTGATGTGCTTGATAGTCGATTTAACCAAAAAAAGAAAAAACTAGTCTAGAGCTTTTAATTCATGTAGTTTCGTCAGACATAGGCCTAGGTTTATAACCTTTGTTTAAACATGGTTGGTATTTGACGGAACTGAGCATACTGTGATTGGAATCTGTAATCGGAATACCTTTGATCTCCAAAACCTTATTCTGGTTAATACTTCACACCTGTCTTTCGAACAAATGATGGATGTAAGATGCACACATGGAATGCTTATGGACTAACTTGGACATGTTAAGTAAAAACAATGGTTTAGCGCAACTGGCTAAACATTATGTCATCGGTGCATTCCTTTAGCTGGTGAAGTAAACTCCAGTTACTTCTGAAAGGAAGATAAGCAATTAATCGTACAAGATGGCATGTTCCTATCTAGTACCAGTTGAGTATTAAGCTATTGGTCAATGTATGGAGGGAACCCTCTTTAAATACTCAAAAATAAATATTAATATTATTACATAAACCATCCAGGCTTATCTTTATCTCTGTGGCTTTCTTTCTTTCTTTTTTTTTTTTGGGTCTATCCTGCATGCAAGAATGTCTGTTAATTTAAACTCAATTTTCGGATATTGAGGTATATTTGCTTGCCTTGCATTAAAGACAACCATCTGTTTTATATATTCATAAAGCATTATATTGGATGCAAATACCATATGTACAAGCACTAGATGGTCGAGAAAGTGTAGTGCATTCTTGTATATTCTCTTAGAATATGACCAGTGGGATATCATTGTGTGGATTTGTTCTGTTCCTACATTTGGAGTGCAAGGCAGCTTGGACGTGCCATTGCGTTGCTTACTATTTTCCCCAGCTCAGTGAAATCATATCACTACAAGTTTAACTTTTTTGTGCGTGTCGGGGGAAACTATCTTCATTGTTATCATGATGCAGCCTTGATCAGGAATTGACCTCTCCCCATTAGGTCAAATTGCATAGAACATTCCAGTATACTATCTAGATTGTTATCATGATGTAGCCTTGGTGGGGAATTGACCTCTCCCCATTAGGTCAAATTGCATAGAACACTCCAGTATCTACACCTCCCCCCTCCAACCATCCCACAACCTACGAAGAAAGATTGCATACCAACCTAAGATTGCATACCAACCTCGTGGGGCCATGGTAAGGGAAAGAGGAGCAGCTGTGGTTCTCCTGTTATCCACTTATCCTGATGGGTTAATCAATTCATGGCTGGTCTTGAACCTGACATTTGGTTTTTCAGATATAGGTTATACATTTCACTAATCGCGGCATAAATGACAATAAACATGTGGTTGTAGTTGGTCCATGGTTCATTTCAATGTTATCAAGTGGTAGCATGGGCATTTCTGTTGATCGATCTTTGTTTGTTTTCTTGCTTTTGTTTCAGAGAAGGCTTCTCGTATGCAGAATTAGTTGAAGGATCAATTATGAGTCTAACATGTCTAGTATGCCACAGCGTGGAAAGTCCGTCGCACTCCTTTAGGAGCTACTCTGTTTCAAGTTCAGACAACGAAGGTAGATGCAATGCTATTGCTAACTGCATAGCTATTAGAGCATGTCTTCCTCCTCCCAGGGCACATTCCTCGTTTGCATCGACATCGAAGGTGACTCCACATCCAACTAATCCAAAGAGTGATGAAATGACTGGACCCCCACGTTTAGTACGAAGCCGCGCAGTGAGGAGGGATCTTGTGAGGGATTGGAATTTCGACGAGGTTGTGATGGGACACTAACACAGATGAGATTATTAGTTCCATTACTAGCTGTCCTACATTAGCTTTGTTTGGGAGTTGGCTGCATCTGTGACCATCTTTAGGGGAACTCTATATGGCACCATTGTTCATAATGTTTTGTAGTGTATAATGACCGACCGAAATTTGTGCCAAAGTTGGGTTTTTGATCTTTTTGGCTTTGTTTTTGGGAAATTACGTGGATTGAGCCTGATAGTTTTACGTGCTTAAGTAGTCTATGGCATGAAAGTTAATATCACACAAATTGCCTTATGAGAAAATGTTTACAAACACATATATTATATTTTATATCACTAAAATTGAATAAAATTTAAATTACTAGTTTCTGTGTCATTAAATATTAATATAAATACAAAATTTAAACTGTTTATTCTCTTTCATCATTTTATCTTTTCTTTACTCTTTCTCTCTAAATTAATCTTTATTAGTATTTTCTCTTTTTCTTTGTATTAAGCTTTTATTTTTCTATCTGCACACTTTTTTCTTTAGTTCTTTGCCTTTTTCTTATTTATTGTTTTAAGTTTCCTTCAACGATTGCTTAATTTCTCCCCCTCATCCAATCTTTTTCTTTTATTTTTAGACTTCTCTCTAATGTCTTTTAATTCTAATTTCCTACTTTTAACCTTTGTTTGTTAACCTAGAAAACCAACGACTATATTTTGATCTTCCATGCTTTCAAGGCCAAAGACAAACCAAAGTCATCTCTGTTAAAGTGACATCCTCAGCCTGCGATCGAAGTTCTTTTCATTGTTGTAAACTGAAATGAATAATGAAACTGAGAAAGGTAATCTTGAAGTGAATTTGAGTTGAAACTTTTAATTAATACATCCAGGTTATACATAGTTTGAAAAACTTAAATCCTAAACATAAGAAGCACGGTTGAACATGATTAACAAATGCAACTAATATGTTAGTTTCTACAGGATAGGAACCATACATAATAACTTAGCTAAAGACAAGAAAAAAAATAAACTTACAATATTCCAAGTCTAAAATATCTAAATAACTATTTTATCAATATCTGATTGCCATCTCAACTTCACTAACATTTCCTTTCCTTAAATGAACTAAGAGATACAAAGATGACAAATGTGGCCCGATCCAGTATGACTTCGGCCTAGGTTGATTGGGTCACAACATGGGAAAGTATAAAATAACATCATCTTGTTAATTTTAAAAAAATAAAGTCGTGTCGGGCTGGTAGCTGAGCCATAGGCCAACCAGCTTATAGATCAGGTCGGGCCACGCTAGGTCAGGAGCGACTCGACCCGTTGTCATCCCTAAAGAGATAAATTTAGTTTAGAGAGCTAGAAACTTTCCTTTTACTTCTCTACTACAAACTCCAATAGCTCTCTTAATTTGTAAAAGATGGCTAATTTGAGGGGTTTATCAAAGATATCAACTACTATAACTTTTTTTTGCAATAAGGCATTTCGACATCTCTCTCTTCTAGTAAATCTCACAAGAAATGATGCCTAACCTGAATGTGTTTGGTTTTTCCATAACATATTGAATTTTTAGAGAGTTGATGACTAAACCATTGTCATAGTATAACAAAGTTGCCTTTTGTGAGTTTTATAAGTATCTTTCTCATCCAAACTACTTTACAAGCATCAGGTTTGCTTTTGTTGTTGAGAGAGTAACAACATGTTGCGTTTTTTAGCTCCATACTAATTAAGAAAACATATCTTATGATGCTCTTCCTATCATCTAAATTCCCTGCAAAATTAATGTTAACAAAGCCAATTAATTCACGTGTATCTCCTTTCTTGTACATGGGATCATAATTTGATGTCCCTTCAAATATCTAAGAATTTTATTAGTTGTTAAAAGATGCTTCTTCCTTGACCTTTTCCTGTATCTGCTGACTAAAGTAACATTATGCATTATGTTTGGTCTTAATGCTGATATGGACATCACACTTCCAGTGATCTTCTTATAGAGAGTACTAGTTATAAGTTCAGCTTTTAGTTCTTTTGCAAGCTTTAAACCTGCTTTAATTGGTGTTTTTACTAAATTGCAACATCTTATTTCAAATTTATCAAGCATCTCTTTCATATACTTTTATTGGCACACAAAATCCTTTTTCTTTTAAGATATTTGATAGGATTAAATTATTTTATATTTTCTCATGAATTTTTACATGATTTCAATCCTATTTTTAAGATAAAATACTTAATCGGTATTTAAATTGTGTTTACTGCTAGGTTGAACATGTTGGTATATTTTTAAAACAAAAGAAAGATTTTAATTGTCTAACCAAACGGGCAGAGGAACAAACACGCCGAATAGGAGCATCAGTTTTTAAATTGAAAGATTGATTGGCTTTGAAAGATAACACGCGGCACTTGAGGAATTAAAAAAATGACCATAGGGCGTGACCAAAGTAAGTAGCGTTTAAAGGAGCAAATGGGGAGCTGGTAGCGTCGTTTTTGGAGGCCCAAGCATAAAGCAGAATCAGCGTGATTGGTCCAACAACGTGGAGTTAGCTTTATTGTTTTAATTGACCCAGTAGAAACACTAAAATTAATTAGCAAGGAGTCACGCACAAGGGAAAAGCAATTAAATCAGCTACAAACCAACAACATTAAACGTGAATTTTAATCAGCTACAGGAGGCAAAGGACGTGACCAAAAGAGGAGACAGCAGTCCATCCACGGGCCTTTAACATTTTTTTAATTGTCAAGAGAGCAACGTGGCGTCTTGCAAATCAATTAGCAGCAACAGGTGTTTGGGCGTTTAATAAAAACGCAACAAGCCAGCAAATTAATTGGACGCACAGGCATAACACGCAATAGGAGGCAGGAAGGGCTACGTGGCTTCTAACGGAGATGGCTTTAAAATTGTCAAATGAACATATAGCTAAGGAGGGAGACATAAGGGGGAGAGCTTTTAAAAACATCAACAGTGCCGACGCAAAAGTAGAGAAAATGTTTCTTTTAAGTTGATAATTTATTGGCTTAGAGAAACACATAGGGGAGGGGAATCATCAGTAGCGGGATAAAGAGAACCAGAGGCACGGCAGCTGGCGAGAGCTGTGCCTGCGGCTTGCTGGATGTGAGTTCGACTGGCTGCTACTTGGCTTGCTGGCCCAGGCGCAGGATGAGAAGCTGCATGGACACGAGACTGGAGAGGCGTGACCAGTGAACAGTTTTTAAAACTCCAACATTAAATCGTCTTGTCGATGAACAGTAAACTTGTGAGTAGTTTACGACAAAGAGCATTTAATTCAGGGATTTTCGGTTAAGGATAAAGATGGGAGCTCAAGCAATTTTTTGAAAAAAACCCATGAAGAGCTGAGCATTTCGACGCCTGTTCGGAGGTAAAATCGATGCCGACAACTCGGGTTAAGTATTTTTTAATTAGTTTGTTGTTTCTTTCTCTCATTAGAAATTGATTGTGTTACTCGATTTTAACTGATTTGGATATTGTGTATGGATAATCAGACTTTCGTAATTGTTCGGTTATTTTTATATGAACCTATTGGGTATTG
>JANVCL010000004.1:21727869-21742828 GCA_026546855.1 Erythroxylum incrassatum
TATAGCCTTCGTCTTCAACTGCTTCTTGATCTTTCAAGAATCGGTTATTCAGTTGAGTTCTGTAACCAACTCAAGCTAATGTGTCTTCTTGATTCTTCCGTCTGCTTTCCGCTTTTGCGTCTTGTTGGGACCCGATCTCAGAACCGGACCCCAACCGAAAAACAGAAATACAAAACAAAAACGACGCGACGGAAAGCGAAAACGAACGAAATCAAATGCGAAAGAACGGAACATGAGGTGAAAGTCAAAGGATGCAAACAAAATGACAAAGCGAAAGTATCGAATCAAAACGAATCGAATCAGAAAATCTGATAACAAAATGCAGAAACAAAATCGAAAGCGAAAATCGCAGGAACGGATTTCGAAGCAAAACGAATCAGAAGCAACTCGAAAACGAAGCAAACAAACAGTTTAAAACAAACCAAAACAAATTTCCGACATCCGAGAACTTAAAATTTTTGACAAAACAAAAGAGTCGCGTTGGAAACCTTATAGACTAAACCAATCCGAAATTCGGTATACATTTTCTTTCTTTCTTTCTTTATTCATATTATTCATTTCTTTTCTCTTTATTCAAACTTATACAAATCAAAACAAAAGTTATTTCCCCATTTGGAAACTTATCCTCAATCAAAAACTCAACTCCAAAACATTCATACTTATCCCATAATTCATCTATTAACCAAATCTTATTTATCCTTTTTCAAAAATTGGGCAGCATAACGGCTGTATTTTATAAAACCCAAAAACCTGCAATGGGTTGTAAACACACTTCTATATTCCAAAACAATCCACTCAATTCATCGGACCTCCTGTCCAGAATCCCAGCATAAACAAACACATTCAATCATCATCATCTACATAACACTTCAAATAATTCTCAATCATCAACATCATCGGACCTCCCGTCTGGAATCCAAAATACAATCAATATACAATTTATATACAAAACCATAATTCACTATTCTATTTCAAATACAAATCCATAATTTAATCAATCCCATTGATATATCATAACCATACACAAATTTATATCTCAAGTCACTACACAAGCCCAAAAATCACTTACATTCCAAAATAAATGTACTACAAACTTTAATGGCATTCCAAGCCATATACAAAGCCAATACCAAAATCCAAAATACACAAAACACAAGATAAGCAAAATTGAACAAAAGCGTCGACTTTCTTTCATCCGATCTCCTGCTCGATACTTGGAGATGGGGATGAAAGGGGGTGAGCTTGACAGCTCGTGGATAACATGTTTATAAATTGAACAATAAGCAAAAATCATTTCTCAAAACATTTTCCATTTATAAACATGTTACAGTAGCAAATTTTTCAAAAAACTTATTTCTCACACCTTTTAACTTTTCAAACCATTCATAATAAATTTCCAAAATTTTCACGACAGCACAACTCAATTTCTCATTTCTCAAAGTTCTCAAATGTTTTCACAAATCATAAACAATTTCAAAAACATGAATGCATCACAAATATAAACAAATCAAAAACACATAAACACATCAAAATGGTTTGGGTCAGTCCAAATTGAAACGTACTGCACATTCCCGCATAGCGGTCCTGTGTAGCCGTGAACAAAATGTACTACACCTTCCTGCATAGCGATCCAGTGTAGCCGTGAACTTATGGGAGTCCTTACGGAGCTCCAATGCTACTAACTGGTAGGCGGGAGAAGCCTTTAAAAAAAGAAGACAAGTGCACTTGACTTAAATTATGGGACCTAACCAAACCCACATAACACAATTTCATGCTTGGAAAATAGGATTGCCCGAAGGCACATTTCGAAAAATCAATTTTTTTTCATATCGTGTCATACTAGACACATTAACATTCATAATTGCACATAAATTAATATAGCAATTCTCCATACATATGTCATATAGGAAACCAAATGCAATCATAATTCATCAATCCATTTCATATCAATCAAAATCATATTCGATTCACAACAATTCATAAACGAAGTATGCAACACTTTTGATAATTTATCAAAATCGTTCGTAAATAATAAATAAACAAATCCTTCAGGCATAATGAATTTTAGAAATTTTTAACAATTTATCAAATCATTTGAAACAATAATTCTAACCTTTGTAACAATTTCCATAATTTCAGAAATTCTCTTAATTTATCAAACATTTAAAACTTGTAACAATTCTTCAAAAACATTCGGAATTAATAAAAAAATCCGATACTTTCTTTCTTTCACTTTCTTGATTTTTCAAGAACACAAATTTAGCTTATAATTCAAAATATAAACATGGTACCCACCTCAATTCCATGCTTGAAACTTGTCCAAAGCATCAATTTCTCCATTTCTTCCTTCTTTCCTCCAAATTAAAATTCCCTAAGCCATAATCACCCAAATTCAACATCACATAAAGCATAATCACTAAAATTGAGCTTAGAAAACACAAACCCATACCATTCTTAAGCTATCTAAACCAAAATCCTTTCAAAAATTACAAATCAAAATTTCAAGTCTTACCTTCATCTCCACCAAATTCGAAATTTCTTTGTTCCTTAGGAAGCTTTCATGCTCTTCCACCTTTTTCCTTGGACAAACATCAAAAACCCTCTTAAAAATTGTAGAAAAATCGAACCCTAAGCCTTCTCTTTCTTCTTTCTTCTTCTCCCACTCCACCGAACTTGCTCTCTTCTCCTTTCTTTCTCTTCTTCTTTTGTTTTGTTCTTTCATTTGTCGTGCTTCTCCTCTTTAAAACCGACAGCCACATGCCATGTCATTTAATGAATGCTAAAAGACCCAATTGCCCCTCCATGTAAGCCTTCTAACTTAAGACCTTATGTGTTCTTCCAAGTTTGCCCCTAAAATTCATTTTAATTCATGCTTACTTTAGGACATTTTTCTAACCATCAAATTGAAGGAATTTGTCAAAACTTCCTTCTAAAGAAATGTACCTCATTGTCTCAATTTCATAACGTCACCAAAATCATTTAATTTGGTGCACTACAACAGAAGCTATGCTCCAAACATTTCGGATTATCATTATGCTAACATATTTTCCATCAATTTACTTCCATCCAAAAATTGACATTCTTAAAGACTAAATTAAAACTCAAGTCCTTCAGAACATTTGTAGCCCGATTTCTCTATTTTAATCCAAATCAAAAATCACCTCATTTGGATGACTAAAGCAAACGTTATGGCCAAAATACTTTCAGCTCTTACTAATCCAAGACTGGATTCTAAACTCAACTTCGATTCAGAAATTGAAAATCTTAGGGGCTAAATTGGAATTCAATTCCTTAATATGACTTGTAGCCCCATGCCTCAATTTTATTTTGCCACAAGAATCAGTTCAATAGGATCTCCACAGATCCAGAATTTCTCAAAAGACTAAACCATGTTTAGAAAATTATCCAACTCACTTTGATTAAATCAATCACCCTTAATTTACTCTCAAACATTCATAAATTTCCATGGATAGATAGAGGGATGTCTTAGGAATCCAATGCTTGGAAAACCAAGTCAATCGAATGTCGGACGAAAAAATTATAAGCAAAAGAATGGAAGAAATTCAAATAATCCAAAAATTAAAAACGCAACAGCACAGTAGCCGGGTCGTGGTCACGATCGGCAAGGTCGGCTCGCGATCGCGAGTCTCCTAACATAAGGATCGGCTCGCGATCGCGAGCCATCTAGCTCCGATTTTCCTTTTTTCTAACACAGAATTTCAAAAATTTATAACTTTTCACTCAAAACTCCAAAAATTACAAATTTGGTATCAATAGAAAGCTTAAAGGAAGCACTACAACTTCCATGAAGGACTTAAAAACAAATTCCTTTTCTAAAGGGGTCAAAAACCGACGCAAACTTTCTGTCCAAAATCATGTCACCCTAAATAATCACATAATGTCTAAAATTTCTATCTTTCAACTCCAAGGTCCAAACATGTCATATTGTATATTAATGAAAATATCAAAACATAATCTAAAACTTTCATGAAGACCCTAAGAGCAATTTCTAACTTTATGAGGGTCAACAAGTCACTCAAAGTTTTTGTCCTAAAATATCAAGTCTAAACAAAATCAAAACTTCAATCGATTATAACTTCTAGCTTCGATATCAAAAAACTGCACACTTTATGGCGATAAAAAGCTGGGAATATAAGCTACAACTTTTATTAAAACCACTTTGGCTAAATCCATCTAAATCAGTACAGTTTTGTCATTGAAGTTTCTGAACATCATTCCTACATTTAGGATAGCTTATCAACACATCAACTTTACTTACCAACACATCAACTTCACAATTTCACATCTTTCAATTTTCACATCCAAAAATTGCATACTTTATGGCGTTGGAAAGATTTAAAGACAAGCTGCAACTTTCATGTAGACCACTTACTCCAATTCAGACCACATCAGTACGACGATTGGTCTCAAAGCACAATACACGCAAACTTACCTTTAATAACATTTTTAAAAACAAAGTAACATAGCCTTAACTTCGGAAGATCATAACTTTCAATCCCGATATCGAAAAATATCATACTTTATGACGATTGAAAGCTCTCAACAGAAGCTACAAGTTTCATGAAGATCATTTTCTCAAATTCTGCCTAAATTAAAAAATCAACTCTCTACTCCAAAAAGTCAAACTTTCTTAATTCTCCAAAATTTAACACTTTCACTAATCATTTCTTGCTTTTCAACTTCCATTTCAATCATCTCAATCATCTCATTCACTTAAAATTTCATAACCCAAACAAATCTACTCAAATATCAAAGTTATAAAAAACAATCGATTCTTTTCTCATCAATTTCCTTAAGGCACAATATCATCTATAACACAATTCATATACAAAAACACTCATTGAATTTCATTTAATATCTCTAACTTTCCACTTAAAGATCGGGGTCCAACACTCCCTCAGTCTGACTATCTACAATAAGGATCTCCTTCTTAGGTAACTCTTCTTTTTTTCCACTTCCATCTTCCAATTTTTCTACTATAGAAACCTCCTTATCAGATAACTCATCCCTACTCCCATCTTGAGTTTCCCTTTATTTTGCTGGATTTTCTATTTGTATCTCTTCCAACTTGATCCCTTCAATTTCACCATCCCTTGTTGGTTCTTTAGCTTCTTTCCTTATCCATACATGTTTTGCCTCTTTTATTTTAGGCTTCCACATGTATGAGATTCTCAGGGTATCCTTTACAAACTTCCCATCATCATGTAGTTTCATAATTTTCAACTTTTCAGGTAATTTTATTATGATCATCTAGACATACCTTAGCGAAGCCTATCCTCCTCATTAGTGTAGTATTTTCATCCATTTCTATAGGCTTTCCTACCTTACTAGCAATGTAAATTATTCCTGTAGTTGACCAATACTCAAGGGGAACCTTATGGAAGTTCACCCATAGACGAACTGTGTCAAGCTTATTCCTATCCATTTTCACTCTTATATGCCATTTTTTCAGTAAGATTGGGTAGTCCTGTATATGACAAGGACCAACTTGTACAACCTTTTACGCATTTTCCTCTAAGTTTAATATAAATACAAATAACTCATCTTTATTCACCATTAGACTCACCAACCCTAGTTTTTCCATATTGCATTTGCCCATCTACTCACCACTAGGAACCCTAATCGTCTCTCTGGCAAAAAAAACCCAAAACTGAGGAACGCCATTTCCCAGCACCCATCAGTATTATTTCCATTAGAGCCTATATAGGTTTGTCGTAGTTAGATTCCACATACCTGAGCTTTTTAAGACTACCTAAGTCACCCATAACCGAAGACCAAGTTGTTTTTGTCTCACTAAAATCCTGAATCTTGCTGGGCTCCTTGTTGTCTGAGGCTCTATTCAAAGGGGAATCAAGTTTAACGTTATTGTAAATAGATTGGAAATAGGGTTGGTTTGCATGATCCATTCAGTTGTTCAAGATGTCATGTTGATCGGGTAGTTGGGAGGCAGTTTTTAGTGGTTATTTAGGAGGTTAACGTAGTTGGCTATTAGAGAGGGAGGGTGCAAGGTTGTCGGATGTTAGGGACGAAAGTCAAAGAGAGAGAACATGTCTATACCATCCCACTACGATGTGTACTATGATGTGTACTTGACTAAATGTATGCTGTGTTGTTAGTTAATCAGTAGGCTTGTCAACGGGTCCAGCCTGGCCTAGCAAAAATTTTTGTGGACAGGCCGGAATGATTTGACTCATGGCCAATGGGTGGGCCAAGGTCAACCGACCCTAGAGGCCTGCCGAGACATAAGCAGCCCGTCAGGTCTCAATCGGCCCGATCGTTTAATATATTTTTAAAATTATTTATATATTTATTTTAAGAGAATTTGAAAACGTTGTTGTTGTATTGTTTAAAATTGATAAATTATAAATTATAGCATAACCACTTATAGTAAACTGTAACATGAAATTACCTATAAATTATACAAAAGTATTTATATAAAATACAAACCAATATTTTAAAAAAATTATATAGCAATGATAATGTTTTCATAATTATTCCCTACAAACAAGTGAATTTAATTTTAATTTTGTAATTTTATTATAACAATTAATTATAATGTAAGTGTAAAAAAGTTATTATCTGAGTACAATAAATTTATTTCAAATATTATTTTTACATGTTTAATAAATTATTATATTTATTTTTAACATGATTTTTAAAAATACTTTTATTATGTTTATAATATAATATTTTCAAACATTTAATGTTTTTATAAATTATGTATAAAAACTCTTAATTGATGTAGTTGTTGTACTTTTAGTTATTGTTGATTTTTGTTACTTGTATAGTTGTATAAATATTATTGTCTTTTCATATTATATCTATTATTAAATAATACATGTAAAATTTATATTTTTATTACACATATTAAAAGAAATTAATTAATATGATGATTAATCTTAAAGTATTTAAACGTTTTTATTTTGTTTTTCATATTTAGATAATATGTACATTATGCATATATGTATTTAGATTAATCTTAAAATGAATTAATCACTTTATTAATCATAATGTATCAATTGCAAAAGAATATATAAGTAATTGAGTTATAAAAACAAATACATATAGTATATTATATTAAGAATAGCTATTATTTTATTAAAACTATAATAGATTTTATAAATACTTTTAAATTATTTTTTTAATACTTTCAAAATTAGTTCTTTTACTTTTTTTTCTAAAATCATTATATTCTAATTAATCTATATTTATATTCATAATTTTTATCTTCTTTCTAAATTCTAATATTAGAAGATTCATTCCTAAGTCATTCTAATTAAAAGTTTATTAACAGTAATTTCTTACTCGAAACTTTGATATAAGTTTAACTTTAAATCCTTCTCGTCCTTAGAGTGTTATAAGCATACCATATTTCATAAAATTTATAAAATTTTCGCCTTTTTTCTTTTTAATATATATATCATATCATAACTTTAAATTATAACAATATATAATTATGATATAATAAAGTTATTAATTTATTGAATATTAAATTACAAAATATTTATCTTTTTTTAAACCACTTAATATTTCATTTGAATAAAACTATAAGTCATTAATTGAAAGTGTAACATCACTAACTTCTTAATGTTTTAATTAATATTTTAGGTATAATGAGCTAAATATTAACACAATTTATGTTAAAAATCATTAAGTCAGGTTTAGATTGAAGTGCGCTACATACATTTACAATGATTAATGAAAAAATACATTTTAAAATTAAAATCTTGAGATGTATTTACTAGTATGATTAATTAGGAATTTAATTTAATTGATTAGAAATTTGTATGAAAAGTCATTAAGTTAATAGTTATATTTAAGAATTTCAATTCAATTAACTATAAATTTTAAATTTACTTAAATAATTTATTAATTATTATAAGAAAGAATTGACAAAACCAAATTCATTAACTATAGAAAATTTTGCTATACACGAATGATTATTTAAATCATTTTACAGGAAATGATACAATTTACAAAATTAAGATAATATCATGCTGGATAGACTGGAGAGTGGAGACTTAGAGAGCATCATCTAATTAATTAATTGTACTAGTAGGTAAGATCGTCAACAGTTTAGATGCAATCATCTGTATATACAAACATTATATGTAGTAATATAATATTAAAATAAAAAGAATATTTAGTTATGTAATATTATATAAAAAGAAAATTAAAAATATCTTCATCTTTATATATTTGATCAAAATAACCTTTAATTGGCTGATTAATTTCACTAGTACCCTTTACATTAATACTTGCGGCTGTAGGAAAATTAAAAAAAACTCAATGTTAGGTAAGATAATATAAAGGTAGATAAAATAAATATATTAAAAAGAAAAGAATTTACCATTAATATCTTTATTATTTAACCAACTTTGAGCACACATAAAGGCTTCCACAGTGCGATAATGAAGTCGACCATGATGAGGAGTAATGACTCGACCACTAGTATTAAATGCAGACTCTGAAGCAACAGTGGATGATGGAATAGCTAACAAGTCCCGTGCAATGACTTGCAAGATCGGATAATTATGTGCAGATGTCTTCCACCATGACAATATATTGAACGATGCACCTTCAATTTCAAGAACACAACTTGCAAAAAAATATTTATCTAACTCCATCGTATTGTAAGAAATTATAGCCGTTTTCTCTTTCAAAAAATTTGAAAGAGAATCTTTCAATAATGGTTCAGAAGAAAAGGTCAAACTTGAAACTGAAGTCGAAGTTGAACTGCCTACAGCACTACTAAGACTCCCATCATGAGTTTGTTGCATTTTGACTTCATAATCATTAAACAATTGATATCATAATTGTTTCATGGTATGTAAACACTCTTGACCTTCACCAGTGGACAACGCATTATAAATATATTCAACCTTGTCCATCTTATATCTCGGGTCCAACACATATAATACTACAACAATATCTCCAATGGTAGACTAATAAGAATTAAAATTCTCCACAATTCACTCCGCCATAGTCCGAATCACTGCATTAAAGTCAAACATCCACAATTATAAAATATGTTTATGTTTGACATAGTGCTAAAGATACGGTGCGAAGTTGGATATTTTGTTCCTGAGAATAATTTAGTCCAATTATTGAATAATTTCAACTTCATACAAAATTCTCTAGCCAAGTCCCACTTATCCTCTCATGGTACGTAGGTATACTAAGAATCCCTTTCGGCTAGTCTAATAAACAGCTGAGCATATGGGATTGCCGACTCCAACATCTTAAAGGTTGAGTTCCGTCTAGTAAGACAATCCAAAGCCAACTTCTTTGAATTTGGAATGTGTAAAATTTGTACACTCTCTTCAAAAGTTTCAACCCTTTTAGGAGTTACACTCCAATATAAAACATTATTCCGAATACACTCTATTGCTTCCTTTATTGTTTCCAACCCAACCTTCACAATCAAGTCAAGAATATGTGTAAATGAAATAACTTACCTCCAACCAATAAGCTCCCAACCCGCATCTTACCCTTTAACTTCTCAATCATAGCAATGGAGGATACTTTGTTGTCGATGTTCAAATTCATCAAACAATTTTTCAACATGTTTGCCAATTTTTCACTTGAATGCGTTGTCGACACATAAATGAACCTATCATTAAAAAGCATACTAGCATGAATCATAAATTTATAAAATAATGATAAAAAGTAAATGATAAAAATATTAAAGAATATAAATTACCTCAAAAGTCTATTGCATAACTTCCAATCATTATCAATATAATGTGTCCTCACAACCATATAACCCCTTTTTTTGGTTATCGGTTATCCACATGTCCGTTGTTATGGCAATTCGTCCTTGAGCACTCGACAATCCTCTTAATGTTTCTCTCTTCTTGTCCTCATAAATTTTGAAATTATCATTCCTCAATGTATTACAACTTGGAACCTTGAAATAGTTGTTCATCTCCAATAACCATATTAGCCATCAAAATTCTTGATCTATAGTTATCAAAAGTTGTTACTGTTATTTCATTTTTCCCTTTCATAAGGTTAGGGGTCAAAAATGTTTCACCTCTTTAAACCATCTTCCTTCTAATAAATGATTATGTATGTCTCTTTAAATGAGATGTTCTACCTTTCGAACCACTTGAATGCAACTTTTGATAATAATTGCACTCTGTTTTTTCAATTTCGTTGGTCGATATAATCTTCTTAAAGTGATTCCAAAATTTACTTAATGTTGACTAACTTAAGTTCTAATTGAACTTTTATCCTCACTTGGTGTCGGAATAGAAGTTTCCACTTCTACCTTCGGTACTGGATTAGAACTCTCAACTAAAGGAATATGCTCATTTATCTGACAAGAAACATATATATACTTAAGGTTAGAAATAAGAATGTATTAGGAAATGACACATTCTTAATCAAAATACTTTTCCTACATTCTAGTTAAAATATTCCATATAAAATAAAATGTTCAAGGAAAGTAAAGAATATCCAAACTTTGAACATGCTATAATGTCCAAGTAAGTTAGCTTGATCATTTAAAGGATTAATACAAAGATGATAAAGGCATTAACTTCATACTCACATGCACATTATAAGATATTGCATTAGTTATGGTTTACTCTATAAGAAAGGTGATAAAGGCAGGTTGATTAGATATATACAGTGAATTTGTAGGAAATTTGGAAGTCGTAACGAATACTTAAGATTATATTTCAATCCAGGATTAAAGAAAGTTCCTTGGAGTTCAAAAAATAGCCTACAGTGACACTTTCACTAATAAAAGCAAAATACGTGATAGTCACTTTTGATTCTTGCCAAATGACATGGATGAGAAAAGTAGTCGCAGAGCTAGGAATAGAGTAGAAAGAAGTAACAATAATGTATATTCTTTAACCATTAAACTTTCAAAGGATCATTTGTTTGTTTTATGGAATGACCAAAGATATCCATATTAAGACATAACTTTTTACAAGATTTGGCGGAGGATGGTGGTATAAAATTGGTCCATTACAGCACAACATATATATATTCACTAATTCCCTAGAGACATCTTCATTTAACAAGATAGGAATGATGATTGGGGCTTGTAATATCACAGATGTATTGCAATTAAGGGAATTTAAAAGCTTTAAAATGATCTTAAGAGAGGGTAAATAGAGCATTAGTAGTTAGATGTAGTTGATGTGTTTTGTATCCAACACAACATTAAGAATGATAAGTAGATCTTACTAAAATAAGTTAAGATATTTTATTTTAAATTAAGTTTGTTATTCAATTTCCTAACCTCTAGTCACAGGTTGTATCTACAAATATGACATAAGCTTCTCAAGATTAACTTCATACTCACATGCACATTATTGTTACTATCAGCTATCCAATAACTTATGCAATATCTTATAACGTTGTCAATAATAGGATGAGTAGAGCAACGGTCTACTTGATAAATGATACACTCATATTTTTATATATGTTTAGGACTTAATTCAGAGTCATTTACATTCAATTTATGTTCATCTATGGCTGGTTTATCATGTTTTAGCATTATTCGAGGTTTGTTGACGTAAAATACATAAATGAAACAAATAGACTTGAATTGCACTATTTTTGGGTTCTGGTAGACTTGACCTTTAGTAATTGTGGGATTTTTATCTCGAGATTGGTTTAGCCAAAAATTCTGAAATTTCATACTTAAATTCTTAACTCATTGACGGATTTTTTGGGACCAATTGCAGATTTTTCTTAGTTGGAATTCAGGAGAAATAAAGTTATGAAATTTGCATCAGATTTTAAATCGCCAGAATGACCTTTCGACAATGTTTTGATCATAACTTTTGACTCAGATGACAAAATCCCGTGATTCAAGTCTCATATTGAAGATAACTCAAAGACGAAGATATTGATAAAATTTGAGCTCCTAAATCGCCACCATTGAGTTTTTATGCACTATCAAAATTACCCTTCAAAAATCCATTTCACAGTTAGCATCCTAGAAAAAAAGGGATTGCCTCCATTTTATTCAAGACACGCAGTAGCACTTTATTCACGCACAAGAGACAACGCAGCTCTTATTGACTAGCACACCACGCATTTGACGCGAGCAGCAATCTCCATGCAATAGCCGCAAGCTCCACTCTTCACTAAAAAGCCAAGCAACCTTTTATTAACTAACAGCTAGCCTCCAATAACACCTCTCCAATCATGCATGAAAACCATGCCACTTACAAGCTCCATATTTCAACAACGCAAGCAGCAAGGTGGAGAAGCATTTTTACAGCTCACATACATGCAGTCAACCCGTCCAAATTGATGCAGACCCTCCATGTCTCACACATAGCAAAACATGTTCTCCATTCTTGACGTAAGCACTCCAAGCACGGATAGCCTCACCATAATAGTCCACACACTTCAGCCCCCCACCGAAATAGCTCAACCATTTTTTTCTCACAAAAGCAACCCTCATCTCAGAACTCACAAGTTAATCCATGCACAAGCTAAATCCAATCAACACTCACCAAGGAGCTTCGATCCATACACTCCACAAAGCAAACCCTATCCACCACTCACTTACGACATTTTCACTGCCTTCACGTCTCCAACCAACGCAAGCCTTCATCACCTTTCAACCAATAACAAGCCTCCAAGCATCAATCGTGATTTCTCTCTAGCCTCCATACACGCAAGCCTTGATTTGTATCATCCATTCTCCACACACCAGCGCCCACACACCAAAGCCACCTATTTCAAGCCTCTAATTATTATTCATCCGAGCATTCACCAACGTAGCTGTCTTCACAAGGTTGCCTCCATCCACCAAGAAGCCTTCCATTAACATAACTCTTCACACAACTCCCATCATTCACCAACGCAGAAGCCGCGCAAGGAGAGGGGAGAGCACATTATTTTGCTATAGTTTAGAACTATGATTTTTATTTTTAATGACTCCTTCATGAGTTTATCGAGGATTTGTGCTTGTGAATTGGTTGGCATAATGATTTGTGGCTAGAACTTTAATTTCTCTTAGGGATTTGATATTTTGGTGATGCTTTAATATTGAATTTTGCTAGAATCTATGACTGAAAATTTATATACTTGTTGATTTTTCCTTGGGTTTATTTGTTATTCCTTTGGGTTATTGGAAATTACCTTGGTAAAAATTCGCCTTTAGAAAAAAGGAGTTTTTGCTAGAAGATTGAAAGAAATTTCAATTAAGATTTTCTTGTGAGTTGGGAGACCCAAGAAACTTAGGAGGTAAAAAATGAAGGTTTGGGACTTAAGAAACTCTAGGAAGAACTTAAGTAAGGGATTACTAAGTGACATCTAGAGTGGATAGATTAATTCACCTTTAGGAAAAGGGGATTTATTACTCTTAAAATTTACCTACAACGTTAGGATATTTCAGTTGCGAAGGATAGCTAATTCAATATTAAGGTGGACAAAAATATCATTCCCTAAGAGAAAGTCATTCCCCTTTGCCGTTAAAACTTTTAGTTCGTAAATTTTTGCAATCTTATCTTAATTAGTTATTGCATAGATTTGTCATATTCATAGTTATTTTTGTTTCATTAAATTGTTTAATTGCTTAGAAATTTCCTTGAGTTTTTAATAATTCGTTACATTGCTTTTAAATTTCCTAAAATTTCACTCAACCCGATTTCAAACACTGTCAGCTAGCCTAGATTTGAACTTTCTTATAATCCCTGTGGACACGACTCGGTTCTTACCGATTTATTACTCACTTCGATAACCGTGCACTTGTGGTTCATGAACAAGTTTTTGGCGCCGTTGTTGGGGAATGGAAGCTCCCTGGAGAGTAGATGCTGGCTGCGTTAGTGATGGCATAGCACCTGTGGGGAGGCACCCCAATCTTATCCTTTCATTCTAGTTCTGTGTTGTTTCAATTTCTTTTTATTGCTTTCATTTGAGTACCTTATTTGCTTTTTATCTGTTTTGTTTTTTTAAGGAATGCAAGATTGGATTTGTGTATTATGATTTCAAGTCACTGAGCCTTATACAATCCAGGGAGTGTTCTTGGTGAGTTACGTTCTCAATGGCATGATCCTTTCGTTATTACTAATGTATTTCCATATGGCACTGTTGAGATTTTGGCATAGGTAACAGCCGAAGCTTCAAAGTTAACGGCCATCGATTAAAGCCTTTTTATGAAGGTTTCAAGGACATTCAGATGGAGAAAGTGGCTATGGACATACCGAACTATGGAGAATGATGCGCACACAATGTCGAGCTAACAACTATAGGCCACCCGTTAGAGATAAATCAGATTTGATTTCTTCTCTCTCTTCTTTTTCATTTCGATTTATCTTGCTTTTTCTAGGTTGTGAATTTTGTTTATGTTTTCCAGATTTGGTGTGAATCTTTCTTCTTGCATTTACTTTAACATTGAGGAAATGTTGTGTTTACGTGTATGTGGGAGGGGGGAGACTTTAGTTTGTTCTAGGTTACAATTTTTAAATTTTAGGGTAGTTTAGATTCGGATTTATGCTCTACTATAAGGGGCAAATTGGTCGCATCTTCTTGCTCTTGCTTGAACTTGAGAAAATTTTCACGTTAGTTGCATGTTTTACATAAAAAACCATAATCATAAATTTGGAAAAAAAAATCGAAAATCACAACAATATTTTATGTTTTTTTTGCATCTTAAGTGTGTTAGCTTTCTTTAGGATTCCCAATCATTGAATGAGTTCGAGTATTATGCATGAGATTTGGCTAATAACGATGAATGTATAAACTTGATGAATGGGTTTTAATGTAACATTTGAGCTTTCTAGATAGTAGAGTGACCTTGAAACTATGTTGTATTGACTTAATAGATGGCCTATGTGAGCTCTTGTGCCTTCAACATTATTCTTTGTTGTGTGCATTCTTTCAATGGTATAATTCTCTAGAACTTGCTTAATATCTTGACTTAGCATGCTTGCATGAACATGATAAAGGCATCTAGGTTAAA
>JANVCL010000004.1:21753407-21763976 GCA_026546855.1 Erythroxylum incrassatum
CAATAGCACGTGTATCCTTGCATGACTCCCACGTATCACCCAAATAATCAGCCACTTGTCACCACATATGTAAGCCACATGTCTTAATTCAATCATTCCACGTGTCACTATATAATTGGCCCATAAATCAATATTTTTCTATAGTCCAAAAATTACACCAAATTCTAAAAAATTCACCAAAAATTTTGAAATACCTGAAATATTACCAAAATTGTCAAATCATATTTTAATCGCATTATTAACTCAATTATACCCGGAAAATGTCATGAATGCATATACAATCATATTAACGTGCAAAAATGTGCATGTCATATTTAGCATAAGCATGAATTGTACTTTCTATTTTTTCAATAATTTCTTATAATACACAATTCAAGTCTCATCATGGTAACGGGATGTTACATTAGACATGTGCAACCGCTTAAACGTATAAAATTTACCACATATCTAAGTTAACTTTCCTTTAAAAAATCTCTAGAATTTCAAACTCTATTTTAGACTAAAACGTATAAAATAGAATGCCTAACACCTTACTTATTTTATAAATAGACTTTAAACCTTTGTTTGACATTCAATTTTATTGTCTACTTAATAAGTGCAAAAACATTAATGACAAATAATGATAGCTAAATCAAAGTTAAAAGTCATGTTATTCTCCTTCCCTTTGTTTTTGGTCACAAAATGTAATAAATTTTTTAAACCCTAAAGTGCTCAATTTTTTAAAAATTTTCAATTTAATGTTTGAGCTCTTAAAATTTTCAATTAAGTGACCAACCTTTCAAAACTTTAACAATTCAACTCACTCAATTGAAAAAATAAAAGTTTGAGTACTGAATTAAAAAAATCTTAAAAGGTTGAATACTTAATATAATATCTCTTTTTAAATAAATGAAAAATTATTTCAAATATCTTAACCTTTTAACTACTGATAAAATACATCCAAGTTTTCACATTATATAGCTACATATTGCAACCTATGGAAAATATATATTTACATATCCCCCTATAACACTATAATTGATAGAGTTTAATAGAGTTCAAATGAATTCCAGCATCATATTTAGAAAATTTTAAAGATGTCCTATAATATTTGGTAAAATTGAGACATTTTTTTATTTATATTTTTCAAAATTAAATCCTTTAAAAATTTTATAAAATACTTTTTTGGCAAATAATTTTTCAAAATTTTACCAACACTACATTATATTGTTATTGTTGTTGTTGTTATTATTATTATTATTATTTAGAAGTTTTCAAGTTAAAATTCGTAGTATTATGTTTTGAAATAAAAAGTTACAACACACCTCTCACTAACAGGATATATATATTTTATAATAAATTGTGATATCTAGTGTTATGGAATAAAAGTAATTTTTTGTTCTTCATGATATTTGATATTTAATTTATCCTAAATAAAATTATGTTTTGTATGCTTATCCCAAATCCAATCTTGGACATATTTTTATTTCTTAAAAGTATATAGATGTTCCATTTATTTTATTTAAAGAAAACTTTTCCTATAATGAATTATACATTTTCAGTTTACAAACACAAAATGGTCTAAAATTGTTAATAGAACATGATAAAGAGCTAATTATAAATACATGAATAAATATTTTAATAAAAGAAGAACGTTCAAGAACATGATAAAAGAGCTAATTATAAATACACGAATAAATATTTTAATACAAGAAGAACGTTCAAGAGATGTATACACTTACCCTTCTAATCTTATTAAACCAAAAATCAAGAACCAATCAATCAAGTAAATCAGTTTGAGGATTGAAACTTTCCCTTACCTGACTGCACTTTCCAAACGCAAGAATATGTTGCTATAAACTGACGACACTTTTCAACCTTCAAATTCAAAGTTTATGTTTAATGTTTGGGTGTCTCCGTCATGTGTGATTGTGTCCCTCCTATCCCTTCTGCCTTTTCCATTACCCAGGTTCCAAATTTGGGTTTTGCAACCCCGAACTTGAGACAACGTTGTTCATGGATTCAAGTTCCTTTTACAAGAAGTAGCAGGTTCAAGCTTGTAAGAAGGGCAGGTAAAAACCCACGTGTAATAGGTTCTGAGGAATATGATTTTTGCAGCGAATTTGGGATTTACGAGGAAAAGGGAGGAGGGATGATGGATTTGGAATCAAGGATTGAGAGGGACTCAAAGACACCAAGTGGTAGTGGAGCAAACTTGGGTCGTTTGAATGTTGGAATGAAGGGTAGTGAGAAGAGAGCTGAAGAGCTGAGGAAGGTAAATGATACAGCAGGAGTGAGGAGAGGAAGGCAGTTGATAAAGAGGTCAAATTTGTTGGGCAAGCAAGTGATCAGCATTCAATCTGCTCATGTTTTGGGTTTCATTTCGCAGCTTTGGGTTGATACTGCCTCTGTACGTTTCATTGCTTTCTTTCCTTTTTACCTTCAATTTATGGTAGTTTATGATTTGAGATTATTCTACTTGGGTAGCTAGACATTGTAAACTGTGCACACAGGTACTCATTTATCACAATTAAGCACTTCACTACTTGAACAGGCAGTTTGCCATCTGAAGCTGAACTGTGAACTTACAATGGATTCTTTTTGTTTATCTGGCTGCAAAAGTTATATAACGTGGGTGATTTTATAATAGTACATGGAACTGAGGGTTGGTTCTTTTGTTTGTATATTTGCATTATTTAGTGGGTCGTACTGCTTATAGAAGTTAGGCCGAGCTTGCTTTCTGGAGAATTAGAGACGTTTCTTTTGGAGGATGCTAGCCAGGTAAATTCATCAATTCATATTTTGTTCATTTTTTGAGTTAGTTTTGTGTAATATTAAGCATCTAAGGAATGTGTCCTGCAAATTTTGACTTGAGGTAGATATTATTTTGGCTTTGGCTTGATAACCCATCTCCCTTCAGGTTTATGTGTCGACTTAATTGCATAACAATTCGCGTCAAACTAAAACTTTTATTTCATGTTTCTTTTATCTCAAAGGGCCTTAGAATTTTACCAATGCTTTCTGTCATTTTCTAGTTACTTGTCAATTGCTCTCTTTTTTTGGTGGAGCTGGGGCAGTGGGGTGTTGTCAAGTGGATAGCCTACATGGATCGTCAGGAGTTGCAAACTGTTATGCACTTTCATTCTCCTGTTCATGACAAATATAGTATGGCTTAAGTATTGATGTTGGCAGGTTGGAGATGTTATACTTGTCGAGGATGAGAATGTGATGGAGAATCAAATTAAAATGGTTGGTCTTGAAACATTGGTGGGTACCATTCCTCATCTTCCTGCACAATTCATGCTTGTGTATCCAATATGCCTGGTGACATTGCACATGCACTTATTGTCTATTTTCCTTCCCCTTGTCTGTATTTTTTCCTTTGCAAGCTTTGGCATACTTTATTAGGGAATACACTCTCAATGGGTGGGGATTATGAAGAGAGAACTTCTAATACGAATGAATTTTATTCCTCTTGCTTCAGTCTTCCATTTGTTGGATTATTACGCGGAGGTCTAAATTTGTGATTTTTGTTAGGTAGGATATAAAGTTGTGACACCAGGTCGGCGAAACATTGGGAAGGTTTGTCTGTCGTATTGATCCCATTGATGTAGTTGAATATACTTCACAACCATTTTGCAATTTAAATGTGCACTTTTCTAGGTGAGGGGATACTCATTCAACATTAATTCTGGGCTGGTGGAATCGCTTGAGCTTGATGCATTTGGGTTTTCCATTATTCCATCCAATTTGGTTGGTGACTACTCCTTTTCCTCGTTTAATAGTGTATCCCCTACTTCTAACTATGACTGCACATAGTTTTCCCTTGAAGTTTGCTTGTGTAACAATTTCAGTCTATTCCCTGCTATTTTCCGTAAAATCAAGGTACTGGCTCAACTTCTTTCCTTTTACTTCTGCATTATTTCAGATAAGTACCTATGCTTTACTTGTTGAGGATGTGCTTGAAGTACTATCAGACACAGTTGTTGTGCACGAAGCTGCAGTCTCACGCATTCAAAGGCTAACAAAGGTGTGCCTGCATGGATATTGAATTTAATAATTATATGGTTTGCCATAATAAATGATGTTTGTAGAGGAGTTGTTTTATGTACTTGTCAAAAGGCCATTGTTTTGGCAATTAGGCCACATGATTCATGTTAACATAGTTATTTATTTTCAGTTGCAACTACCTTGACATTTGTTCAAAAAATTCACCGCTTACCATCACAAACAAAGTATAAGTTGCTGAGGATGTAATTCTCAATAGGAGACTTTAAGGTATTAGGATGCAAGTAAAGGATCTCTTATAGAGAGGTCATTCTTTTTTTAATAAATCTTTTAAACTTTTTTTTAATCTTATGTCTTGTATTTAGCTTAAATATTTAATATGTAGTACTTCCCTCTTAATTATTTAGCCTAAACATTTTTTTACCTAGTCTAAACATTTTTTTATAATGGCTTGCTTGTTTTATTTATTTGTTTTTTTTTCTTGTTTGTGTATTTATTTAGTTATTTTATCTTTTACTTTTATTCTTTATCTTGCTCTATATTTATTGTATTATTTATTTTATTACTTATTTTTATTTGTTCCTTTTATTATTTTTATATGTATTTTTTTATTTTATACTTTATAATATTTTTATTATCATTAATTTTTATCTTCTTATTTTAATCTTTCTTTTCTTGCTTTTTTTTTTAAATTTCCTGTGCATCTATCGAAAACAATTTCTTTACTAGTTAGCGGTAAGATTGCATATTTTTGGACCTTCTCGAACCTCCCTAGACTCTGTGTTTCAGTGAGACTTTAACTGAAATGTTGTTGCTGTTGTACTTGTAGAGTATTGCATTGGTGAAATAGCTAGTCTGTTAAATATGAGAGTATTTAGTGATTGTGAAAAGTTGATTCCATAATTCTAACAGGGTATCTGGGACGGTCAAAATGTTAGCACGTCAGCTGATGAACTCGAAGAGTTTTCTGATAATGAAAGTTCTGTTAGATCCTCCATAGGTGGGAGCACTCAAAAAAGGTTTGGCAGCCTGAGAAACCGTCCAAAAATAAAAGAAGGTGATGATTGGGAACTTCCAATGGATTACTTATGACAATTCGAGACTTCGATGATTCCGCTTGCTCTCTCTCCTGTAGAAACTGGCCTTCACAAACTTTTCCTTCAGTTTCATGTTTCATTCCTCAGGTTGCTTCTCTGAATCCTTTTATTTCACCACGCACTCTTCCTGATCTGTGTTCCCTTTCCTTGTAATATTTGATACATGAACCAGGTTACACATTGATCGGATTTCAAACTTTTGTTGTTGATGGCTTTCATTACCGGTGTACCTTTGAGGACTTCATAAATGTAAGTTGTACGTACATATAGAAAGTAATTGAACACTATCATAAATCTCATCCTCTATGTGCTTTACGCTGTCAACACTTTGTAGTTTGCTTCATTTAAGGTTTATCCTTTGAGTTTCTACAGTGGATGTTTGTCGTCTGCGAGACCAACTTGTAGAAGCATGTACATTGAATATTTATATCCTTTCATGGTCACATTGAAGCCCATGGACACTAGTATGATCGTTCTAGGATTGAGTCGTGAGATTCTTTCTATACATTGCCCAATTGGCGATCAGGTGATGAACACTAAACAAGATCTTTCTGTTTGAATTTCCAGCCGTGTTACGCAAGCAAATTCGTTGAACAAATTCTCGTAGCGAGACTTAAGACTGAAACTTCAGTCGATCGCAAATGACCCATCTTTTTACATAATACCGTCAACTTCCTCCATCATGGACAACCATGTTCCTAATCCACAAATAATATTATCACCTTCTTACAAAAAAGAACTCAACAAAGCATTAACAAGTGGGCAACATTGGTCTAGACTACACCTGTACATTGGATAGTTTGAATTGGGCTTAAGTAAAGTTTTAACTTAAACTTTTTTAAAGTTCTCTGTTCTTAAGTTCATACTTACTCTCAAGCCTGGTTCATAAGATGAGTTTAATTTTAAACAGATTTGACCCATCGTTAAAATTTAAAATGTGAACTCAATTTATAAATTCATATGTTTTTAAAAATTTAACAATTATATGAAATATACTTGTAATACACTAGCATTGATTTATGTCTTAATATGTGAAATTATATTAAATTTTAATAAAAATACTTAATCATTTTACAAATAAAAATAATCATAAATTTGTTCTAAATTAAAATATAATTGTTACAAAACTCATAATAAATTAAAACTAACCTTGAAAATAATTGCTCTTTTCTAGACATTCCACTTGTTATCAATAAAATGAGCAATAATGTATGCTTATTAATCTTTTGATACCTCATTCTTCCAATGATCAAAAGTCAAATAGATATGACTAGAAGATTCGAACAAGTCTTTCTGTATTGATTGCATTTTTTAGTCAACATAAGAAATATATCATGTTTGCAAGTAACCCTACGAATTAGTTGATATGTTGAGCAAGAAGCAAGGCTTACCACATATCTAAATATAAGAAATTCAACAAATGTCAATAAAAGCATACTAATAACAATCATCATATTAATTGCCTTGTGCAATTCAATATGATCACATTTCATAACATTCAATGCAATACTACCATTAGAATCTAATTTAGTTCCAATTGCATATTGTCTTACATCATTATGCTCTTCTATTGGACATTTTTTTTGAATAACGAAGTGAATGAGAAATTATCATTTATAGCTTGAGCAAAAACTTCTTCCCCGTAGTAACTGCATTAGGCTTTTGAATTTTATTCTGTTTCCTTATTAACCAAAAAATTCGATGTAGTAAACTATAACTTCTTTGCTCTAGACTGACTAATCTTTTCTTCCTTATAAAATCATCATATAGTCGATTAGAACTTGTCTTTGTTGTTATAATTCTTGCATTAATAATAACTAATTAGTTTCATATAATAAAATAAACTCCTTATATCTAAGCGGTGAAATAGTGTCTAATAATAAAAAAAGTTGTAAGTTCAACTTATCATAACCTAATACCTTTTAAGTAGACACCAAATATTTGGTATGTATAAAGTAGGATAAGTGCTTAATTGATTATTTATTTATTCCATAATTCTTAGTGATTAATATTTATTTTATGTCTAAGATACTTATTGTTGGGCACCCCACCCTTGCAAGACAAGCACCCGATGTTCTACATGACATCTAAATACACATCTCATAAGGGTGGTATGTCCTCACCAGTCAGCCACCAAAAATCACAATTTGAATTCTTTAGAATAATTGTAGGTCTATGTCTCTAGTTTAATTTGAAGCAAGAATCATCTCATTCGGAGCTCTATAAATCAAGATAAACTTAAAAAGCCAAAGTATGTTCATAACCAAGTCATGCTCTTCCAATCAATTCCCTCACTTTCTTTCCATCAAATTTTTTCAAATCAATACCAAATTCTACCAATTTTTATGGAGAGATAGAAAAAGGTGGTAGGAATCTATTGGTTTAAGAATCACTTCATTTGGAGGTCAAATGATGAAGTTATGGCCAAAAGAATCAAACATAATTTTGTCCTCAATTATATTGTATTTGTTTTGGGACAATTGACATAACTTTCACTAGACATATCGGATTAAGGTTGTCTTAGGACAGTTTTGAAGAGGACTTCTAGACCTACAACTTCCTTAAAGACTTCGGAAAGAGATTTTGATATTTGGAGGGTTAATACATGGGCCGTGTGGCAATACATGGGCAAACCTTGTACTCCTCAGATCTGGTGGC
Organism: Erythroxylum incrassatum; assembly: GCA_026546855.1. Classification (NCBI taxonomy): domain Eukaryota; kingdom Viridiplantae; phylum Streptophyta; class Magnoliopsida; order Malpighiales; family Erythroxylaceae; genus Erythroxylum; species Erythroxylum incrassatum. The sequence continues at coordinate 21,761,150 of JANVCL010000004.1, forward strand.
CTTTTTGTTATTGGAAGACACGGTCAGTGTTAATTTACATGACTTGACCATGTACTTCTCAGATCTTTACTGAAATCTCCCTCTCCAAGACATCCCTAACGGATCCTACATCCATTCTACCATCACTTTCACTCACAATCTTTCCAAATTCAACTCTCCTAGTGCGATATCACTTCATATCAATTCAACTACCAACTTTGTTTCATTAAACTCTCTAATCTCTACTCATTTGATTCATCACTACAACTAATTCCCATCATTTACTATAGTTGTTCTGCATATACATCCTATGTAGCATCACCAACTTATAATGATCATATCTCTTAACTCCGATATCCAAAAACTCTATACTTTATATCGTTGGAAAGCTAGAAAGACAAGTTACAACTTCCAAAGTGACAACTTTGTCTAATTCAGCCTAGCTTAATACAAATTTTCCCCTGAATTGAGAACACAATTCCTACCCTATGAAAAGCTTGAAAATGCAATGTAAAGACTTGGAAAGTCATGAACAAAACATATTGTGTATATATATATATATATTTCATTTACATCAAAAGATAGAGTTTTTACAAAGCTTTAATAGGCTTTTCAAGCCACAATACATCATAATCCAAAAATACAAAGTTTGCATAAATTAGAATTGCTCAAAAAGCGACTAAAGCCTTGTTTTACATAAACTAACTTCAAAAACAAAACAAAACATGCAAATTCGAAGTGATGTCTTGACTCTCGGTCACTTGATCTTTTTCTCGTCACCTAAAGTTGGGAAGGAACGGGGGGTGAGATTGAAAGCTCGTAGGTAACAAGTTTATAACGAGTAATAAGCAAAACCATTCAAAATGTTCATTTTCATAGAAAATTCTTATTGAATCATAAAACACATGTTTCTCAAATTCTTGTCATATAATCAAATTTACAATCAACACAATTTATGCATTCTTCAACTTGTTCACAAATCATAAACATATAAGCGCATCAGAATGGTTTGGGTAGGTCCATAAACAGAACATACTAACATAATTCTATAAAATGGTCTTGTGTAGCCGTAAACAGAACATATTATCGCAATTCCACATAATGGTTTTACGTAGCCGTGAACTTAGGTGAGTCCTTGAAGGAGCTCTATGCCACTAGCAGGCAGGCGGGAGAAACCTTTAGTCAAAGTGCACTTGACATACAGAATGGACCAAACCAAACCCACATAATCATGCATTTCACAACGTATAAACATGTTGCCCAAAATGACACTTTTCTAAAATTTGATTTCATAAACATAAAGTCTTTTCATAATTATTTCCATATTCAGTTCGTAATTCATCCACATAATTCATATACAAAACATGTAGCACTTTCTCAAAGCATTTAAAGAACAATAAATGCACATTTGTAAAGTAGTTGGAAATCATTTAATTCCATTTATTTGAAAGAAACATTTATGGCTTCTTTACTCAATTATAAAAATGTAACCTACCTTAATTTCCTTGCTTGAAAACTTGTTTAAGGATGCCTCTCCTCTTGCTCCTCTTACCTCTCTTCTCTCCCTTCAACATTGGAAAAAAATCCCTATTCAATAGGAATTCAAATTGGAAAACCCAAAGAAACATATTCATAAAATTGATCCTAGAAAGCTTAAACCCATGCATTTCCTAAACTTTTTGAACTAAAACCTTTCCAAAAATCCAAAAGATTCAAAATGGACTTACCTTGAATCTTCGCCAAACAATGAGTTTCTTGGCTCTAATGGAAACTCTAATCTTCCTCTTTCTTTTTCCCTTCTTAAACAACTTCGAAGTCAATCTTTAAAACTAAGAAAAATTGAAACCTAGCTTAGATTTCTCTTCTTTTCTCTCCTTCCACGACAGTGTCTCTTTTCTCTCTTCAATTTTTGTTTTCTTCTTCTTCAATTGCAAGACAACCATTCTTCTTCCCCTTTTTACCCTTAATGAGTCTAAAAAGTCCATTTTACCCTTCGTTATAAGCTTATGTTCTTTCATCCTTAAGTGAACTACCAAAAATGCCTTTGAACATTCTTACTACCTTAATACTTTAATTCAATTTACCCATGCAATAAATCCTACTAACTTTGACTTATTAATTAACTCCAAAAATTAATCTATCAAATCTCATAATAAATTTAAATAATGTTTAATCAATGAGAAAAAGAATTCGAGGGCCAACCTTTCTCCCCTTCTTAAAAGAATTTCGGCATCGAAATTTTTACTTGAGTCATTGAAGAGTTATGGATACTTCTCTTTCATGGCTTCCAAAGGCTCCCACGTGGCCTTTTCCGTAGAATGGTTTCTCCACAAGACTTTGACCAATTGAATTGTCTTGTTCCTGAGGATCTTTTCTTGGTGTCCAAAATCTCCATTGGAATCTCCTCATAACTCTGATCATCTTTCAACTAAACCTCAGTGGTCTGAATGATGTGGGAGGGATCCAATCTATACCTCCTCAATATAGACACATGAAAGACGTCATGTATCTGTGACAATTCTAGTGACAGAGCCAACCTATAGGCTAGTGGTCCAATTCTCTCAACAATCTCATAAAGATCCACATATCTCGGACTCAACTTGCCCTTCTTGCCAAACATCATGACTCCTTTCCAAGGAGATGTCTTAAGAAAGATTTTTTCACCAACTTCATACTCCATTTCCTTCCAGTGCGCATCAGTATAGCTTTTCATTCTATCTTGAGCTGCTTTAAGCCTTTGTTTAATTAGATGAACCTTGTCAACTATCATCTGAAGTAACTCTGGTTCGATTAATTTCCTTTCTCCTTCTTCATCCCAGCATATAGGAGTTCTACATCTCCTTCCATA
>JANVCL010000004.1:21764076-21782593 GCA_026546855.1 Erythroxylum incrassatum
CAATCCTATGACTTTGATTCAATAAATCTCTTTCTATTTCTTTTCAATTTCATAAATTCTCCTCTTTTTATACATGAACAATCTCCAAAAATTTCTTATTTAGTAGTCCTAACTTTCAAGATAGGTTCAGGGCCCAACAAAAATTCTTATTGAATCATAAAACACATGTTTATCAAATTCTCGTCGTGTAATCAAATTTACAAACAACACAATTTATGCATTCTTCAACTTGTTCACAAATCATAAACACTTAAGCATATCAGAATGGTTTGCGTATGTCTGTAAACAGAATGTACTATCACAATCCTATAAAATGGTCTTATATAGCCGTAAATAGAACGTATTATCGCAATCCCACATAATTGTTTTATGTAACCGTGAACTTAGGGGAGTCCGTGAACGAGCTCCATACCACTAGCTGGCAGGCGGAAGAAGCCTTTAGTCAAAGTACACTTAACATACAAAATGGACCAAACCAAACCCACATAATCATGCATTTCATAACGTATAAACATGTTGCCCAAAATGACACTTTTCTGAAATTTGATTTCATAAACATAAAGTCTTTTCAAAATCATTTCCATATTTAGTTTGTAATTCATCCACATATTTCATACACAAAACATGTAGCACTTTCTCAAAGCATTTAGAGAACAATAAATGCACATTTATAAAGTAGTTAGAAATCATTTAATTCCATTTATTTGAAAGAAACATTTTTGACTTCTTTTCTTCATTATAAAAAAGTAACCCACCTTAATTTTCTTGCTTGAAAACTTGCTCAAGGATGCCTTTTCTCTTGCTCCTCTTGCCTCCCTTCAACATAGGCAAAAATCTCCGTTCAATAGGAATTCAAATTGGAAAACCCAAAGAAACATATTCAGAAAATTGATCCTAGGTAGCTTAAACCCATGCATTTCCTAAGCTTTTTGAATTAAAACCCTTCCAAAAATCCGAAAGATTCAAAATGGACTTACCTTGAATCTTCACCAAACATTGAGTTTCTTCGCTCTAATGGAAACTTTAATCTTCCTCTTTGTTTTTCCCTTCTTAAACAACTTCAAAGTCACTCTTTAAAACTAAGAAAAATTGAAACCTAGCTTAGCTTTCTCTTCTTTTCTCTCCTTCCACAATAGTCTCTCTTTTCTCTTTTCAATTTTTTTTCTTCTTCTTCAATTGCAAGACAACCATTCTTCTTCCCCTTTTTACCCTTAATGAGTCCAAAAAGTCTATTTTACCCTTCCTTATAAGCTTATGTTCTTTCACCCTTAAGTGAACTACCAAAAATGCCCTTAAACATTCTTACTACCTTAATACTTTAATTCAATTTACCCATGTAATAAATCCTACTAACTTTGATTTCAATTTACCCATGCAATAAATCCTACTAACTTTGACCTACTAATTAACTACAAAAATTAATCTAATCAAACCTCATAATAAATTTAAATTATGCTTAATCAATAAGAAAAAAAATTCGGGGCCAACACTTATTTTGGTTTAGGTATAAGTTAGAGAAAAAAACAAACCGAGTTAAATTTGTGGTTTTGAGCAGTTTTACTAATGTTTAATATTATTTGCCTTCATAGATCCTAAGGAGATGAATTAGGGAAAAATTGGGCAAGAAAAAAAGAACTAGAGTTATTTTAAAAACACACACTCGTGTGAAGAATTACACAGTTGTGTAAGTGACTTCCACGGCCTTGTAAGGGACTATGTAAGTGACTGTAAATGTGCATGACTTTGAAGATGTTTTTCTTGTATGAAAATGTATGATGCTAGTGTAAGTAATGAATATGACTGTATATATTGCCCGTGTAACTCTCTAGAATTGTGTGTCTGCACAATTTTTGAAGAATTAATGCAAGATTAAAGGGCATGGTCATGCACATGGTTGAGTGACTAAGACAATTATGGAGGCCAATTAAGGGGGATATAGAGGAGGGACACTTATTCATGAGTTTTCTTCTCTTTAAGTATATGCTTTGAAGGATTTTGAGTGGCTAATCCTCTTCCTTCCAGTTCAAGGGTATTTTGAAGCCTAATAACATGTTGGTGCATTAACCAATTCTTGTAACAATGTCCTTATCTTTAGTTTGAAACTGATTGTGTTATCTGTGTTTAAATTTATTATTTAAGCATGAATGATTTATATAAGGTCTGCTATATCATTTATGTATATATTTACTGCCAAAACTATGATTATATTATATAATTATTATCAATCTAATTCATATATAGAAAACTAATGTTTGTGCATAACTAGATATAACATATTATAAGTTAAATAATCCTACCTCACGCGGTTATTGCTTATATTAGCCTATTTTCTTAATTCTTAATGCTATTGTTACATTAACTCTAGAGAGCTTATTCTAAATTGCATGAAAGTTAGATCTAATTAAGCATCTTATTTAAATTAGTTAGGATCTAATGGAAAATTGGAGTTAACAAAGCTTATTGTTAATCCATGACTAATAATTTCAAGGAGAGGGATGAAAACAACTTTAAACTTGATTAGACATGTTTATGTGAGGGTTAAGATTAAAACAAGAACCATGATTAAATCTATTTATTACTCTTTTCAAATTTGATTTGTAGAATTTAATTTATTTTTTCACTTTAATTTTATTCAATTGCATTAATTAAATTCCTTAAAAACCACTCTTCCTATTACACTAATTAGTTTAATATAAAAATTAATCAAGAACTCTCTATGGATATGATCCTTTCTCATCATAGCTACAATTTTAGTGCTAAATATTTAGTTTTTAATTTTTAATATGTTCAACAAGCATCAAAATTTTTGCATCGTTATCAATAAGTGTTGATTTTTCTTTAGTATTTGCTATTAATTAGTATATTGTATATTTGTTTATAATTATTTTTTATATTTATTTCTTGATCTTTTTTTGATAATGTTTATGCATGACATTATCTAGGTCTTTTCATCAAGGTCTTTACTATTCAATCCAAATTTTCAAAGAATATTGGCATATTACATAGGGAGAAAAAATGACTTAAAGAAAAAAGGAAATTAACCTAGGAATGATCACTAATGATTCAGAAGAAGCTATGGCCATCCTAGAACCTTAAGGGAGTTCAATGCCCTAGATTTGAACCAAAGACCTCTTTGCATTATCTTCCATAATTTCTTTGAGCATGTTACTTTTAAGCTTAAATTTGTTTTGATTCACATTTTACCTAGTTTCATGGTCTTACATGTGAGGTGATCTCTCTAAGTAGGAAAAATGCAAGGGTACAAAAGAGCAAATTATGTTGACGATTTTTCCATTCTCATTAAAAATCTAACAAAATATTAGCACTTAGATTTACCTATGGGGAGTGTTACCATGTGAATTGAAATGAAAAGGTTATTTTTGAAGAAGTATTTTCCAACATCGAAGACGAAAACCATAAGAATGAAAAAAATTTGAGATTAAGCAACAACATAGAGAATCCATCTATGAGTATTGGAAGTTCTTTAAGAAGTTGTGTGACTCTTAATCCTTGATTTTGTGCTTAAATTAGTCCTTTATTGTGAGCTTATATTTTATGCAATTTTTTAGTAAAAATTGTTACAAATTGACATTAATTGCATTATAATTTTCTGTAGACAATTGATACTGCAAATTGTTATTTTATATTGTAGGAGACACAGGAGTCAAAAAGGAGTTAGATGAGTCAACAGGACGTGACCTTCATGACGCACGCTGGGCCGCATCAAGAAGAAAACATGCCGCGACATAAACTAATCATCTCATCGCGGCGCACCATCACGCAACATCTCGCCGCGGCGTAGATTAATTACTTCGCCGCGGCGGGTCATCCAGGAAGTGCACGCCGCAGCGCAACTCTCTCATCGTCGCGACAAACGGTTGGGTATCCAGATTTAAATTGGAAAATTCTCTTAATATTTTAGCCCGACTCGAATCCATCCTATAAAAACCTTGCCAAATTAGGTTAAAAAAAGAATCGGACATTCAGCAAAGAGTAGAAGCATATCTAGAGGACCGAAACTCGACGACCATTCCACCTCTCATCCGACCATCATTCCGCCACACCCATCAGTTCATTGATTACTACACCGCCGGTCACTATTCCTACCATGGATAACATTGGAGCTTTAGCATTTGCGAAAGGTTCCGGAGTCATGCACGGCTAGGTCTTCATCCCTCTTGAAAATGTAGCAGTGGTTTGAGTTCACCGGGGCTTCAAAAGGGAGTTAATCTTACATTGTCAAGTTTAATTACATAGTTGTAAATTTCTGAGTTAGGGTTTACGGTAGTGTAGTTAAATTAGCTTGATTAGAGTTTAATCAAGTGTTGAAAAATGTCTTGTGTTATGGATTTGGTTATATGTAGAACTTTGATGCTTAATATATGAAGTTTCATATATGTCTTTTGGTGATTGTGTTAGTCCTCTTTATCTGCCTGGTTGTGTTTGATATTGAGATTGTGCTTGATCTAATTGACCACTTGCATTAACTTGTCCATTTCACACATTAAGATGCATTTAACAAGGTTTTAAGAAATGGAATTCATTGATTAAAACCTTGGACTTAAAGAGTTCTTTAAGTTAATCGAAAATTTAGTTAATTTCACTCCCTGTAAATTTGTTTTGAACCATGATAGCCTAAGTTTGTTTTCAAGAGGACCTTATCATACTCGATTATTGTTTGAATTTTAAGTTTCCAACTTCCCAAAAATCCAAAAATACTTGTTATACATTCTTTTCTAATTTGGTCAAGTTTCCTTAATTAATACCAATGATCCAAACCACCCTTTTTTATCAACTTAATTTGCATTTTTGACGATAGGCTAGCTTAAACCTTTTTTGCTAGGTTGCAATTAAGTGAGACGACCCGAGGTTGCACCCTATATTGCAATCCTTGGAATTTAAATTTTTGACTCGAATTCCAAGGGATTGATCTTAAGATCGAATGACGGAGCCGATCAAAGAGATTGCGTATTGAGGAAACTGTAGCAAGGCCAAAACTGAGTATCGGTGAACAACTTCCTCAACTGTCCCGGGAGGATCGGAGCTCGTTTTGATAACAAAAATCGCTTTGGAACTCAGAATGGAATCGAAATCAAGTATTCTGCATTTTTTTTGTTTTTACCCTTTCATGTATGATTGTGGGTACATAATAGGGTATGTGCTACGTATTGCATGCGGTATCAGAGCGGTTACGTGATTGAATTGACAAAAATGAAAGTTTTTTTTATTTCCATTCCATATGGTTTCTTCAGTTTGTGATACGTTTTTTGGTTTTTTTTTACGTATATAATTACGTAAAAGTAGTATACATAAGGTTAGCTATGAAAAACGGGTCGAAAACAGGCCAAACGGAGCGAAAAACTGCATCCCAAGATGCCAAAAATTGCCCCCACCCCCCATCAAAGGGCAACGTAACATCCGGCGCGTGAATAAAGTCAGGGGAGTGGCAGTATGGCTAGCACGTGCCAATCGCATGCCGCCAAGTGGCACCACACACGGGAGGATTCGTGTGGCGTAGGACTTGGGACATGTGGACCTCAGGATTTGGGTTACGTGTCGGTGCGTGCGCGTCTGCACGTGGGCAACTCGTGACAGGTGCGTGCCAGATGCATCTGACGAGTATTTAGGCGCGCACGTACATTACACGCTTGTTTTTACCCTTTCATGTATGATCTTAGGTACATAATAGAGTCTGTGCTACGTAATACATGGGTATTCAATTGAATCTTGTAAATGCTTTGAAGCAAGTTGATTTAATAAAAACTGATGGTAGACATTGGGTATATTTATTCTCTACTGCTGGAAGATCAACAGAGTGTACTTTTCCATCTATTTTGGTCTCTCTCCCTGTCTTGTGAAAGAGAAAAGTAATAACGTAGAAGTTCATAGTTGTACCTTGAATTAGAGAGGTATTTAAAACAGAGTGATATCAAGCCCTTTGTAAAAAGGATTAAGATCTCGCTGTTAAATATGCATCACCTTCTGGAGCAATTATTGGCTTCAAAGTCTTTTTTAATCATTCAGCGTAGACCTTGTTTGTCTTTTGTGTTCATTGTCTCCTCATTTTGGTGCATGGTTTGTGCCTTAGCTAGGTCTAAAATTTTTCGTCTTTTAACATATTTGGGATTTAATCAATTGGTTTCCGATGCTAAAGGATTTTTAGTTGTCTTGGGTAACTTACTTTTCCTAACCTACCATAAAGGTTATAAATAATATCTAAAAGAACAATTTATACTGTAGTTCCCTAAATATCTCTTGTTGATTTCACAAAACACACAGAATATTTGAATTTGTTTAATTATATAGTTGAAAAGCACTTAAACGATATGCAGACAGCAACAGCTCTCGAAGGATTGGTAAAATTTCCATCTTATCCCCCCAAAAGAAAAGAATAAAACCATTATTTTTTAAGATTAATTGCAATGAATCGTGAACCCCATGACCAACTAGAATCCTTGAAATTGAAAGCAGGAAAAAAAAATCAAAACTGGGACAGAAAATTGCATCTGGGACTGCAGAATTGGTTCTTGTTTCATACTAAGACATGAAACTAAGACAAGATTTAATAAGGGATATAATATATTACAAATTAGCTATTAGTCTATTACTACGTACTGCATAATATTACACACATACAAATGTAGATACACGTGAAAAGGGCTGGGAGTTTAAGCCAATTTACATGAAAATATAGATATATGTACAAATGGAAGAAATGTCACTTAACACGTATTAATTTCATTAAAGTATTAGTCTATACAACATAAGGTCTATTTGTTACAGAAAAACATATACTTTGGTTTAGTAGTTGAACTAAAATTAGATTAAAATATACGAAATGCAAGTACGTTCACGAGCAATAGACAATGACAGCAGTGTAGGCTTAGCTTGTAACATCAATATCTGTGCTCATGAGACTACTTCCTTGATCTCAAAAGGTGGAATTGCCCACCTTAAGCGCCCCTACTACTTGGCTCGACAGAGTAGTGAGGGGGGTAAATCATGGTTTGATCTCAGCCAGCTTCTAAGAATGGTGGCCCAACGCTGGTGCGCACAAAAAATCACCACATTGAATGAACTCCCACACTACCGCTACCAGGACTTGAACCTGAGACTTTGATCTCAATTTGGCCTTCCAATAATCAACTGATCTACCCACGCGGGCCACATCCTATTCCTACTAAGATCTATAAAGTTGAAACAGAATAATTAGTAGAGATCTAAACCCCTTTCAAGAACCTCAAACTTATTTATAAAATGACACGTGTCCCACTCCACCAAGAAAATCCATTATCTAGTTGCGATATCACCAAATGTCAAAGGCTTGATCCCTTTTAACAACGGAAACATGCCAATGATCACAAGGACAACCAAAGAAATGCTAAAGGATCTTGCAAGCACAAGGACTATATGACATCCTTCTGAACTCTACATATTGAAAGAGCAACTAAATAAAGAAATATTACTCTAATGTTGTCAGCTAAAGAATCGAAGGCCAGTCTAGACAAGAAACCAAGTCATCTTGAATAAAAACATCTCTAAACTCACTTCGAAACATAAATTGTTGTCAAAGCCAATATTGGTACATCAGGAATACGATTCCTCAAAGATGCAAGATTACGGTAAGCTGGTCTAATTAAAGAAAAAAGTAAAAAGAGTGAATTCGATAAGAATACTTCATAGAAGGAAAAAAAAATATTAGGCATTAGCCAATTTAAAGGCATGTTGTCTCATTGTTAAGGTCAATCCCAAACCTGAAATCATGGCTCCATGTTGAGATGCAATGTGCTTGAAATTAAGAAAATATAAGGAAACAAAGAAAACATGAGTTATAGACATAACTTGAAACAACTTTCAAACAACATAATACCATCTTAACAACATACAAATGAGAGCTCACACCTGTGGAGGAAATGGCCATCGGAAGAATCTCTTAGGTGTAGAAGTTTTCGCCGAAGATGGCATCACTCCTCTGGGAAGCGGACTAGAGGAGGTGACGTCATGAGGATATGGACTGGGCAAGGGGTTGGGGTAAGAAGAGCAACCAGGAGTGTTCTATATGTCAACTTACGGTCATCAACCTTCTTGCATAAACAAAAAGATAGGGACTTGTGAATCATCTTTGGTTTTCTTTGTACAACAAAAATGGATATGACTCAAAAATAGAAGAAAAACCAGGTGAAAACAAACCGTATATTCACAGATAAAGGTAGGAAGCAAAATCAAAGGAGAGAGGGGGCATCGGTCGGCTTGGCTTAGACGAGAGCAAAGCTGACACTATCAATTATTAAAACATCATCGAATTTGTTGTGGAACATAATAGGAATATAATTAGTGGAACATGTGATCTAATGCCGTAGATAGTGGTGCGTATTGAGTATTGACGAGACGTGTAGTTGGCTCATTTATGTAAACATGGCAACACATGCACGTGACATATCACAAACAAATTGCAGCACTTGTTTTGTATCCTGCTCATTATCTGGCTAATAATTGGTCAATTATCCTCTTTCATTAGAGGGGTGCAGAGAAGTGGCCGAATAAACAGATTGATAAAAGACTAGGCGTTTTCAATCATTTCTTAGATCAAAACTTCTGCATTTATGTCGTGACAATTTTGGCCAACTTATTTGAGAAAGCTGTCAATCCTTAATACAACTTCAGTAGTAACAACTTCAGCTATTGACAAATGACTACTGAAGTTTCTTGTTGTTGGATCATGAGTTAGGTGTCAACCAACACTTTAAGCTACCTCCAGTTGACCATTTTGAAAACCAGCAAAATTGGGTTCAAATCTTCTGTGCCCTCTTTCCTGTACCCACATGTTCTAAGTAACATCTCACCATACAATAATAAAGAGAAAAAATTTAAATGGTTGGAATGTTGTTGGAACAAAGGGCACAAAAAAAGGGTTACAGAAGATTTGAAGCCAACAAAACTACCCTAAAAATTCTGGAGAACGTGATTTCAGGAGGTCTGATGGGGACTTAGAGACTTGCAGCTAACCCTTCGTAGCCAACCGAATCAAATGGCAAGTGTCGTATGAGCTCTTTGCATGACATGTCACCTTTATCCGTGGAACCCCTTTCATATTTTCAATCTGCCTACTTTCCAGGTTTTGTCAATAATCTGACAGTCCTGTCAGCTTTATCTTTGTCTCAAATGTCCAGAATCACGATGCCAACGACTTCCATAGAATCTCCTTTATAGCAATCGTTACCCCTTTCCAATATTTCAACACTTGTGTGCACAAACACCTTTTCTAGGAACTATAGATTGCTGGTTTGTCAACAAACACTTGATGCCAGCCTAACACACCTTCCACAAATTTGTAATTCAGAAAGCAACTCCAGCCTCAAGATAGCTAATGCCAAGAATAGATATATTCTGTTTGAGAAGTAGGGCATTAAAACATTGAATTTGTATACATTGCCCAAGCCACGATACATATTTTATGGATAATGATGCTTGAAACATGATCTGAAGTCGAGCCTTGCCAAAAAAAAAAAGACGTTGAGTGCACTCAAATCTTGTCAACTGTGCATTAAATCTAGTGTCATTGACATCAGAGGATGCTTATCCTTTGGACTAAGGCCCAATAGTGAACCTTCTCGCGATGAAGGGAGAAATGGCGTAGAAAGCCCTTGAAAAGGGTCCTCTTTCTCCTTTTCATGTAATCAGTATAATTGGGATCTTTCCACTTTCTGCAGATACATTAGTGAAGTATTTCAATCGGGTATAAAGTATGGTCGAAAGGACCTTTTAAAGAAAACCTAGAAAAGGCTAAGCCTCAGAGTGACAATCTACCCACGTCTGGCTGGTTTGTTTAGTCCGCGGACTCGTTAGACTCTCCAGTCTCCTTTTTGTTTGTCTTGTTAGCATGGGGCCAGATCCTCTGTTTCCCTTCCCTGACCTCTCTTATCTGAGCCATCCACTCAGGTGTCTCTTTTTTGTTTGTCTCTATTTTTGTTAGCATGAGGCCAGATCCTCTGTCCCCCTTTTCCTAGCCCTAATCTGCTCCCTCCCATCTGAGTCATCCACTCAGGTGGACACCCCTCCCCTGGCCCTAATCTGTCCCTCTCATCTGAGTCATCCACTCAGGCCCCTAGCCCTAGTGGAGTGGATGGCTCAGATAGGAGGGGTAGACTAAGGCCAGGGGAGGGGTTTCCACCTGAGTAGATAGCTCAGATGGGAGGGAGCAGACTAGGGCCAGGGGAGGGGGCCAGAGGATCCCCTCCCTGTTAACATAGCATTATCAAGATGGTTTGTGCTGGACTACATGGGTGGGTCCCTTACCCTTCTCCGTTTACAAGCAAATAGATGGACTAACTTGATGTGATTTTTTATGTATGTTTATGATTTTACTGTATGTTTATGATTTTTCTTCCAAAATTACCCTCTTATTTCTCTTACATCTTAATTACACAGATTATATTTTGAAAACACTTCAACATGTAATTAATAATAATATATTAAATATTTCATTAACTTTCTTAATAAATATGCATCTTCTAAAATGAATTTTATTTTGAATAGGAGAGAGTATTAATTAACAATTGAATCTTTGAATATTTAAAATTTAATAGAATATGGTCAATGAATCTCATTCATATACAAAGAAATTATAGGCCATCAAAACAATTTAAAAAATGGTATTTTCGATCTCTTCTGTCAACCAAGAAGATTATTTCGCATGTAGTAGTCACTAATTAACGCGTAATTCCATTCAAGTAATTAGACAACAATTTATAAATGATGGTTAGTATCTGATTCTGTGGTGGATAACCTCGCTGACCAATCCACAGCGACCTAGGAAGAAGTGTAACCTTTGCCAGCGCAGGAAGAAGTATACGTAACTCTGATGGATAAATGAAGGTTAAGACTGGCCGAAAGAGAGCACGACAACTAACAACTGAAGTTACAAGTTAGAGATTGTTAGAAATGAGAGACCTGAGGACTACCCAAAGAGAAAAGAGAAAAGAGAAAAGTACACTTACCCAGAAGAGAAAACGGTCTTCTTTTTCTTTAATATTTCAGATTCTGACAAATTTTCACTTGTCCACATAGACGCTGAGACTCAGCTTTATTCCCTTTCTTTTGATCTCTTGCTCTATTTCTAATTTGTTTATTTTGTTTTGGGAGTGGAGATCGGAACAAAGTGCAGTCAAGAAAATGAAAAAGATCAGTGTGCTCTGAAGATTGTTCCAATAGTCCTCTTCTTTAGTTGTTTCTGGGGTTCTTAACTACTCTATCTATCTCTGTGAAAGCTTGGAGCTTTAGTTCCCTAGCCTCAAGGTATGTTCGTATCTTCGTTGATATATCAGCGTGTTGGGTCTTTTTTGTTCAACAATTTAATCTTTCTCAATCTTTAGTGCATTGTTGGGGATTGAATGCAATTGAGATTTTTTCTCTGGGGTTCAAATTATGTACGAAATTGTTTACATCAGATTTGGGGTTTTGGGTCTTAAGTGGGTGGGGCTCCGAGTAATTACTTATGAGCTTTCTTAGTTTTATTTTAAGCCACCCATGCTTGATTATTCTCTCTGTATTTGAGATGTCATGTCTTTGCATGGGCGTTTATAATTTTTGCTGGGCTCAATTACTTTGGTTAGTTCTCGCTTGTCAGGTATATGCGTCTCCCTCCGTTCACTAGGAGTACATCCCCTTTAACCATTAGTGTCGTTTCTTTTCCCGCAAGGGAATCGTCGCCCTACTCTTTTCACTACTCATTTTGTTGGCAATTACGTATAATCACTGGACTATGTTGTTGTCTCCTCTTTGTGTTGTTTCTATTGCCCTTTAATTTGTGGGGGAAGGTTCCTTCTTGGAGTTATCTTTACCTAGATCCATTTGAGCATATGGCTAAAGTTGTCACATTCACAGAAGAAATGTTTTCTCATTTCGGTATAACTCTTGAATGGTAGGAGTGTATTTGAGTGAATTAATTTCTCCTAGTTCCTTTTTTTCCTGCCTAGAAATTGGCTTTACATCCGAGAATTGAGCATTCAAAGCCTTGATCACAGGTTATCATGTTGACATGGCATGAATTGGGCGTATCAAATCTTCCTTGAGATTGTATCTAAACTTCATTTCTCGCCAGTTCTGAATACAGAAATTAGCATGGCTAGAAAAGGTAATCAACCGAAGAATAGAGTGAACCGTCAAACATCAAACATCAAGAAAAAAGTACTGGATTCATGTACCCCTCCAGATATGAAAGCAAGAGGAGCAGTATGTGATGGGAAAGTTTACCCTGGTGAACAACTCCCAGATTGTAGTATACCAGGTAGTCCTTCAGCAGATACTATGGAGAAAACCAGCCATGCTGCTGATGAGAACAGGGTTAAACAGAGTTCTGGAAAATTTCTGAGAAAAGAGAAACAAAGGATAGATGAAGAAACTAACCCAAAGCAATCAGTCTCCTTTATGAACACTACAATTAATTGCAGTGCCAGTAGCCCTTTCACAGACACTTCTGGGATGGAAAAGGAGGTTCTCAGTGGAAGGGGTTCTAAAAATTCAGAGAGTGGATTGGGCTACTTGTTCAGTTGTTCTCACTTGAAAGATATGAAGGAAAATGTAGAAATTTCCGGAAATATGTTAGTTTCTAACTTGAGGCTATCAGCTACGCCCGTATTGAAGGTGGCAGGTGAGTGGCTCAAGAGGCAGAGGCCTTTGTTTGCCACCGTCTCAACTAAGATATGTGATTTTTGTGATTATACTAGAAAGAAGATTAAGCAAGCATCTCCAATTCTTTTGAACTGGTTTATACATTTTTGGAACATAATGTTTCTTTTATCAACGGTTTGGTTGGACTTTACCCTTAGAGGCATCAATTCCTTTATACGCTTGGGGACAACATCCTTTTTCTTAGTTATTTGGTGTAGCATTTTGTCACTAATTGTGATGGTTGGCGTGCCGAAGTTTTTCATTGCTGTGGTAAGTATTGAATCTTATTGTTTAATTCTCTAAGTCCAAATGATTGATGCGAAACAACTAGATATTTACTTTGAGATTTATTTCAATTCATTTTGTTCAAGTATTCTTATGAGCTTGACACCATAGTTGACTAGGTTATGTTGTCCTCCACAGTATTTTGCATTGTAAACTTGATTAAGTGTTGATTCACTCAGGCTATAGCTGCATTTGTGGGAGTTTTCATAGGCTTCACCCTTGGCTTTTTAGTAAATATAATATCTGGAGCTGCTTTTCTGTGGCTTTATGGAAGCTTCTGGACGACCGCAATTGTGATTTTGATGGGAGGTAATCCCCTTCTTCACATCTTCTTGGTATGTATATCTCTTCATGCATGTTTTTATTTGAACTTCTAATTTCTGATTTTCCCTATTAACCAGGGTTGGCTTTCATGTCAAGCCATGACCGGCTTGCGCTATTTGTAATTAAGACCTACTCCATATATAGTGCTTGGGCATATGTTGGATGGCTGGGCTTAATTTTGGCCTTACATTTGTCCTTTATCTCAAGTGACATTCTGATGCACTGCCTAAAGAATAACATTAATCATCAACGTAGAAGATCCAATCAAGCCTCTGAGCAATCTGGGGGGATGGAAGGTCAACAAAGCTTCTTTGATGGTGAAGCTTTTCAAGCATCATTTTCTGAAAATGGCCATGGATTATCAACTGATCGCGGCCCTGGAATTCCCTCGACCAGTGGGGTTGAATCTGACATAACTTCTGAAGATGAAGTTGTTAGGTTGTTAAACTGTTCTGATCACTATTCAGCACTGGGTTTACACCGGTACGAGAATGTGGATGTAAATTTACTGAAGAAAGAGTACAGGAAAAAGGTACTTGGCACCATTTTTTTTGCTTGCTTTGTTATAAAATTTTGAGTGCTTTTGTCAAATAAGCCACATGGAGTGTTTTTAAAGCTTATTACAAACTTGTTTAGATACACTTCTCAGCATTAACTCTAAATTGCTAGAAGATATGCATTGCAGATTCTAATGTTTATGCATGCTTTCAGAGGTTGCTTCATTCTCAATGTTGGAAAGTATACTTTGTAAAAAGAAACTGAAAATTACTGCAAATTATTGGTATGGCCTTTTGTTTTGTGATTAGGCTATGTTGGTTCACCCTGACAAAAACATGGGCAATGAGAAGGCTGCAGAAGCTTTTAAGAAACTTCAGAGTGCATATGAGGTGAATTTATTGGGTCACTTTTGGTTCTACTACAGTTTTTAGTTTTCGTTTTCAAATTTACTTAAAAAGTTTGGTTAGTTGAGTTTTTGGTATTTTCCAGTTTTCATAACTCATGAAAGCTATAATAGTTGGTTTTGGTTATCCATTTTTTGTTATTGTAATCTGATTTACTTTAACTAAATATGTATTATTTAATTGTTTGTATTAATTATTAATAAGAATTCTGACAAATATAATTTAATTATTCAATTTATAATTAATTTAAATTTTTTTAATGATTTTATGAAATAATTTTTAAAATATTAAATATTTAATTATAAATAATAATATCAGTTTAATAATTAAAAAATACATTAACAACTAAATATCATTTTATAGAAAAATTTACAATAGATATCAGTTTCTGATTGAAATAAAAGTTTTCCAGGACCTTAACTGTAACAATAAAGTTCTGACTTTCTGATGTTTCTTCAGGTTTTATTCGATTCCCTGAAGCGAAAAGCATATGATGATGAGCTAAGGAAGGAAGAACTACTGAACTGTTTCCGTAGGCTTCAATGTAGTTCTCAGAAGGTTGGAGTGCATGCCTTCTGCTTATTCATTCCATAGTTCTAATTTTTCTTTATGGTAGAATATTACATTTGAAAACTAATGGGCAAACAATTACTAGTCTTTGTATTTTGCCTATGGTTATTGCTCTTTGTGATTAGTCTGTATTCAGAAGTAAATTCGGTTCTCATATCTAGTTAAATTGGTATTTTTGGCACCTGCATCCTACTAAATTATATTTCATAGCATATTGTCATTCATTTAACACATTTCTGATCATAATGTACCTTCTCATGGTCGTTGATCTGTTGTGTTGAAATGTTTGTGGAGTGGATCCTTCAATAGCTTGAGACCTTCATTACTTTGGCCTTGTTTTCCTTGATTGTCAACTGTTAACAATCATGTTCTATTCTTCCATATTTGCAATGAAACAAAGAGGATCTTGCATTGTTTATTGACATCATATTAACTGACATTTGCCAAACATGAAATGGCTAAGACTATGTACCATTTACTGAAATGCTGTAAAGATAGTTTTCTAGTTTCAAAACAAGGATTCTGAAGCTTATTCTTTGTTGCAGTGCTATTATCTCCAACTTTGAGCGCATGATAATCTTCATCTTGTTACTTATTTTGCAGAGTAGAGAGCGTGGTTTCTTTGCTTCTGGGTTTGAACATTCACAGGCTGCTGGTAAGGACCCTTCTGGAGATTCAAGACGAATCGCATGTAAAAAGTGCAGTAATTTCCACTTATGGATACATGTTGAGAGATCAAAATCTCAAGCAAGATGGTGCCAGGTTTCCACCTTTCCTGTTTATGTATCGTTGTGAAACATTCCTGATATTAAAGTGCACATTAGCGTCATCATGATGTGTGATACTGCGGTTTAGCCTACTTGGTGAGAAATAGTGTTTTAACAAAGTTCTTAAATTTTAGTTAATTTTTATAAATATGCTTCATAGGATTGCAAGGATTTTCACCAAACTAAAGATGGTGATGGATGGGTTGAGCAATCTTCTCTACCTTTCTTTTTTGGACTATTGCAGAAGGTACATGCTAATTTGTGCTACTAGCTTGCCAACTGTTATTCAGCAGCTCAAAAGAAAGAATTCTCTTTGTGTATGTTTAATGGGCCATATTATGCAGTATCTATGGAAGCGACCGATAATGGGGCATATTATGTAGTATCTATAGAAGCGAGCAATTTCGTCAATGTACTGCAGTATTGGCAATGTGTTGTGTGTACTGTGTAACTTAAAAGTATTTTTTTTGTGCAGGTTGATACTCCTTGTGCATATGTATGTGCAGATAGCAAGATCTATGATGCAACCCAATGGTATATGTGCCAGGTACAGCTAGTTATTTCCATAATATCCATAGAGTTGTTACTTTGAAGATTTGTCCTTGTGAACAAATGTAACGGTGATCATATCACGGGAGTAATCATTAGGAGATTCTAGTCTGAATGTTCATCTTTTAACTTGTTTCCGTGCATATAAGCATACAAACCTCCCTGGGCTAATTTCAATCTCAGGGAATGAGATGTCCTGCCAACACTCACAAGCCAAGCTTTCACGTGAACACTGGCATTACTTCCAAGCAGACTACCAGCAGCAAAGGACCAACAACCTCAGGGAAAAGAAACGGTAGGATGCCGGAGGAATCCATGACCGAAGAAGAGTTCTTCAAGTGGCTGCAGAATGTAGTTGAAGCTGATGTCTTCGACAATTTTAGTGGCAGCACTTCCGCTGATAGCCCCTCTGCCAAGGCTGGAAATAGTCCCAAGAGCAGTGGTGGTGGGAGTGGGAGTGGGAGTGGGAGTGGAGGGAACAATAAAAAGAAGAGGGGGAAGAAGCAATGGTAAATAAAAATTAAAATGGTGTTTATAGGCTTCATATGGAGGCCTTTTGTCTTCTTTAAAGCCTGAAATTTTAGACTGGCTTGTGTAAAATTTGAAGAGATAAGATTGTATAGTATCCTTCTCTTTTCGTGATTTTCAACCAAAAGAAATTTGAATATCTGCAACATGGTAAAAATGAATGGAGTATATTTTCAAGATAAGCCATTGTTACAATCTAATGACATTAAAGCAGTAAATAAGCCATTATGTTTACGCAACTACATGAACATTTGACCAGCCACCTTTTTGATTTATATTGACACGAAGTTCACTGGCATAACCTAACCTAAAAATAAGTGATTTATATGCCAATCCTAGACCATGGTCTACAAGCTACTGTTACTACTATTAATGATGAACAGTTGGTTATTAATCTTTTCATTCTTCCAGTTGGTTATTAATCTTTTCGTTATTTCGGTAAGAAATAACACATTTGGAAGTTTTTTGATTAAAAAATTCTACCAGATCAGGAAATTCAATCATAAAATTTTTGAACTATCTCATTATTTTAGTTTAATTTCTAACATTTCGATTTGATTTATTTTAATAACTTTTATCGCTAAAAACTGATTAATCTGTTAATTAATCGATCAATTTTTATTAATTAATAAATTCTTATAAACTAAAATATATTAATTATTTTTTATTTAATAATTATTTTTAATTAAACTTTACATTATTCTTCTATTAGTTCATTCATATTTTAAATTATTGAATTTTATTTAGTCTTTAACCTGAATTAAAAAAATTTTGTATTACCATTTAACTTTAAAATATTGAATTGGAGGAGAACTGAAAGAATAACATCCCACTGGATACTTCCTCTTAGATAAGATTAAATTCCACGTGTACAATGAATTTGTGAGCATGCATTCTATTCATTAGCGCCATCTAGCATTTAAGCTTACACTCGTTCGAAGACGCGACATCCTATGATGTTATATAAACCGAACTGCATGAGAGAATTGTCAACAAGTATTGCAAAAGACAAACATCCGAAATTATGGCAATTTTTTACACATTTTGTTCCATGGGCAACGTTTTTCCGTCTTTAATCCTTCTCCTACTAGTTCCATATTCTTCCTCGATTGCTGAAGATGGGAGGACAAGCACCAGAGTCCCAAGCTCCGACATTGATCTTCTCGAGTTTCCATAGTTCGAAGCTGACTTCTTCCTGTATGGTTCCTTGGGTTATGGTGTTAGTACATAAAGGGGACCTTATTACGTACCCAGGGTCCCGTGAAAGGATAAAAAACAAAGGTATTACGTACCCAGGGTCCCGTGAAAGGATAAAAAACGAAGGTAATACGGAATACCTGGATTCGGTTCTATGTCTGATTCCGATGCCGATTCCGAGCTCCAAACGCCTCCAAATCTCCCGGGTCTTTTTGTGAAAAATGCTCACCGACTCACGGGTAAGGCCTTTCTACAGTTTCCTCAAATCCCGAGCTTCCTTAACGGGTCAGGAACCTTATGCTCGAGAATCCTCTCTTAGTAACTGCAGGAGACCTTACCTTATATAACTTTCATATCGGGCTTTCCCATCACAAGGCCGATATGGACCCGGTCCACACTAATTGGGATCCGTTTTCTATCCGGACTTCGACCCCTTGAACTAGATCATTTAATGGGTCACTTTATTATCTTTATTAGGATAAAATGACGTAGCTTAACCAGTAATTTATTTAAAACCAAAATTACAATTAATGTTAGTCCAACTTTATGAGACATTGACAAAATTGTCCCTAAGGAAAAAAATGTCTAACAATGAAGACGGCAATAATTAATCCTAAAAAACGTAAAAGTAGACGGCAAATACTTGTACGAAAACTGCATTTATAATTGTCCAAATTGCCAAAGCTTAAAACTGCTGAAATCGTCATTAGGGTACCAAGCAATTAC
>JANVCL010000004.1:21794343-21820019 GCA_026546855.1 Erythroxylum incrassatum
GTAGAAGGAGTAGAAAGAGTGATCTTGGTATGAGTTGTGATAAGGAAAGATTTAGAAACAAGATTGGTAGTGATATGGAAAATGTTGATTGAGTATGCTTCAGTCTTTTAGCCACAACGTTTTCTCTAGTCATTAAACGAGATGATTCTTGATTTGGATTAAACTAGAGATATATGGCTACATTTCTTATGAAGATATCGAATTTCAATTTTGTCTCTAAGAGTCTCAAAATTTGCCATGAAGTTAAGAACTGCGTACAGTACGTTGGTGTATGAGTGGAAAATTTGTCTTCATAGTTTAAGGACAAATTTGGGATGGATATAAATAGATTTTAGCAAAGTTGCCTTCTGAAAAGATGTATATCTTTCTTTTATCATTCTAACGGTATAAATTTTGTAAATTTTGGATATTAGAGTTAAAAGATATGAGTATTACAAGTTATGAGGTTTCATCGTCTTAGTTTGACTTTTTGCGTCTCAGTTTGACCGTCTCATTTTGCTTCGTCTCAGAATGACGTCAGCATTATTTTATAATGACGTCACTATTGTCTCAGTTACTGTTCATTGTCTTAGTTTGACTTTTTGCGTCTCAATTTGACCGTCTCATTTTTCCTCGTCTTAGTATGACATCAACATCGTCTCATGACGTCAGCATTGTCTCATTTTGACCATAACATATTTTAGTCTAGATTTGATCCTCTAGATGACAGAATTGGTGTTTAAAGTCTTCATGAGAGTTGTAGATCTTGAAGTCCTTTTTTCTATTCATCTAAATAACACCTGAATTTGAGTTCTGTACCGAAAGTTATTCCCATTTTTCCAATTCGTCTCAGTATGACATCAACATCGTCTCATGACGTCAGCATCGTCTCATTTTGACCAGAAAATATTCTAGTCCAACTTTGATCCTATAGATGACAAAATTGGTCTTTAAGGTCTTCATGAGAGTTGTATTTTGAATTGACTCAAGTGTTTTGTAATTGTGAAAGGGCCTAAATGGCCATGTGGGAATTTTGTAAATTGCCTTGTATGATTGAAAAGGGTTTATGCCCTATTTGGTTATTGACTTTCACATGTGTGTTTGTGTTAAAAAAAATATACCAATTTTTGAGTGATTGAGTGCTTTAGCACGCCATCCTTGCACGGCATGGACTCGGATATCACCGTCGATGTTGGGTTCGGGCCTTGCGAGAGTGGGATGCTACATTGTAGGTGTTTGAGTATGGATCATTTCACTCCCTTGGCTAAAAATTGTTAAATGAGTTATCTTATTCTTTCCATTGGCCAAAGGTTCGTAAGAATATGAACAAACATTAGCTCCATGATCGAAAGTTCCACAGATACCACACACCTCTTAATTTGGAACATTTTGGGGTAGCCTTATAGTTACCATCTTCACATGCCTCATCAACTCAGCTAGCTGCATAGCTAATTCTTGATTTGAGCTCACTTTATGACTCCAACTTCTTCCCCTAATGCTCTTTTTTTAAGAATTGGCCCCCAACATTTCGAAGATTTCATACATTTCTTTGGCCACCCTCTCTCCTATGGCTCCTCTTGCTGCATTGTCCACCATGTACTAGCATTGTTGCATCAACCCATTATATAAGAATTAGTTTAGCATGTGAAGCAGAAAATGATGGTGTGGACATTGTATTAGTAAGAGCTTAAAGGATTCACATGCGTTACAGAATGGCTCTCCCTCCATCTGAATGAAGGTAACTATTTTAGCGCGCAAGTCAGACGTCTTTTAATGGGAATAGAATTTTCCCATGAATTTGTTGTACACCTCTTCCTATGTAGTCATTGAATTGGGTGGAAGGTAGCCACGCCTTGGCCCGATCCTTCAATCTATATGTGAGGCTCCTCATCTTTAGTTTATACTAATTTAGTTCATCCAAAGGGAATGTTTAGAGAGTGGCATAGAATTCTCGAATGAAATTTAAAGGGCCTTCATTGGGAATTCCATAGAAAGATGGCAATATGTTGTAATGGATGCTCTTCAATTCGTAATTTCTAGCTGTCTCTCCCAATGTATACACTACGTCATAGTACCAATCGTTGGTTTGGCGTACTCCTTCATAACCAACTACCTTTCACCCATCTTATGGTTATTCACTTGATCTTTATGGTTGGGTTCCTTGTGATTGTCTTCAGAGTCCCTTTGAGGTCTTTGTCTTTGATGTATGTTATAAAAAAAGGGACGAGTTCACTATCCAAATATCTCCTTCCTAGTATAAACCAAGTGAATTCACTACCTAAAGTTCTCCTATCTAGCACAAACTAAATATGGAAAGCACTAAATTAATAACAAAAATTACAAAAACACGTGAACAAAATAACACAATAAAACATGTATCCAAGAACAAACACAAAAAATCAAAATCACTTAAGCAAATAAAAACAATCAAAATTATTTAAAGTTCAAAACACTAAACATCTCCTCGACAATGGTGACAAAAACTTTTTGTGCCCAAAAAGGTCTAAACAGACCTAGGATATCCTACTCCCAAGTATACGAGGTAGTTGCAATGATTACCCAGAGTCGTCTCCCATGAAGGCGAAAATGTATTCCTAAACATTTTATTCTGATTTGTTGAGTTAAGGCTTTAAGGAAAATCACAAATTAGTCTAAAAAGTTAACTAAATTGACCAAAAGCAAAATCGAGTAAAAATTGAAGTGGAAAACTCTTAAGAATTAATTTCACTAATTTAATCTCCTATGCATTATTAAGGGGAAATGATTGGACAGTTGTCTTACTGAAATTAACAGTTTGGCCCTAAGATCTACTCGAATAATTAACTAATCTAACTTTTGTATTCGTCAAGCTATCACCCGAGTTAACTATGGAAACCTGACTACTAATTAGCCCTTAAGTTAATATATTTCTAATTCTTAACCTAAGCGTATATAATTTCTCGTTTCATATTAAACTTCTCCTCTTGGTCCTTCATTTAATGCCAAAATGATGCAAAGTTTGATCATGCTATTACATCCATTCAATTCAGAAAATATAACAAACAAAAGAAAACAACACAATCCCTCAATCATGTATATTTGACTAAAATAGCTACATTAATCCTTAAGAAAAGAGCTAATCCCATAATAGAAATCACAAGATTCAACGTCTTTAAACACTTTAATCCCATCTTGATCAGGATAAGAGAAGTATTAAAGGAAAAAACCAAGTAAATAACCAAATACACTATCAAAAGCTAACAGAGTATGGGTTGGTTAAGCATAACAGGACATAAGTCTATAATTAAAAAAAAGTAAATTTAGCAAAACAATAAGAAATAGTAAACAGAAAGAGCAAACAATAGTGAGTGAGGGAGTTGCTCCTGCCACTCTCAAGCTTTCCATATTAGCTCTTGTCCTCGGCTTCTAGTTGATGTTCACCCAAAACGACTAACTACTCATGTTGTTGACCCCTTTATGCTATTCTTCTCCTTCCTTCTTCTCAGTTAAAGCTCTCTACTTCTCTACCTCCACACTTCTCTCTATCTCCTTCTATTCCAATTGAGTGAGTGTGTGTGTAACCCTTTCGATTCATCCCCCTTTACCTCTCATTCCTTTCCATTTATAATACAAGTCTAGGTTTAGGGTTGTAAGGTCGTTAATTAGTCATGGGGGTGATAAGTTAACTTTTGATGTTAGTCACAGTGTGACACAACTTGTCACCACCGTTATAAGTGCCCTCGTGGGGTGACTTATGTTAGTCACGTAGGTGACATAACGAGTGACCACCGTAACGAACAATCTAACATAGTGGTGACATAACTTGTCACCATCGTGACTAACTTCAGTCACCCCGTGAGACAACTTGTCACGGTGGTTATGTCACCACCGTGACTAACATTTAAATGTTAGTCATGGTTTTAACATAACTTATCACCACCGAGACTAACATTTAAGTGTTATTCACAGTGGTGACATAACTTGTCACCATCGTGACTAAGTGTTAGTCACGGTGGTGAAGTCACCGTGAGGTTGTGACACTTGTCACCACTTTTCTTTCTTTTTTATTTCTCTTTTAATGTAAAATTTTCTTGACTTTCACTTCAACATTCATACAAAATTCATAAAATAATCCAATTAACATTCATGAAATATTCACACCATTTCCACTCAATTTATCTCACGTTTTGATCAAAACACAAGGATTTGTAACCAAAATCAAATATGAAGGCAATCAAAAGCAATAGAAACTAGACGCAACACCCATCCATAACTAAAGTTTGTATGATCATTCCAAACATGGTTATAAGATCGGAAATATGAGTTATAGAAAAAAAAATTACTTCCATCTATGAATATATATATATTTCTTATTTTTTGACACATTGAACACTAAACAAAAAGTGAAAAGATCATGAAATAAATGAAAAGAACTAATTACAAACAAATATGTACAACCACCAATTAAAATCAAGAAAAAAAAACTAAAGTAGCACACTTCCTGGCAACAACGCCAAAATTAGTAGCTCTTCATAACACTATACAAAATAAACTAGACTTATTATTATAGTAGTGGTGAGTCTAAGTCAATCCCACAGAAAGTGTGTGTAAAGCTTTCGAAATGAAAATAATTGGTATTTAGGTTATGAGGAGTTGGTTTATGGAATAAGAAATCAAAAATGAAACTAAACTAGTAAAGAAAAATTAAAGAAAACATGCAAAAATGATGAAAATTGATGAATCTGTTAGGGACTTGGTTTTTTGGTTTAATCTCGACCTATACCCAATTAAACATATTTCACTGAATTGTTGTATGCACCTCCTTTTGATATGTTGGTCATAGATTAACAACAAGCTCTGTTAATCTCAATTTTTCCTTAGGTCATAGTTAATTAAGAAGAGCTCATTAATTAACCCTAGTTATTGGATAACCTAAGAGATGCTCTCTAAATTTAGTTGGACAATTACCTTACGAATGAGAAAAATAGACTAATCTAAGCAATAATCACACAAGTTTAGACTATTTAACCTAGGTTATGTTATTCCTAATGATTTAATACTATCAATTGCCACATACGGCTTCAAACACAACTTTTACATATTGCATTTAAATTCTATCAATGGGTTTTTATGAAAAATGATTAAATAGAGCATGAAAATCATTCTCATACAATACCCAGTTAATACATACACGTACACAAACATAATGAAAAATATTCTTAATCGGTTTTGTCGGTGTCGATGTCATCTTTGAACCAATGTCGGGACGTCTAGGCCTTCGTCTTCTCCATGGCTATCACGTTATTCATCTTTTACTCTTGCCTTCCCACCATCTTGGAAACTAAAGAGGACAACAAAAATTAGCTCACAAAACTCTCTCTCATAGTCGTCCCAATGTTGCAAAACCAAAGAGGATAAAAATATATAGTTGTCTTTCATAGGTTCTGTCCCTAACTCGCAGCCAACACTTCCCTTTCTTTCATTATTCCATAGCTATGTTTAAAAAATCGAGGAGGCTTTTTTTTTTTGTGAGATAAATAGACAACTATGCATATTCTCTCTCGGTTACACTCTACTCCCAGCCCACTTTGTCGTCACATTTCTTTTGTATATTCAAAAGCTTAGCTTAAAAGGTATGGGATAGGTGTCCTGTTCTTAACAACGTGAGGTGTCACCAACTGCCTCCACCAAGACGTTCTTTCCCCCTTACAAAGCTAAGTTAAATGGAATAAAATGGATAACTGTGTTCTAAGGAAAAATGGACTGGTGTGACGTGATGCGTGTGTTGTTACAACCATCCCACGTTGTTGTTTCATCTCTCACCCATTCTTTACTTCAGCCGTGATTATAGGACATGTGGTGTAAATGGCACAGTTGGGTTAAAATAGTCACCACCGTAAATGATGTCTCACATTACATAGCTGTGTTTTCTAAATAGCCATAAGCCATGTTGACAACATTTTCTTCATGTTCTTTTCATTTTCTTGTCTTCTTCTTGCTTTTAATTTTCTTCTTCTTGTTCTATGAAGATAAGTGAGTATTAATCTTTGAAAAATGGCTCAAATATGGTGCTTTTGACTCACTTTAGTTCCTTTACTTTCAAATTGCACTTAAAACCACATATAAGTAAAAGTGAGTATCTTAAGCAATTTCATGCCATTAATCGCTAAATGTTATAGAGTAATTATACAATTAATTAAGCACATGTTATTATACAATGCTCTTATGAATTTTGATTCATTTAGGTGATATTGGAGAATCCTCTTTAATAACTTTCATCCCAAATGCATGAGATTAGGTGGACGAGGCAATGTGGAACACCCATCTATCTCCTTCATATTTCTATCCTATCAAAGGTAGGTAATTTTCATTGTGTAGTGATCTATAGCATGTGTGTAGGTATGAGAAGATGATCTTAACACTAGATCAACTTATGCTAAGGAAAATGGTTATTGACTATTTGAAAATGATTTTTATAGGAAGAATTAGAGTATTCTCCTTTAGAAGAAAGTTTTTATATTACTTTATTATATATGTGCTCATAGAGATTGAAGTTTAAAAGAAATAAAATTACAATATGACTGGAAGTGTATTAAGTTAGAGCTTCAAAAGTGGTAATGAATGCACCACCTTTGCATTTAGAAGAATGAAGATTTTAGATGTTCCTAACTTGGGATATTGATCAACTAGACTATAAGGAGTCTAGGAATCACACCATAATCCTACTCTACTAAAGCATATAGTCCTTAATTTTTTTTAATTTAATAAACTTCATAATTGATGAAGGATTGGTTGGGATTTTAAAGCTCCAAAAGTGATTGACATTCAGTAATCAGTATCCAAGATCTTTTATTTATTAACACCTGATTTGTAACTTTGGTTATAGAGATGCCAATTCCCCTATTGATCTTGGTTTGACAAATGTCACTTTAACATATTTTATCTTTATGGTCTGATATTCTAAATCATGTCTCTAAAAATCTTCTAAGATTTTGTCAATGTTTTTAGTGATGGGTCATGGGAGAATCATATAAGAGGCTTAACAGATATTCAAGGAACTAAGGAGAGAATTTTGAAATTTTAACAAAATTCTTGATACAACTTTTTCAATAAGAAGTTGAAATCATTTCATATAGGCCTGCCAAAAGAAATTAGTACTTCAAGATAGTTCACTGGTAGGTTAAGCAATTTGAAACCTATGATGGATACTAACCATTCTTTTTGATCAATTACACTAATTGAGCTAAACATTACAACTTTTTGTTATTAATGCTTAAACCAAAATTTTTGTTGAATATTTTAAGTGTAGTAACAAGTGACGCAACTAAACAACCACAACATTGGAGAATAAAAAGGGGATCATTAGCCAAGTTCAAGCTCAATATTTCCATTATTTTGAATTTAAGGCATTTCTCTCCACTACTCTTGCAAGGAATGTGTTTAACACGTCCCCAATAAGAGAGAATAGGTAGGGAGACGAGGGGTCCTTTTGCCTAATGTCTCTAACTCCTTTAACTAACTTATAAGGCTCCCTATTTATAAGTATGTTGAAGGGGGAAAAATAATATGCACTAATTAAACCACTTAGTGAAAATTATAGAAAGTCCATATGCTTATAGTGTGTTAATGATAAAGGACCAATTTGAAATGTCATAAGCATTCTGAAAATCAACTTTCAAAGTGCAATTCTTATAGGTTCCCTATCCTATATAATGCTTGAATAATTCTTGAGTAAGGGAAATATTGCCCACAATCTTCCTACTAGGTATGTAAGCTCTTTGGGTAGGTATTATATGCTGTTGGAGTACTAATTTGAGCCTTCCAACTGGAACCTTAGGGATTAGCTTATATAAAGTATTACAACATGTAATTAGGTAATAAACCTTTATAGTTCTTTATTTTTTGCCCTTATTAGTAAGAATGACGAAGTTGTGAATTTTTTATTTGAACAAGCTCCTCCTTTTGAAGAACTCCATAGCTGCATACTTGATAAGGCCAGTTTTTAACAAAGAAGTTTGCATTCATTGCATCAAGCCTTGGAGTCTTAAAAGGATTCAAAGATTTCCAAGTATTGAGAATTTCTTAGGTTGTGAACTAACTAGAAAGAAATTTAGCTTCCTATAAGGGTCTTTGATATTGAATAATTTCTTTGTTTAGCTTAGGAAAAGAACATACAGGAGAAGAAGATCCCAAATACTCATTAAAATAGTTTGTTGCTTTCTTAATGAGCTAGTGCTAGTTAGAAATAGAAAAAATAGTGGTTTATAAGGATATGATTCTCTTTATAGCCTGTGTAAAATCATAGCTCTATGAAAGAAGTATAAGTTTTTATCTCCTTCTTGAATCCATGTAATTCTTGATCTTTGCCTCATTAAAGAGTAGTCCATATTTATAGCCTAGGAATAGCTATCCAAAGCTTAATTTTCTATAGCTTATAGATCTGAAGAGAAGGGATTGGAATAAATATCATCTTGGTCTATAATACCTTTTGACACCAATACACCCCAATTCAATTACAAACATATATTGTATTAGGAATTTACAACCTTATAACAAACTACAACAAATGCCATTTATAGGTATATGCTTTTCCTACTATAACTCAATATGAAATATCACCTAGCAACCTTGTCCTAAAGTATATACATATAAGTACCAACTTATCTTGTGATAACTTATTAACGTAATTTTGTGCTACTTACAAGTATCTTCTTATCTTGAGACAACTTATTTAAAGATATCATCTAGTAGCATTCTCTTAAAATCTTAAATGATGAACATAGGAGTAGTTATTTTACAACTTATTAAGAGATCATCAAATATCCTTCTTATAATATCCTAGAAGAAATATGTATACTGTAGAAGCCTGTACTATGTTTCCTTCTTCTATATAATCATGTCACTAAAATATTATTAAAATGAGAAATTTCACTTAAAGATAAGTTGTATACCATCAACTACACCACATCATATAAAAATCAAATGTATCATTTACAAAATGATTTTGAGATGAAGCAAATAATTTTCTTCTACATTCTTTTCAGCTTAAATTTTCTATAAATTGTTATAGAATGGACTAAATAAGAATATAATTTATAATGCAAAACCTCATTTCTTCACTTGCGCAAGTTTTATCCACTAGTTTTTTTAGAAAGTAAATAATTTCATTAGCTCTTCCCAACTAGGGAAAATTGATAAAGCTACATATATATTAGTAAGTAAAGAAGTTATTACTAGCTATGTACTTTCCAAAAGGAAAACTAGTAAGTAAACTTCATAGGAATTGGTGGCAAATTTAGCTCAATCTCATAAAGGCTAGTAAACTATGTTGATGATCCAGTCACATCCCATCCTTAATTCTTTTAACTAGAAGCAACTTTAGAATTCATTGTAAAACATTACTAAGTGTAGGTAGCCTCCAATTTCTTTTGATCTTTAAGCTATAGATGACAGAAAATTAATGAGTACTAAGTGCAACCTGATTTTTCCAAGATGTTCATCTACTATACATTCCACTAATGTGATCTGATTTTGAAAGATCTAACGATTGCTTTCCATTCCTTTACCACATTCCAAGTTCCTTAAAGGGAAGTAAGGTTACATAATTGAAGGATCAAGGTCCATATAGTTTTCTTATATTAGCACTACATAACACATTGTGATGCAATATTGAGGAATATTGACAACTTTTTTAGAGTATTTAGTCTCCTTTTTATTACTAACCATAGTATGAAGGTAGCTCAAAGGTGAGCCTATTCGAACCATATTAATTTGAACTAAGGGACCACACAAACTTAAGTTCTTAGTAGTTTTGTGTGAGAGATATTACTCTAATTGCCCAAAGTTGTTTAATTATAATGTTAATAGTCTTATTCAACCATCTTAGTCTTATTCAACCATCTTAGCCTACATACAAATGCTTTTATTTCTTATTCCTTCTTTTCAATCATTAACGACATCTAATTTTAAGAACATAAGCTTAGAAATTAAAATCTTTTGATTACAATCAAAACTAAAAGTCTATAGTATAAGTTCATGGCCAAGTTATGATCCTATTGCTCTTAAAAAGATAACAAAAAATATTTGCAAATGAGTTTTATACTAGACAAAATGAAATTAATATAAACTTAATACCATTAAAAAAAAGATAGAAACTAAGTGCATGTGTTTGTCCCCTAATCTAGTAATCAATTACTAAGTAATTTTTAAAAGGCTCAAGACCCATGAAACCATGTCCAAATATGAGCCTACATAAAACTAACTAATCTAATAGTTAGTCCCAGTAAGATTACAACCTTCTTTTCTATTATGATTAATTATTCCACAGCTAATAACTAAAAGATTATAAGTTACTATCTCCAATAACATCATATCCTAAGAATAAAATAACTTTATAAAAATGAATTATAAATAAAAAATATGAATGTAAAAGGTTGATATTAAGAAAAAGAGATTGGTGATAATTTTTATAAATTATTTTTATAAAAAATTTATTGAATCGATTATGATTGATAAATTTAACTACTTTAATTACTCACTTGTTATTGAGATACTAATTTAGACATCTAAAATGTTAGTTTATGCCTTTTAACCAATCGGTTTGGTTATAGTTTAATGACAAAATATTTAAAGGCATTCTTAATTTTGTACATATTTAGACATATATGATAAACTTCATGGGTAACTATATATTGCCAATGAAATTATAATAATGAGATTCATATCATATTTATGTATTATCCTTAAATTATTCCTAGTCATTGTTGTATTAAGACTGGACATTAATAAAATGCAAAAAGACTAGCATAAGTTATATTTCCTTATGAAGGAAGTAACCTATCTCATAGGCTAAAGTATGGAGATGCTTAAACAAATGTGTAGGTGCTTATTAGAGAACAAGCTTATTAAACTGACCTGACATGAGAAATCCATTTGGAACATTACTTGTATAAGTGATCCTTCAACTTAAGGTCTCTAAAGTTATTTTGTATAGTAATTGCTATGTTTTGATATTACTTATGACCTATTCTAATCATGAGTCATTCAATTGGTAGTCATTAGATGTAGCATGAACTCTATAAAGGTAGTTGTGTAATCAACATAAGATTCATTACCTTAATGTAATTAAGGAGAATGTTACGTTGTTCTTAATTAGTATTGATTTGGAAAATCCTTGGCCAAGGATAAATGACACTTTATAAAAAGTTTACAAATGTAATTAATTGGATCGATAGCTAATGACAGAAAACTAATATGATTGGACTTAAATTAAAGTAAATATTAATTTCATGCTCTATGTCTAATTGGAAAGTTGTATGATGAAATGATTGAATTATACGTATAAATTATGTACAAAAAAGTTAGTCAAAATCATTTTGACATTCTTAAATATTTAGGTGGTCATAATGCATTGCTAGATGTTAATCTTGATCTATGATTACAAATTGTTTAATTGGATAATTAAAGATAAATTAAAAGAAGTTTTAATTTATCTAATTCTAATAATGAATTAAAATTATCCTTTATAATCATTGCTAACATATTTGAAAATCTAATGAGTTATACATAAAAAAACGAATTGTAGATAGTAAGGTTATTTTAATCAAGTTGGACTTGATCATAAAGCTTGAGAAACTTTATGGTTAAATATGAGATATTTAATAAATAAGGATAAATATGAGATATTGAATCTTATTTGGCGTATTTGATATTTAATTAGAATTATTTATAATTTTAATTAAAATTTAATTGAAATTAGAATTTATTTTTAATTAAATTACTACAATATCCAAAACTTATTATAAATATACTTAAGTTAAAGCTAGTACTTCTTATTTAACTCTTTCAATGAAAGTTACAGAATTCTTTCAACCTGTTTTGTGAATACCATTAGAGGCTGAACACTTGTGAAATTACGGTGGTTAAAATGGATCAATTTTGGAAACAGTTCGAAAGATACGACAAGATAAGGATAAAGCTTCATAATAAAGCATGAATTATATGATTTATGTGTTAATCATTTTATGTAATTAAAGTGATCTTGGTTTTTGATAAATTAAAATACGAAAAAATTTTGTAATTATTTTGCTATGATTAGGATCGCATCCTGTCCTAATTTCTCAACATAAAATACTTTAGGCTAACGACAACTTTAATTCTTTTTTTAATTACTAATAAAAATGAAAAAGGCACAACAAAAATGAGCTTGAAAAATAAGTTTTTTAAAGGAAAATTTCTGCTAATTTATAAATTATCTCCTTGACCTCTTTACTTCGCAATATAAAAAGCGTACGTGGCATGCAGAGCTATTGCCGTTATTTACCCATCAAAAACACCTACCATTTTCACTCTCTCTTCTCTGTGCGTGTCCTTGTGTGTGAATGGAGCTGCTGTTGTTTGCTTCACCTAGAGTTTCAGTTGTCAGCTATTCTTCTCTTCATCGATCAAAGCTAACCCAAAATATTCTTATTCTCCATTCTTCATGTTCTCCACTCCCGCCTTCTACCGGTCTTCACACTCCCAAGGCTCCAACACTGTCAAAACTCCGGTTGAAGACCGGATACGGGCGCAATTCTATTAGGGTATTTTTCAGTTCTGCTCACATGTTGTGTTCTTCTTGTCTCTGCTTGCAGGAGTAAGTTCATTTGTTTTCGAGCGTGGCGCCGTGGCATAGAATCAAAAATATTTTATTTTTTGCTTTTCATTTAGCAACTTGATGGAGAAGATAGCTTATGCATTAGTTTAGTTATTTGGTGCTTTCTGCTATACTAATTCTTCATCTTGTTGTTGAAATGTCGGTATGTCTTAGACTATTTGTTAATGGATGCTGTAATATCATTAACAGAAACCAACTCCAAACCTTTTAGGTACCTTTTAAGATGTAGCTAAACCCCACGTTTTACCACTAGAACCAATAACTTTATAATCCGAAGGCTATATAGATGACCGTGGACTTAGTTTACTCCATGCCCCCCCTGTAAGTCACTTTCTTGGAGTCAAACAATGCCTTTCGAGGCATTTGGAGAGTTGATTTTGATAGATTTCATTATTAGCTGAATGCCTTCAAACAGGTTTGCTCTAAAGTTGGAGTTGGTGGATTTGAGCCGATACCGAGCAGAGCCTCAGATTTCAAGGACGCTTGTTGGAGATTTCTAAGACCTCATACCATACGTGGGACAACTCTAGGATCCATGTAAATTATCATTTCTTTACAATGTGCAATTAGTATATATATAGCCACAATTCACAGAATTGCTTACTGATGAGAGTACAATGCTTGTTTTTTTTTTTCTGGCTAACAGTGCTTTGGTGGTGAGAGCATTGATTGAGAACTCAAATTTGATTAGGTGGTCATTGTTGTTGAAGGCGTTCTCTGGTCTTTTTGCTCTCTTATGCGGAAATGGCTATATAGTTGGCATCAATCAGATCTATGATATTAGCATTGACAAGTATGGGACACCACTATCTTTCTTTCATTACTTCTGTAGAAGTTGGAAGTAGTTTTCAAATTCAGATCTTAATTTTGAAGGACCAGTGTACAGAAAAATACAGAACTCCCATGTTATGAAACCACTCAACAATGAATCCCTGTTAAGGAAGTCATTATTTCTTCATTGTAGTCAACTGGAAATATCTCTGGAAGTTAATTTTGAAAAAAAAAATCTTTTGATTCTTTTATCTAATCATTTAAAAAATCCTAGTTGTCATCTACATTTGTTTCTTCCCAATCCCCAATGAATGGGTAAGACCGCAAGATAAGTTTGAAATGTGATGACTGAGGTCTAAAATTTCTCATAATTAGTTTTTTACTTTTGTTATTATGTGGTTGGATTTTTGAATTTAGTCTTTCTCTTTTTCTTTATTTTGCAGGGTTAACAAACCTTATTTACCGATAGCTGCTGGGGACCTCTCAGTTGGATCTGCCTGGCTTTTGGTGTTATTCTTTGCAGTGACTGGCATCCTGATTGTTGGACTAAACTTCGGTCCATTCATTACTTCTCTTTACTGCCTTGGCCTTTTCCTGGGGACTATCTATTCTGTTCCTCCATTTAGACTTAAGAGATTCCCTGTTGTGGCATTCCTTATCATTGCCACGGTATAATTTCTCATTTTTTCCTCTTCTGTTTGTTTGTCTTAGACTCCTGTTGCCTGTGTTTTAATAACTGTTTTCCCATGAGATTGAGCTAAGAATGCTGTCTACAGACCTGATTTAATCATAAACTAACTTGACTAGATTCAAGAACATGTTTAATTTT
Source organism: Erythroxylum incrassatum (assembly GCA_026546855.1). Taxonomy (NCBI): domain Eukaryota; kingdom Viridiplantae; phylum Streptophyta; class Magnoliopsida; order Malpighiales; family Erythroxylaceae; genus Erythroxylum; species Erythroxylum incrassatum. The sequence goes on from JANVCL010000004.1 coordinate 21,808,557, forward strand.
AGTTGTCTTTTTAACATGAATTTAATAAGATTTTGGGAAATCTGATTCATTCTATGACTGACTAGGTAGTTACTCATTTCACTGGCCATGAAAATTCAATGAACATACAATATTGGTCAAACTATAATCTTTAACATGGTAACAAGATTTCAATGTGCATCTGATTTGGATATAACCTTTGACTCAATAACACTGGAAAAATGTTGATTTTTAGTCGATGTTTTGATCTTAACAAATGTTCAGAAACCTGACCCATTCTCTTGTTGGGTGGGAGAACCTCATTTCTGAAGCTTTGAAAACTTGCTCTATGATGGTGTACTCCCTATCGATAAAGACTTAACATTGTTAAGATTGTGATTTGGTGACATCATTGAGTGCAGATAGGCTGTGTTGTGGTGCTGTCCCTGTGTCTCTTAAATTCTAACGAATGGTCGATGTTTTTGTTATTACTACTTTAGCTGATGATTTTTTAATTCACCTTTATAATAAAAGGGGCGATTGGTATCGCAAAATCTTCTAAGAAAGTTGTGAGTAGGTTACATGTTAACAAAGATGTAGTGCTGCAGGTACGAGGTTTTCTTCTCAATTTTGGCGTATATCATGCAACACGAGCTGCTCTTGGACTTTCATTTGAATGGAGGTGAATTTCCTTTAAAAACTTATTGATTCATAATTTTCCCAGGAGATTTCTTATGAATATTAACATAAATTTAACAAATGTTTGATCAGTTGAAGGTGGGACTACAAAATGATGGCTTTTTTGTGATCTCCGAATCTTTCTATTAATGAAAATATTAATTGATTTTTTTATAATCGAAAAGTATAGTTAGATTTTGATTTGTTTTATGATTTAGAATTCAAAAATAGGATTTTGCTTATTTATTTTTTTATATATTAATTTTCATCTATATATATATATATATATCCTAATGTATTATATGTTAGTTTAAGAAAGGTGACACCCAAGTAACGTATAAAATCAGTTTACGCCCAGTAGAGTTTTGAAGACTTTCTTCACTATTTTAGCTACTATCAACTTAGCAATTGGTGAGGCAGTAATATATTGGTTGGCTTGTTGGGACTCCCAAAGTGTTGCATATGTTTTTATTGATGTGTAGTAATAGGAAAAGGGCGTATGATCCAGAGTGTAAAGGACCAAACTTGGATGTGTATATATTAGTACAAGAGAGATGACACCCAAGTCATGTATAAAATCAGTTTATGCCCAGTACAGTTTTGAAGGCTTTCTTCACTGTTTTGGCTGCTATCAACTTAACAGTTGGTGATGCAGTAATATATTGGTTGGCTTGTCAGGAGTCCCAAAGTGTTTCATATTTTTTATTGATGTGTATTAATAGGAAAAGGGCCTATGATCCAGAGTGTAAAGAACCAAACTTTGGTGTCTAATGAGATTTTGCTTCCTTTAGTATGACGATGAAGATAACTATCTAACCAAGACTTGTCTGATCCTGAGCATGAAGGTGGTACTTTAAACCACGAGTTTTGAAAACAAAGAAAACCATTAGTAGAATTGGTCGATGAATGCACTCTGATGCAACTTTTTGCATTTGGAGGTTTATCTATTATTTTCTTTGACGTTGAACTGTTAAATACTTAAACCGACCTGTAGTAGAATTGAGTTTGAATGTTGATTTCATCATTTAATGCAAAATTGCAGCCTTCATGAACCTGCTGCATAGCTAAAAGAAATTTGATTTCTGTTTTGTATAACAGTTTGTTTTACCATTCAGACTTTCAAGTATCATAAAATTTGATGATTGTTCCCAACTTTTAGTTGCAAAATTTTCTGATATATTAATACCATTTATATCCTGCAGCTCACCAGTAGCATTCATCACCACATTTGTCACATTGTTTGCATTGGTAATTGCCATAACAAAAGATCTTCCTGACGTGGAGGGTGATCGCAAGTGAGTTGTGAAATGTCAACTATGCTTACATTTATTAGTTGCTCCTGTAACTTATAAGATTCCTAATTTACTTTTTGTACAGTTATGTCTATATTGTTTATGTCAGAATATATAGTGTTGGCCGATACATAATATTCCAGGTCGTGTTCTTAAGCTTTATTGTATTTCATCTTTTTCCTCTAATTAGTTCCCTTTTTTTTCTTGTCAATTTCTCATATTCATTTTTACAACCAAATCAATAATTTCTTCTGGATGTTGAATGACGTTTTCTGATATATGCATGCAAAGAATCATAACTGATCTCTCGTTGATGTAGATATAACATATCAACTTTGGCAACAAATCTTGGAGTTCGAAACATAGCATTTCTTGGCTCTGGACTTTTGCTGGTCAACTATATTGGTGCTATATTGGCAGCTATGTATATGCCTCAAGTATGAAACTCTCTTTTTTTTTTTCCCCCTGACCTTTACTTTTGAAGATAATTCCTACTTGCAAATTTTACAGGCTTTCAGGCGCAGTTTAATGATACCCACTCACATTTTCCTTGCAGTTTGTTTGGCCTTCCAGGTGTGTTTCATGAGATAATATAGCTAGTAAAGATGTTATGTTTGTTTCAGGCTGGTTGTTTTTGATGAGATCAGCCTTCTTGTTGAAGTTTTTATTTCCTTACTGTTCTGAAAATTGGTCTCTAGTGTGCTTTCTTCTTTGCAATTGTTTTGGCTTTGAAAATTAGTCCGTCCCTTTTGTGTTCACACAAGGTTTCTCATTTTATCTAAACTTAATTTCACTTTTTTCCTTGAAACTGCTTCTTTATGGAGAAACATTGATGTGTCCATTAGTGGTTGGCATCTAATCTGTTTTATCGCTGGAAGGTCCCTGATTTCATTTGTCAATGGCCTGCATACACACTTCTTTTAGGTTTTTCATTTAGCAAGATTAGATTGTTATTGCTCTTGTTGTCACCTTCTTGGCATAGGTGGTGTGCCTTGGACAGAAACTTGCTGTCTTTGCCTTTGACCTTTTTACTATGGCCTTACCTGTCTTGCAGTCAGAGATAGATGTTTTGTGGTTAACTTTAGTGTTTGTTGAATCTTAAGTTTTCAGAAAAGAATTTCAGAGTATGTTATAAGCACTATGTCACAGTTTTGAATGTCACAGTTTTGATATTGATAATGCAATAGTAAATAAACATGAAAAGGAACCTAAATATAATAGATGAAATTTATAGCATTTGATGATCATGATTTGTACCAAGTCTGAAAGGTTTTATGGTTTATCACAATTTCAAGAAGTCAGGGAACTAAGTATGGCTTTGTAATCAAAACATCCACATAAGATTCGCTGTTGCAGAACTGATTGAAGGCTAGATTTATGGGATATAGTCATGAACATCCTCCACAATAGTTACCTGGAATGGAGTTCCTCAGAAAACTAGAAGGACTGAATCTTAAATGGTAACTTATAACAGAAAGAGTTCAGAAATGCGATTGGTAGATGTCCATCCCATGTAAAGTTGAGGAGTCTGAATTGTGGTGTTACTGTTTTCTATTCAAGTGGATAACTATAATCTTTTGTAACATTGGCATCTAGATCTGAGAAGTTGCACCACTCATAGCTGGTTCTGGTCTACCTTTACCTTTCCGAGCTCTTTTTTAAATTGATTAGATAGTGCTGTATTTGCACCCTTTGGTTTACCTTCTCTTTCATGAGCAATTCTTTTGAACTTTGGAATTTTCTTTTCTCAGACTTGGGTATTGGAGAAAGCAAATTACACCAAGGTAAGGCCTATTTTCTTCGTGCATTAGTGATAATAGTCATCCACGTTCATATGACGGCAGAAAATTTCTGTTTCATTCTTCTCATGCACAATATTCTGAATTCCTCAGCATACCCTCGCTTTCATTTTGCAGGAAGCAATTTCAAGATTCTATCGGTTTATATGGAACCTCTTTTATGCCGAGTATATCGTATTTCCTTTTATCTGAGACATAAATTCTCAGCTTTTCCTTCTTTCAAAGGGCGAGTTTAGAGATAACGAGGCTCCTAATTTTGGATGTACATGTTTTGCTCTCAACCCTGCAAATTAGTGTTCGTACTGTATCATATTTAGGTAAGTTATCGCAATGATACAAACAATGTTGTGAAATATGATACGATTGCAGTAACGTTTAATATTGAATGCTATTTCTAGTAATTTTAAAAAATTATAAAATAGTTTTTGAATTTCCTAAAATTGCAGAATAATATCTCAATATATTGTGTTATATGGTTTTTAATTTTATATTAACTATGTTTCCAAAAAATTATAATAATATTAACTTACAATAATAGTTATATCTTTGTTTCTATTTATATTATTATTTTTACATATTTTATATATAAACAATAATCACAATTAGTATTTAAAAAACCATTATAATCATCATACATATATAAAATTAAGAATAATGTAAAGTCCTTAACATGTTACAATTTATATCAAATAATAAAGAATAATTACATTAAAAGTACAATGTTTATTTTGCTTATATATAATCAAATATATAAATCAATTACAAGTCAAATTATCATAAAATAGAATAAATTAAAAACCTGAAATTTCATTCAATCAAATATTTGCTCAAATCGCATTAACCCAAATTTTTATTTAGTACAAAATTCTTATCATTAAGAGGGGTCTTATTATCACTGTTATTTAAATTTATTGCACTATATGATATGTCCATATTTGTCCTTCTATGATTATCTTCCAAGTGACTTTTTCTATCAAACTTAGTTCCTTAAAAATCCAATCCACTAAAAGGTCAATATAGTCAAGAAAAATTAGATCTATAGAACTACTTATTCTATTAAAAGTTTTAGTAAGTAAATAAAATTAAATTATTAAGAATTATAAGAAATTATATTCGATTTAATAATGATATAACATACCTTTATCGAAACTTTAAATTGTATCAAATAAAGACTTTCAATTTTTATGTTCTAATCTATTTTTTTCTTAGAATTAATTAATTCAAATGTGCTCCAATTCCTTTCTCATGTTTACTTAGAATTCAAATGGCAAACCTTTACAATTTTGAAACACTTTCATCTAAATTGGTCCCACCAAGCAAATTAACAAAAGTATCTTTAGAAGCAAAATAAAGTGATGATTAATTTCTAATTACAAAAGTGAAGAAATATATACTTATATTAAGTTTTATCTCTTTAACAAATTGAAACGACATCCTCAAATCACTAGTAGCATCATTATAAAGCTCAATTTATGAGCTTAGGAGATCTTGCATCATCTCGTGAGCAATAATTGTTGTAATAATTAATGTAATTTTTTATTAACTATAGTTTTCTTTGTAATTTTTGGTCTAAAATAGACACTAGAATTTAAAAAAAATACCCTAGCTGCAAACACTGGAAAGTAAAGTTGTCTTTTTCATCTATCATTGATGATTGCAAGATAAGGTGTCTACAAAAAAGTTTTATTTTTCTAGTTGGACCTTGATTGCTTCATTCCCCTCTTCATAGTATCATAAAAATAACTCATTATTATCTTCTCATGACTGTCAAATAGACGATGTATTACATATAATTCTAGAAACCTTCAATCTAGTATTAGACCTAGCATACTAAGATATAACTCACTTAAAATTTGTAAATATTTTTCTTAACTCCTTCATTTGAAAAAAAAGCATTAAAGTAATTAAAAAAAGTTAGTTATAAATCTTTACCATAGCAAGACGTCATAATTTTAGTCATCAATCCTATAATAGCAAGACGATATAGATTCTTACCATTAGTGAAATCTTTTCTCATCAAATTTAGAACGTATATATGATTATAGATGAACTGTATCACTTTTCATTTTTTTTGCACAATTTCCTCGATGATACAAAAAATCTTGTATTGCCTATATTTTTTTACATCAGGCCAATATAAGGTGTAGCATAAGAAATCAAATAAAAAGAACTATACCTGCTTTGCAAACTTTTTCTAGTTGCTTTATAAGCAAAATCATTAGCAATGATAAACTGTATACTGTTTTCAAGCCCAAATTCATTCACAACTTCATCAGATATCTAAAACAGAGTATCAATATTTCTAATAAAGCCAGATGCATCAATGGACTTTAAAAACATTGTCTCTTTAGTAGAATAAACAAAAATTGATTATATGCTTATGTCTTCTATTTGTCTAACTATCACATATGATTGAACATCTATAAGTTACACCAAGTATTCTTCTTTCATCCAAATAACTCTTTATTTCGAAAAAAAAATCTTAAAAGATTACTTCTATAGTCATCAATTAAAGGAGCTTTATATCTTAGGCTATTAGAGATAATAACATCCTCCATATTCTAGTAATAGTAAACTACGTAGCATTGAATGATGTTCGTGCATCATACAACCATCTAGCTATCGCCATGTCCATAATATGAGCAACGTCTTTAGATTATAAGGAACTATGCATTGAAATCTGGGATCTAAAAGTTGTTCATGATGCAAAAATGTTAGACATATGCCTTGTTATCTTTCTCAGATCAAGTGCAACAATCCCTTCAAGTAGAGCATAAATACCACATTCAAATTCTCCAATATCGTTCTAGCTACTACAAAAAGAACTTCTATTACCAATTTCATAATTTAGTTTTCTCTTCTACCTTTCTCATGATGATAAACTTCAAACAAAGTTGTCATTTGTCATTTCATGCTATGAATGACTTTCTTACAAGGCTCCACATCATCGTTCATCCCATCTAAATGCTACTTTAATCTGATGACTCCCCCACCTTTCAAATGGTTATTACAATATAAGAAAATGTTATGGTTCTTCTTTTAAGAACCAATATAGTATGTGACCGCACGTCGTAACGCTAATCAAAATTAAAATAACTAGACTACTATTGTAGCAGTGGCGAGTTTAGATCGATCCCACAGAGAGTGTGTAAAAAGTTTATGAAATGAAAATAATCGGTGTTTACACTTAAAGGGGGTTTTGGATTTTTGAAAGGAAAAATAAAAATAAAACTCACTAATAAAAACTAATTAAAGAAAACATGCAATAAAATAAAAAATGTGGGAAATTTGTTAGGGACCCGATTCTTCGGTTCAATCTCGGCCTACACCCTGACTAAGCATATTTTGTTAATTTGTTGTTCTTTAACCTCTCCTAGAAACTATTCGAGTTTTACAAGATAAAAAGACAACTTTTCAATTTATTTGATATCATATGTGAAGATTTTAATAAGAATGCAACAGTGAGAATAAGGAGTTTCAAATAATAGATTAAATGTATGTAAAGTTACAACTCTACAGACAAGAGACAATTGTTAAAAAAGTTAATAAAAAATTATTTCCATGATTTTATGGCTATTCAAAAACAATAAATAAAATCACAATTAATTATAAATTAGAATGTTTATTGGACACTAATACATGATATATTTTACATATCCTAACTAAGAAAACACATTCCAACGATTTCATCGTTTTCAACCCTACATACTTAATTAATTGCAACAGAAAAGACATCAAGAACCATTATTGTTATGATTTATTAATCTATCTATACTGCAAGTACAGGTTATAGTATGGACAATATCATTCCTACGAGGAATGGATTGATCACCAAACAATTGTTTTACACTTTGTTTAAAGTAAACAATAGAATAAATATGGATATAAAGCAAATTAAAATAGAGAAAATTGGCAATTAAACAATTAACAAAGCAATAGTATACTTTTCATTAATTAAGAATAATAACTTAGGAATTACGCCTATCCTTGATTTATTTTCACCTTACCTTCTTGATTTAATAATACTCTACCCTAGATATTCAATAGTTATGATTACCCTCTCTCAATATCTAACCAAGTAGTTTCAAATAAAATAGATAAGAATTAAATTGTGACCTCTCGATTTATCAAAATTCCTTTTAACTATCAAAATGAATTTGAAACAATCCTAAAGGTAACTAATAAACAATTAAGATCTCACTTCAATAGGTTTATTATGATACCAGTTCTCACAGTGTAAATAACAAAGATAATTCAACCTAATCTCTCAAGTAAGATCAACAATAAAACAATTAACACCACAAAGTATATCTCTATTAAATCGGTAACATAAAAGTTTGACAAAACAATTCAAGCGCAATTCCTAAAACAAATTTAACAATCCATAGCCAAATTATATCCTAAATTGATCTTATTCAACATTCAGATATAAGGAAATAAAAGAAAAGAATAGAAGTTTGAACTATGGATGTGTTTTTCTTCTTGTACTTAAGTTAGAGAATTTTGCAGCTATGTTTTCTCGAATTTTGCGACCATAATCACTTTCTTATATGCTCCAGTCTCCTCTTTTTTTGTTTCTCATTTCCTTTTATACTCAATCTTTCTATGGCTCTTTTTAGCATTTCCTCACTTGTTTATATTCTAAAAATAACCCTAAATCGTCAAAAAATGCAAAAATCTCCAAACTTAAAAAAATATAACATTTGTACAATCGTGCACTAATAAAGAATCTCCTGCTTCCTTCTTGCACAATCATGATAGACATTATCTCAAAATTTTTCTTCAAGTCTTCTTCAAGTTTCCCGTCTTAACTCATCATCAATATATTAAAAGTTCCCTAAAATATCCATTAAGATCAAATTCCTGCCATAATAAAAAATAATCAAACATAACACATAAAAAAACTAGCAAAGACATAAATTTAAATCCTAAACATATGATTATCACCTAAGAAAATGCCTAATAACACATTCTAAAACCTAACAAATACTTTATAAATCAAACCTATTAACTTCCTTGAACTTAAAACTTTGCTTGTTCAAAAAAGAAAAACTAAAACCATAAAATAAACAAAAAAGAAACAAATCACACAATCATATAACAATGGCACAATGGCACAATGACAACAAATCTATTGAAATTAACTTACTGTCAAATATCAATCACTTGAAAAGATTCAATACACTAACTTGTTCCATTCATTTTCAAGTGTTTTGATTTAAATAGACATATCAACTAAAATATTGACACCGCATTCATATATCTATGACACTTGTAAGCTTGCAATAATTCTTTTTACAAATTTTAAAAGGTAGGACATCACTAAAAACCCCCCTTATGGAAATTTTTTTACTTTTATTTAACAATCAACTAGCCTTTTGACACAAAGGTAAATATTTTTTCATGAATGTTCCCTGATTACTCAATTTCATCACATTGTTTTAAGATTGGTTAAAGTGTCATTCTAGCCTTTTTATGTGACGGCAAACATTTCATTTGAATGTCCTTCATTTACTCAGCTATATCACAACTCACAACTAGTTACGAGCACTATTCTTAACCTAAATTTTAAAAGGAAGGGACAATAAAATAAGAAATTTATTTATTTATTTATTCAACTTTTTATTTTTATTTTTACACTGTAACCTACATCATTTCTTCCTAGTCAATCCATTCCCATGAAAAGATACTAATTATGCCAACCAAATTAAATTCATTCAATCAAAAGTGCATCCAAACAACTTTCATAAAATGAAAGAATAGGTATAATATTCTAATCAACATGCATATTCACCAAAAAACCCCACTAAAAATAGAAACTTGACAAGTGAATGCTTCTTCATCATTTAAACGATCATGCTCGTAGAATTCCTTTCAATCCTATGCCATTGAAACATTCAAACAAATACATACAATGCAACATCATGCAATAATTTTTATTTCACAATTCTAAAACAATAAAAACTAACATAATGCATATGCAAAATGGCACACAAATGATAGTGTAAATAAAAATACATCCCCACACTTGAACAACACATTGTATTCAATGTGAAAAATGTCACACAATTACAAAAAAACACATAATTAATTCAATAAACAAAAATAAAAAATAAAAATAAGGGGAAGAAAACTTATGGGTATTATAGTGGTGATGGTGTCAGAGAAGTAACTTTGACACCTTGCACCATAAAATAGTTTGTGCTATGAACATCCATCAATCAAACTAACTTAAAAACAACAAAATAATGCAATAAACATATAAGAACTTATGAAAAAACCTATCTAAACAATAACATGCTAATTTTAAGGTCACTAGCTTGAACATTCTATTTTTAATCAAAGGATGGTCGAAGCTTCTAAATGAACTCTATTTTGCTTCTATCCACTTTTAAGCCCTTACATGATATTTTGTCTCAAAACTAAACCCATATGTTCCACTTCTTTCATTGTTCCCTATCTAGGTTGTTTAAAATTATGATGGCTAGAGCATAAACCTCATTTAGCAAGGTATATCTATGAAGTGTGGGTAAAGGTTTCAACTCTAGAGTGGGTGATTTCTCAATGGATTGTGGCATGGGTGCTTTAATCCTTACTAAGATTTCTTTTTCTGATTTCTCACCAAAATCCTCCTCCTTCTCTAAATCTTCATCATCTTCCATATCGCCTAAATTAGTGTCTTCTTTATAGTTCTCCTCTCGTTATTTTACACATTCATCAACTGTATCAATTTTCTTACAAAAGTTGTAATCCTTCGGATTCTTCAACAACTTGCATATATTTAACTTAACCTGTTCATCACCAATATGAAGAATCAATTTTTCTTTATATACATGTATTAATGCTCTTCCAATATTCATAAATGGTCTATGAAGAATTTGTAACATCCCACCCCCGACTGGAAGGGTAAAATAGTAAATTTGGCATGGGATGAGATGGATTGGAATGACTTAGGACTGTTTATGCATAATAGGATTGATACACAGTATCATTTGTGCACATGAAATTACTGTACATGCATACATGACATTCTTGGTTTTTGTACCTAAGGCAATTTGATTGTGATTGACGTGGTTATTGGGTTTGAAAAATTATTCTGAGTGAGTCATTGAGTGTTTTATATTTTAAGGGATTTTTAGGAATTTTTCTGGAATTTTTCGGAGAAAATTCCCGGACCGGAAAAAAATCGCCAAGTGGCGAACCGGTTGATTTTCTACTGTTATTTGGTACTTACCTATTACTTATTTTGGTGGGACCCAAAATTGGGCCCTTAAAGCTTGTAGGAACCGAAATTGGATTTAATGGCTTGGTATTTGTTTTATTTTTTCAAAAGTTTGATTGGTTGTTTGACTTTTCCATCTTTCTCCTCCCATTGCCAAGTGTCCTACAACAATTAATGTAAGTAGTTGTTTCTATCCTCTTGATTTCGGTGACTTCATTGAGAAAAGAATAAAAAGGATCAAGTTCTTGCTTATTCTCCCACACACACCCGAAACCTCTCTTCCTTCTCTCCTTCATTTGGTTTCTTTAGTTAGTTTACCTAAAGCACTACTCTTTCTTCAACCTTAAGTGATCTTCCTTGCATGCTTATAATCTCAACCTTAAACCTACATGATGAGAACCATGCATGAGAAGTAGAATAGTTGGAGATTGGGAAGATTGAAAGCTTTAAGGAGGTAAGTGTTGTTTTAAGCTTTAATGATGCTTTTTAAGTTTTAATGATGCATTTAATGAAG
>JANVCL010000004.1:21822313-21836721 GCA_026546855.1 Erythroxylum incrassatum
CAGTACACATTCATCAATATCAATTTAATTCAGTAATAAATAAAACAAATCAAGGTGAGGCCATCTTAGGTTACTCACAAAATTTACCATCTAAATTACTTACAATTGCTCCTATTTGCTTATTGCCTTGAAGTCCAGGCAATATCTAGAAGTGATCACTCTATGCGTTCCTTTATATCATTTAACATATATACAAATCACTATTGTGCATAATTAAAAATTCATTTATGTATACTGAATATGTATGATGCATGTTCATGAAAATTTCAGGTATCTTATTGTAATTTTCATCATCAAACCAATCAAATATCAAAGTGTACATTAATAATATTTGGTACTTATAATTTGGACCAAAACAAAACCATGTGAAATCAATTTCATAATCTAAGTGACCACTTCATATTTTCTACCCATATGATTTTGGGTCAACTTTGCATAATTAATCTGGTAGGATAAATGGCAAAATTAGGCAACACTTCCTTCTGGAAAGTTGTTCTATAGTGTCTCAAGTTTTTAATGACTCCAAAATAATCCAATTTGATTTAGTATTCAATGAGTTATGAACAAAATACCACAGATTGTACACATTTGAACTTTTAGCTAGTACATGATCATACCCTCTAATTGAATAACTCATATCTTTCAGCTCAGATATCAAAAATTACAAACTTTATACCAATTTAAAGCTAGGAGAATAAAATACAACTTTGGTGAAGACAACTCAGCCTAATTCGGCTCACATCAATACAGTTTATTCAATAACTACAGGACATGATTTCTGTCCCTGACAGTGCTTTAGCTTAAGCTACAACTCACTTACATGCCAGTTTTTAAAATCTTAGAGACAGAATTAAAAGTCGACCTCTTCAAGAAAGTTGTAGAAATATGTCTCTAGTTTAATATGAATCAAAAATAAACTCATTCAGAAATCTACATCTCAAGTTATAATTAGAAAACTGAAGCATGTTCTTAAAAATACTCCAGTTCATAACATTCCAGCACATACCCTCATTTTGAGTCAATCAATCTTTTTATAATCAATCCAGATGGCTCTAAATTTTTATTGGAAGAAAGGAAAATGTCTTAGGAGTCCATTGGTTCAATTTTCAAGTCATTTGAAGGTCGTATGACAAAGTTATAGCAAAAAGAGTCAGAACTGTTCAGTATTAGAAAGTTTGATTTTTACACTGCCACCTTCTACTGTAGAATCACGATTTTTGCACGAAATTCTCCATATTTTTGCAGATACACTCCTCCATCTTCTTCCTCTCTTCTACTTAATTCCTCATCACAACTTATACCCTTACATTTATCCCTCTTATTCACTTCCATATCAACTTAACTTAGTCCCAAAACAACTCAAATTCAAGTTTATTTTCAAAACCAATCATACCCGTATTTTACCATCTTTAACTCTCTCTCTACCGTAAATTTTGTTCTCATGAACAATAATAGCAACTTGTGCATGCATCCATCAACAAGCTTGCAAACATCATCTATACTACTCCCCTTTAAACTCAACAACACAAAACAACTCAAAAATCTAAGGTTCAAACTTAAACATCAAAAACCGACATTTCTCATGCATGTTCCCTATTTTCTGCATTTTCTCTATATTTTTGTACTTCTTCATTCACACAACTGAATTTATTTCTTCCCACATCACTCATGCATGAACCCATATACAAAATATTAAAACATCATCAATGTATTCATGAAAAACTTACTTGATTCAATGAAATTTTAGCTAAAAAATTCTAGATTTTTCTCATTCTCTCAAGCAAAAAAAAGTCAACTTAAACGTATACTCATCTTCAACTAGTTTTCCAGCATGCAAAACATCACCAAAAATCAACTATGGAACTCAAAAACTTAGAATTTTACTTACCTTGTTTTTAGAAAATCACAGCATGGGAAAGAAAACTAAAGCTCGGTGAAGACAAAGCTATACCGAACAGGAAACAACGAGAGTTTACACAATTTGTAATATCTTGCTTTAATAACTCATAGGCACGTGGCCCCCTTGCATGTGGGCCACTTGTCATCCTTTTATAAGCGTTACACGTCATTATGTCATTTGTCCATTTTTCTTAATCTAAAATATTCCAAAATTTTCAGAAAATTCCCAAAAGTTCCAAAATATTACTAATAGTCTCCAAATAAATTTTTACCACCAAATAAACTTTGTAACACAATTAATCCAAAATCCACACTTTAATCACATTAAAAATCACTTATACCTGAAAAAATGTCATGAATGAATGTACAATTATTTGTATATGTCAAAATTCATATGCACATATCAACAAATACTTAATTATGTAAAGCAAATGATGTACTAGAATTCCTTAATTTTCAAACCCCTAACATAGGGTTTTACAAGTTTAATCTTGAAACACTTTGTCTGCACTAGTGGTTTTGTGATCCCTTGTCGATTAGCATTGAATCCTAGCTTCATAAAGTCCATGAGGTTTCTTTTTTCACCTCCTTAATTCCCCTCTTTTTCCATTGGTCTTTTTATAGCTTATTGGCATCTTACTTTTCTAATATCTCTCTCTTACTTAGTGATGTAAAAAACCTGTATGTCTTTAAGCTTATAGAACTTCTTATTTTTCTTGTGTTCATGCACATATAATCACAAAAATGTGTAAATTCTTTAAAGTAAAGCAACTCAAACTGCACTAGATGCTAAATTACAACCCCTGTCAATGATGTAAAAATTTTGTTTGTTTGATTTTAAAATTTATCTTTACCATAAGTATATAGGTCGTATCGTTCTACAATAAATAATATTACCTATCTTTTTTTGTTTTCATCTTACCTTTTTTATTTAATAATACTGGACCCTAGATATCCAATAGTTATGATTACCCTCTCACGATATCTAACCAAGTAATCCCAATTAAAATAAATAAAAATTGAATTATGACCTCTCGGTCTATCAAAACTCATCTTAACTATCCAATTGGATTTTCAAATCCTAAGGTAAGTAATAAACAATTAAGATCTTTCTTCGCTTGCCTATTAATATGATGTTTATAGATCTATTATGGTACCATTCAAGAGCAAATCATAAAACAAATTTAGTAATCTATAGCCAAAGGATATCCTAAATTGATTATACAGTTTTGTTCTCCTAGAATTTTGCCTCCAGCTTCCATTTTACACGACCATGCAAGTTGCACGATTGTGAAACACCTCTTCCTCCAACTTTTTCTTCAACTTATCTTCAAGTTTCTTGTCTTAACTCATCATCAAAATACATTAAACAACCCCTAAAACAAGTATTAAGAACAAATTCTTCTATTAATAAAAAATAATCAAACAAAACACACAAAACACTAACGAAGACATAAATCTAAGTCTTAAGCATATGATTATCACATAAGAAAACATGTAATAACATATTCTACAACCTAAAAAATACACTATAAATCACACCTATCAAATATCTCAAATAGATTAAAAGATGGAATAAAATGACATTGAGTATTGGTAAAATGTGTAACTCCTTAAAGTAAGGTAACTCAAACTGCACTAGATGTTAAATTACAACCCCTGACAATGGTGTCAAAAACTTATTTGTTTGATTTTTAAATCTATCTGTACCGGTCATATCATTCTAGAATAAACAATATTACTTATTTTTTTCACCTTACCTTTTTGATTTATTAATACCTGACCCTAGATATCCAATAGTTATGATTACCCTCTCACGATAGCTAACCAAGTAATCCCAATTAAAATAAATAAGAATTGAATTGTGACCTCTCGATCTATCAAAACTCATCTTAATTATCGAATTGGATTTGAAGTAATCCTAAGGGTAGCTATAAACAATTAAGTCTTTCTTCACTTGCCTACTAATATGATGTTTATAGGTTTTTATGGTACCATTCAAGAGTAAGTCATAAAACAAATTTGGCAATCCATAGCCAAAGTATATCCTAAATTGAATATGCAGGTTTGTTCTCCTAGAATTTTGCCTCCAGCTTCCATCTTACACTATTGTGCAAGTTGCACAATTGTGAAACACCTCTTGCTCCAGCTTTTTCTTCAACATATCTTTAAGTTTCTTATCTCAACGCATCATCAAAATACATTAACAAGCTGCACGATTGTGTAACACCTCTTCCTCCAACTTTTTCTTCAACTTATCTTCAAGTTTCTTGCCTTAACTCATCTTCAAAATACATTAAACAACCCCTAAAGCATGTACTAAGAACAAATTCTTCTTTTAATAAACAATAATCAAACAAAACATACAAAACACTAACGAAGACATAAATCTAAGTCTTAAACACATGATTATCACCTCTGAAATAAGTAATAACATATTTTACAATCTAAAATTATATACTATAAATCACACCTATCAAACATCTCAAATAGCTTAAAAGATGGAATAAACCAGCATTCAAGTATTGGTAAAATGGCTTCTGTTATTCTATCCATGAGCACCTATTGGAGCTCTTATATTTTCCTGTCCAAAGGCCTATCCAAAACTATAGAAAGGATGATGAAACAATTCCTGTGGGGGAGTAAGAACGGTGAAAAAGGGATGGCCAAGGTAGCTTGGCAATCTATATGCTAACCCAAAGCAGAAGGCAAATTGAGAATTGAATCCCTAGTTAATAAGAACCGAATTCTCATGTCTAAAAGAATCTGGAGGATACTCAATGATCAGGAATCATTGTGGGTCAAATGGATGCACACTTACATGTTGAACGGAAGGAGTTTCTGGGCTCTAAAACCTAAACCCAATTACACTTGGCTCTTTAACCAACTATTAGGGTTGAGGGGAGAGCTTTATCAACACATCACTTGCCAAATAGGGGAGGGGGATAGAATCTCTTTCTGGTTTGATAATTGGATAGGAAATGGCCCCTTAATTTCAAATAGCATGGCTAACTCTCTCTTAAACCGCATCCCCAAGGATGCCAATCTTCATGCTATCATTTATAATGGAGGATGGACACTTTCTTTAGATGAGCAAATCAAACTGAACATCCCTCCCCTCATCCAAGGGGAAAGGGATACATATTCTTGGAGAGGTCTACCAATCTCTGAAATTACCCCTAAGACAATTAGGAAATTCAAGGCAAGGCTAGAAAATAGGGTTGAATGGGCCACTCTGGTTTGGAATGCAACACTCGGACCTAATGTAACTTTTATTCAATGGCTGACAATGAGGAATAGGCTGAGTACTATGGATAGACTCAATTTCCTGACCTCTTCTAAGCACTGTGTTTTATGTCATACAGAGGATGAAAGTAGAGACCGCCTCTTATTTGAGTGTGGCTTATCCAGAACTCTCTGGTTCATAGTTTCTACCCTTAGTGCCCCAGATCTCAATGCCTGGCGACTCCTAGACATTATGCGAGAGATTCCTAATCTGCCTTAGCCGAAGCATGACAAGGATGTAGTCCTTCTATTGATGGCTACATGCACTATGACAATCTGGCATGAAAGAAACTGCAGAAGATTTCTAAATCAGACAAATACAATGAACTCCCTCACAGAGCTTATCACTACGACAACTAGAGCAACTGATTGTCAATCAGCTACATCTACACTGTAGTGGGAGAATGACCTACGTCTGGAGGATCTAAGTCCTAGAAGAAGTAATCAATTCCCACACACAAGACTATTCAGAAACTAGATTACATCTCAGATTTTCAGCTTTTGATTTCTCCCTTTTCGGGGGAGATCACAAACTGAGACTTACCCAAGCCAGCGGCTTACCTGAATAGTTTCATCCATCTTTCTCTCTTTGCTCATTGTCGTCAACGTCCTGTAGATTAGAACCTCGGAACCCCTCCCCAGCTGGCTCGCCAGCAAATCGCATAGGCTTGCCTACGCACCTACAACCCACAAGGAGGATCACCTACTAGCCTCTCACAACGGTTCTTAATATGCGTAACAGTTATTACCTGGTCACCACATCTCTGGAGAGTCTCTCCCTAGCCATCGTCCTCCTTATTTTCTCAGCTTCTTTGCGTCAGTCGACTCGTTGCTGAATCAGGGAAGATGTCTCAACGTTTCATGAAAGGATGGGGTAGTTTTACCTTAGAAGTTGAAGGGCTCTCCAACGCCAACAATTAAGTTTCATTTTTGGTCCATACTTTTGTCTTTATTTTGAAAGGCTTAAATGACGATGCTTAATGTTTTGGTATCCTAAGTTGCTTAAGTCAAGCTTCGCTACTGACTTTTAGCCACTCTTCTCCTCGTTGTATCTTATATTTTTTATAAATGAAATTTTTTAATTTCTCTAAAAAATAGTTAAACAATAGTACTATGCAAACTACTTAAGTGCTTTTATTTGATTTGTAGAAACAGTTCCCTCTTTTAAACCTTGCTGGAAAGGTTCTTTAAAAGGGGACTAGAATTGTTATGACTTTTGGATTGAAGGAAGACAAGCATTTTTGTTTAGTTATTTAAGAAAAATATCCTCGTTGACATGAATGTAGAGCTAGTAGAATGGCTTATAATAATTAGATCTTAGTTGTTTCATTTGTTTTACCGTTAATTACTATTGTTTCCAACGGAAATAAGCATTGTAAAAGTATGTTATCAGGCACAACCGAATCTACAACAAATTTGCAATATCTCTTTACTATCTTCTTCTCTCTCATTTCCACTAGAACCTTCTGAATCCAAACATTACGGAGACACGGTTGATAGTGTGGTTGCACCTTTATGTCACTTACTGATTTATTTTCTTAAAATTGGTTATAATGAAAATTATGGTGATAATTATAACTGTGTTTGTTATTTTGGCAATGGGCTTATATTTATAACATTACCTCTACATCTTTGGTGAAATTAATAATCTGAAATATGTTGGGAGATTAGAGTAAATTCCAGTTATTTAGCAAAGAAATTCATCAACATCATGGCTATCACTAACATGACATTAATGTGATTCAATTGGGGGATGAAATTAAATGACGAAACCATCACCATGGCCCATATCACTTGCACTTGCCGCACCCAACCTACCATCTCCAAACATGGAGCCATCACTGATGTGGCCATGCTGTGGCAGCACCGTTGCGTCCAATCCCATCCAAACAGAAGGAATGTTGCTTGTTGCATAAATATTTCCGCCGTCACCAATACTTGTGGGAACATAGGGCACGCCCTGCTCAGATGTCAATCCACCCGCATCATTGTTGTTTGGTAGGCTAGTCATATTAGGAGCAGTGTAGCTTCCCAAAAAGATGCTCTCAAACCCCAGTTGCTCACCTTCATGCCCAAAAGAAACACCGCCAGAGTTGGTTGATTCCATCTGCTGGCCCATGGCATTATTATTAGCGTTCGAGCTACTCGCATAGTAGTTCCCCCCGGTCATCATGTTCTTAAACCCTAAGCCAACTTGACCATTGAATCCTCCAAATTTAATTGCTTGGTAAATGTTATTACCTCCATTTGAGTACATAAAAAGTGGAGGAAAAGGATCAGAAGGTAGGAGAGGAGCCGATCGCAGGAGGTCAATCCTCGTTCTGATTACTTTCATTTTCTCAGACGTCAAGAAAAGAGCAGTTTCCTGTTCATAGTGGTTGAGATTATGGATCCCACCATCTCGATGGATTCGATGCATGAGGTAATCCAGTTCCACGTTGTTGTTCTTGGCTCGGAGTCTCCTAGACTGTTCTGTGAGCTTGTTAATCCTCCATCTCAGGTAGCTTTCCTGGTTCAGCATCTTCTTGGTGCGGTCCAACTCTGGCATTTCATAAAACCTCCTCAGTTCTTCATGGACTCCTATTTGAGATGGCCACACCATCACTTGATTCTGCTCAAAAGGATTGAAAATCATCAGGAATGCTCTTACCCCACATAGCGTTGTGAACTCATTGACTTTTGTTGACCAAACCTGTTCTTCTCTTTTTGAAGCAGGCTTTTCTTGCAGTCAGATTTTCAATCAATCCAAGCTTCACTCTACTTCTAGCCATTTTTAATTTCCTAACATATGTTAGATTGGTTCTTTCTACTTCTATATAAAGGCAGAAGGGAGTTAACTTATTGAGTGGAAAGGGTTTGGTTGAAGCATGACTAATTAACTTCAATGGGTAAGACTGAAAAGAGGAAATGTACTCTTCAATTTCGTTTTTGCTTTCAATGGATTTTACACATTAATGGCCATATCATCACAATTCTACTATTAAATGACTATCTTTTTAATTTGTGCTTTTTCTCCGAGGAATAAGTTTGTACCAAACTTCCCAGGACCAGATTCTTTAATAATAACAGTGCTTTTCTCTGTAACAATTCAGTTTAATTACAATATTTATTATACAAAGTAACATGGCATTGATTAAGCTTACATAATTAAACAAATATGTATATACTTTATTTTATTTTTGGAAGATATTTGTGTCTAGAAATTTCACTTCTAATTCGGATAGATGTTAATTGGAAATTCTTTTAAAACTCAAAGTTCCAATCTTTTAATATATTATGTTCCGTCCAGTGCAATTACATACATATCCAATATAGTTGGATTGACGTATATTTAAATAGAGTGCAAAATTTATGGATCTTAGTTGGATAAATCTTAAAATTAATTAAAGCTACTTACGCGCCTTTAAAAATTTTCAGAAAAATTCAATTAAATCTCTTATGCTAGAATCAATGACTTATTCATATGAAAACATTAAAGTTTTATTTATATTGTACAATAAACTTTAGGAGTTTATTAATAGATTCATTCTGAATAAGGACTATTCAATCAACGTAGTTTAACGTTATGAGTTAACTTATAAACAATGAAAATTAAGAATTTATTTAATTTTATAAATTTTACTATTGTAATTTTAAAAAAATTATCCAAAACCATTATAATGAATGAAGAATAGTTGCATGCTTCAAATTTCTTGTTCTTGAATACAAGTCATATAAGCAATATCTCCTCCATTGCTTTTGGATTATTCAATTAATTAAGATGTGAGATAAATTTTTCATATCCAAATGGAAGTTTACTTTTGTAGTTATACAACTACATGATTTGTCATATTAAGGGTTTATTGTAAATCATTTTCTTAGCTAATCAATCCTTAACTCATTATATTAATGTAGATTATAGGATAAGTGGGCCACATTAGATGTTCCCATATTTGATATAAAAAAAAGGTGGAATGGAGAGTGTTAGAGTTATAAACTATCCATTCATATTAACATATGTGAACATAAATCTTATGAGCATTAGTTAAGAATCAACCAATTTAATTTCAAGTAGACATCTTAAAGAAATTTTAATAGTGCATAATAAAGCGCTTAAATAAGTAACAATTGATCTATATAGTTATTTCTAAGTAAACAGATCTATTATATAGATATGAATTTCCAAGTAAAACAAATAGAGACACACTAAGTTAATGAATAAAGTTGTTATATATAATAAGCATATTTTTCTAGGCATCTAAGTTCTTTAGACCTAAGTTCGTGCTTGAAGTTTTATTATCAAGTTTGATGTCCTCTTCTTGCACACTTGTAAAATTAAGTATTGTAATATTTTAGTGTGATAAATGGATTGGTAAAAGTGATCTCATTCTCAAAATAATAATTACTTTTATGGTGACTTGTGAGATTGTGACACTTATGTCAATCTTGTGCAAAGCTTTAAGGCTTTTTAATTAATGAGCGTTTTGATGGGCTTTGACCCAAATCTTTACACAAGATTGACATAAGTGACACAATCTCACAAGTCACGATAAAATTAATTATTCTATTGAGAATGAGATCACTTTTACCTATCCATTTATAGTGGTTTAATAAATAATCCTTACCTTACCTATATCCACTCTCTACGTCTCTTTAAGGATTCCATTAAAGTCTTCCTTTAACTAAGTAAAGAGAAACTTTCTCAAAATGATCTTTGCTTTACCTACTTAAGGAGTAATACCTTTACAATCTTTCTTAAAGGTGACCATACTTCTTTTTGGAGCAATCAAATACAACTAAATAGTGAACTTAATAACTTGAATAATCTGTAGTTACTTCAATACTTTAGAGCTTATAATCACTTTACAATAGGTTGAAACTACTTTAAATCTCTTTGAAATGTGTTCTTATAACACCCAAATGACATTAGATTATCCAAAAATAGAAAATATAAGTATTTATGCCAATAGCAGCTCAAAATAATCTTTAGAAATAAAAATTAGTTGTCATAATAGCTAGAAATAGTAAAAATGGCTGATCACTCTAGCATTTTAGTCAATCAATATGTTAGAAAATATAAACACAAATCATAGTATATAAAATTTTTACCTTTCAAAATATATTGGTCGATCATATAAAATAGTTTGATAAGGTATAAATTTTATATAAATTTCAATCTTTTAGCAATCACTTAAAGATTAAGTTCACAAAAAATAGTTTGAAACGTATAAACTATATTGACATAATGTATCGGCCCATATTAATACAAACTCGTTATACATGAAATTTTTTCTTTGCAGCCATATTGATCAACCACACAATTACAATAGCTAACCAGTATGCCCAAAAAACCATATATTGCCTAACCACTAGCAGAGATTAATTGACTAACATACTTAAAAAAGTGTTTCCAAAGGCTTTTCAAGGTTTCAACTTATCAAATATTTTCTCTTGTAATAATTTGACTCAATTTCTTCTCAAAAGATTCCGTGAAGAATATGCTAAAGCTCAGAAATGTTTTATTTGAAATAAAAACCTTAATTGCTATTGAAAATTGAAAATATTAATACCTTATGTTAAAAATATAATATGCTTATGCATTTTGAGCCCTTAAAGCATTAAAGTAAACAAGAAGGAGGCATAACAAAAATTAAATTTGTATTTGTAGACATTTTATACCTTGATCTTCCTTATTCGCAATTAAATCCTTCACTTGAATTAATTTAAAGTGTATGAACTTTTCTTTACGATCATTATAAGGTGTTTTATACTGAATTTTATAATTTTAGATTACATTCTTTTAAGGCATCATAAAAAAATAAATTGTTAGTAATTATTATTTTTTGTTATCATCAAAATATGAATTGGAACCTCCCTTTATTTAATAATCTATCCCATTTTTATGATGATAAAAATATTTTGTCATATTAGAAAAACTAATAACGAAATGGCCGATTTAAGCAATAATTTTTCTACCTGAAAGTAATATGAAATTTTAACTCCCCTTTAATTTATGCATCATGAAGATTAAGAATTATATTAGTTTTCATTTGAGAAACAATATAATAAAAAATATGATCAAAAGTTAGTTAGCATAATTACAAGGAGATAAATATATATGAAAATTATTTTTTAGCAATATTAAGAAGAAGTAAAATTATGGGGACCTATAATGAATAAAAAATCTTAGAAATCAACCACATTTCTCTTGAATCAAACATCCAGTCTCCTTAAATATATCTATAAATAAAAAATGATTGACTATTTAAAGGAAAGTCAGATTTCTAATTCGAATAGTTCCTTAAAGAAATGGATTATGATATATCCAAAGAAACAAATTGGCCTTAAAGTAAAGTAGGTTTAGACTTAAGAGTAGTTAATGAAAAATGTGTTATACAACCATGATGTCTGTTGTATGTAATTTCTATTGATTTTTCTTGTCTTCATTTCTTGATTCTGGTTACAACATCTGGTATTTTTAATCCAAATTTGAATGAATTGAGTGAAAGTGGTCGTGGCCGTTAATGTTGCATGAAGGTTGAAGGGAATGTTTTTTGAATTTTGCATGAAAAATGAAAGTCTATGTAAATTTTGTATGAAAAAAAAGAGAGAAAAGTGTCGCCACCGTGAAACTTAAGTCATACTGGTGACCAGCCCTCACGGGGGTGACAATGTTATACCCCAATTTTTTAAAAATGTTATTAAGCATGATTTAAATTATTTTGATGTCCTGTTACATTAATTATTTTGGAGTAATTAGCATGCCAAAGTTAGTAGGATTTATTGCTTGGATTGATGGAATTAAGGTATTAAGGTTGAAAGAATGTATAAGGGCATTTTTTGCATAACACTTAAGCCTTTAAGTTTTAAGGCATAAATGGAAGGGCATAAGGGTCATCTTACAATTATTAAGAGTAGAAATTAGAAGAAGAAATGTTGTGAATGAGGGAGAGAAGAAGAGAGTATCCTGGAAGGCGAGGAAAAGAAGAGAAAAGAAGATCTTGAAGATTTGAAGCTAAAGCAAGTAAGTATAAGCATTAACCTCTTTTGATTTGATGAATGAACCTTATTTGTTGATAGTTAGAAGTGAAAATGGGGTTGAATGTGTGTAGGAAGTTGTGGTTGAATGGTGTAGGAAGTTGTTTTAATCTTTAATGATCAAAGATAGATTTTGATGTAATTGTTAGTGATATTGGGTGGAAATGAGCTTGGAAATGAAGTATAAGAGGTAGTTTAGGGTTAAGATGGGTTATATTTGAATGATGGGAAGTATGTAGATGAAGAATGTCGAAAAACAGGTCTTCGGGAGGTTTATGGACATGTTCACCGCGGCGAACTTTTGCCTTCGTTGCAGTAAAATTCATTTTCCTGCACGGACATGTTTTGGTATTTTGGGCATAACTTTTGTTGTAGATGTACAAATTGAGTGATTTTTTATTTGGCGTAAACTACAGACATAAGGTACAAGTGTTATGAAGAAATAAATTTTTAATTCAGTCTCTAAGAACCTCAATTGTTGGACGGAATTTGAGTATAGATTATTGTTTCAGTATAAGGATATTCCCACCATGTTTGGAGTATGAATTTCGGATTATTGAACTAAATTGAATAATTTTAGTGTCATTGGAAACTTGAGACTATGAAGAACATTTTTCTAGAGGAAGTGTTACCAAATTTCTTCATTTATCTGATCATAACGATCATGGAAAAGTTGACCCGAGAGTCTAAGTTTTGAAAGGGTTATAGTTCCATTTTAGCACTTTTGATTATCAAAGCTTTATGAATTTCCTTTGAATGTGAATTGATTAAGAAATTGTTTGTTTTAGGAAACCAAGCAAACCTTATCCAAGAGCAAGAAGAAAGGCAATGGTTGTCCGCTTGTGGCATATGAACTTCGAAATGGACTCATTCTGTTCATGGGGTAAACTTTGGTTTCCTCATTCTGTTTCATGGAACCCTCGAGCCGTTTTTTGTGCATTGCATATTTGAACTATTAGGTATAAAACATATTGAGTTGTTTTGTGAATTAAGAAAAATGTGATGAATGTGTAAATTGCTTGAATATAGTTTGAGTGCTAGAATTGCTGGACTTATATACATACAAATGATTGAATTTGTCCTAATTATCGATGGCTATAAATATATTAGTCACTGAACTGTGTAGCTCAACCCATTATTTTTCCTCCTCAGGTGTGACTCAAGACGACAGTTGATCCTTGCAAGGCATCGAAAACTCCACAATAGTTAGAGATCTTTGTACTAAGTTAGTAACTATTTTGGATAACTTATTAAGCATATCAACATTGAGCATCCTTATGTATTTTGTTTAAGCTTTGATATGTATGATGTCATGTAAGCAAAATTTGTTGAACCCATGGGATTTGTAATGGGATTGTTGTTAGGTATGAATGTATGTGATTGTTTGAATGTTTGAATGCATATATCGAATTTCTGTTTTTGGGGACTTTCGCTGCGACGATGTTAGTGCTCGTCGCGGCGAACCCATATTTTTTCGTCGCGGCGAACGCCTCTTTTGGCGACTTCGTCGCGGCAAGGGATGCTTATGCCACGACGAACTGCTTTGCTACCACGCTAATAATTGTTTTAATTGCAATCCTTTCCGCTTTTATCTCATATTACTGTCCCGACGGGTCACCCGGGTTTAGCCTTGGGGGTCGAGACTCGGGCCTAATGTTCTTCGGTATCAGGAAGCGATTGTTGGGCTCCAAAAATGGGGTCCAACAGGTATTGACGCTAATGACATTGATCCAAAATTGATGTTCTTTATAATCCCCTTTTTTAATGTTATTCCCACAAAAGTCACAATATATTAGCTTTCATTTTTGGTTTTTTAGCTTTTAGCATCTCTTGCTAGATTTAACTTTTCAAGTTAGGTTGTAAACAAAAATTTATACTTAACTTTTGATTTTTTATGAAAAGATATTGAAAGTAATATATGTATATTTCTGTACTAAATAAAAGTTCACTAATTGAATTAACTAAAGGTAAATAAAATATGAAATTACCAAACAATAATTTTTATTAGATAACTTCTTTCCTCAAATGAAAATATATTTTAAATTATAAAAATTAATATAAATTAAATTGTAATAATTAATTATTATAAGAACGAACCTTTAAACTAATTTAAACTATATGGACCGAATATAAAGAACTCTTTTCATCTTTTCTAAAATACTTAGCGACAAATTATTTTGTTGCTATAAATACTTCTTTAACAATCA
>JANVCL010000004.1:21836821-21849016 GCA_026546855.1 Erythroxylum incrassatum
TCACGTGCACGTTGACAAGAGTCTTCTCCCGGCTGCCCGCTTGTGGCATATGAGCTCCGAAATGGACTCATTCTGTTCATGGGGTAAACTTCGATTTCCTCATTCTGTTTCATGGAACCCTCGAGTCGTTTGTTGTGCATTGCATATTGGAACTGTTAAGTATGAAGCATGTTGAATGTTATATGTTATGAGTTGATTTGTGAATTGAGATAAATGTGATGGATGTGTAAATTGCTTGAATATAGTATGAGTGCTAGAATTGCTGGACGTGTATACATACATATGCTTGAATTTTGTGCAATTCACTGATGGCTATAAATATATTAGTCACTGAGCTGTGTAGCTCAACCCATTGTTTTTCCTCCTCAAGTGCGACTCAAGACGACAGTTGATCCTTGCAAGGCATAGAAAACTCCACAATAGTTAGAGATCTTTGTACTAACTTGGTAACTATTTTGGATAGCTTATTAAGCATATCAACATTGAGCATCCTTATGTATTTTGTTTTAAGCATTGGTATGTATGATGTTGTGTAAGCAAAGTTGTTCGAACTCATGGGATTTGTAATGATATGAAGGATTAAAGCTCCTTTTGTGTATGAGTATGTTTAGCTTGTTGTTAGGTTTGAATGTATGTGTTTGTTTGAATGTTTGAATGTTTGGATGTCGAATTTGAATTATGGAAATTTTCATCGCGACGAACCTATGTTTTACCGTGGCAAACCTGCCACGCTGAAATTTGTTTTAAGTGTAATATTTTTCGCTTTTATCTCGCACGACTGTCCTGACTAGTCACCTTAGGATTAGTCTTGGGGTCGGGTCTCGGGCTTAACATCCTTTGGTATCAGGAAACGATCGTTGGGCTCCAGTAACGGGGTCCAACATCTTTTGATATAAGAGCTTAGGCTTTTCCTAAGCTTAGAATGCATAATAGGATGACTTGTATGCTAAATGATGATTTGTTGCATTGCGAATTGATTGATTGCATTAAGTGACATGCATATCATGCATACATGTAGGAAATAAGATTAAAACGAATTGTAAGCTAATCCTTAGTGTTTATATTTGAAGGAGTAAGATGCGACCTTGTAGAAGGACACGAGGAGTTTTGCAAGGATGATTTGCACCTGATTCTTCGACAAGAGAGGAGAGTACTAATGAGTCAGTATCTCCAGGAAATGCTGAGGCTTTTGTAGGGCACGGTAGTGAGCCCTCTCAAGCCCCTACGCGGGATTTGCTAGTTTTGCAGGAGTAAATGCCTCAATTGGATTCGAGGATCTTTCTAGTTTTCTTGGAAGTTTTAAATGATCTTTCTAGTTTTCCAACGATATAAAGTTTGTAAGTTTTGGATATCGTAGTGGAAAGTTATGATCATTATAAGTTGTGATGCTGTATAGGATATGTGTGTAGGACAACGATGGAGAATGATGGGAAATTGTGGTTTTGATGAATCAAATGGGTTGAGAATTGAGAGTTTTATGAGATAAATTTAGTGTTTGAGTTGTTATGAAGTGATTTTGCACTAGAAGAGTTGAATTTGGGGAGATTATGAGTGAATATGATGTTAGATTAGAATTAGGAAGCATGGGAGAGGCTTTGGAGGGATTTGGGGAACTCCTATGTCCGTTAGACGGACATTAGGTCCATTTAACGGACCTTCTCGGGTCAAAAATAACCCCTAACCTGACCAATGTCCATTTAACGGACATGATGTCTATTAAACGGACCTTCTCGAGCCAAAAATGGCTCCCAACCCTGACAATGTCCGTTAAACGGACATTTACTGTATAGCTTTAGGAAATTGCGATTTTCTTCCCTTTTAGAAGTATAATCTCACCTTATGGTCTTCATGAAAGTTGTAGATCTAGATGTCTTCTTTCAAATGATCTAAAAATGAACTCAATCAGACATTTCTATTTAAAGTTATGAGAATTTTCCAAAATAGGTACAAATTGATTGAAGATATGAACATGTTCTATTCTTTCAGGCATAACTTCCTCATACGACCTCCAAATGAAGTGATTCTTAAACCAATAGATTCCTAATACATGTAAATATCTCTCTATAAAAAATTTTATCTTTTGGAGTTGATTTGAAAAAGTTTGATGGAGAGAAAGTGAGGGGTCGATTGGGAGAGCATGATTGGGGTATGAACACACTTTAGCGTTTTAAGTATATCTTGAACTGTAGAGCTCCGATTGAGATGATTCTTACTTCAAAAAAAGCTAGAGAGTTAGAGCTACAGTTTCTTTGAAGAAGTAAAATTGAAATTCTAGTTTGAAGATTTCCAAATTCTGTTCACAAATAGGAGAAATGAGTTTGGGTATGGTAACTGATTTGTGCGGGCGCACCTTTGATCATATTGTGAGGAAATCATTAGGATGTTATAAGAAGGAAGTTTGACTGATGATGGCTAATGTGGTTTAATGAAATAATCCTACAAGGGAGCCCACTCATGCAAGTATGACTCTGGATAGTTGGGCTCCGAAAACAAGGTCTAACATTTTATGGTATCAAAGCAACTAGGTTTAGGTCCAGGTTTGAGACTAGGTTTAGAAGTACTCATAGGCATGGAATGGGTAGTTTTCATTTACCAAATGAGCATGCATTATTTGTTTTTAAATAAAAAACTTGCATTGTTTTGAATTGTTTTACATGATTTGTTTTGCATGAACTAAAGATTTTCAATGGTTTTATATTGAAGGAATGAAAATGCCAATCGAAAGAGGACTCGAGGAGTTGTGGCTCGATCTAGCTCTAGCCAAAGGACCTGCAGTTCTTTCAGGCCTTTGCCTAGGCTTTTACTTATGCTATGAGCCAAGGGTCATGAGTGTCGGTGCCAACTCCAATGGAAAGGAGTGGGAAATATGATATGCTCCATAAGTATGGGGCTGTTGACTTCAATGGGACTACCAACCCTGAAGAGGCAGAAGCATGGTTGAAGAGGACCGAGAGAGTCCTGACTGAGATGAAGTGCTACGACGAAGAGAAGCTGGATTACGCGGTTAGCTTGCTACAAGGGGATGCACTTCATTGATGGGAATCAGTGCCCCACTGTGAGGCTATGCCTCTGGTGCTAACATGGAGGGAATTTTTGGAAGCTTTCAGGAGGAAGTACTTCTCGAGGATCTATATCCAAGAGAAGGCCAAGGAATTCCTAAATCTCATATAGAGGGAAATGAGTTTGAGTGAGTACAAGCTGAAGTTTACCCGGTTGTCACAGTATGCGGCTAACATTGTGGCGAATGAGGAGGATAAGTGCCACAAGTTTATAGGGGACTTCATCTAGATATCAAGGAGAAGGTGCTGATCCACAATTTCTGTGACTACCAGCAACTGGTAGATGCCACATTTTAGGCTGAAAAATTGGAGAATATGAAGTATGAAGTGAACAAGAAGAGGAAGAACGAAGAGCAATCTTCAAAGAAGGGAACGAGTTGGGCGGTTCTAGAGTTGCGAGGAAGGCTAATCCTCCAGGGAGGCCAAGGGGTCAGGCATAAGCTAGGGTATTTGCCATGACCAAAGAGGAAGCTACAACCGCTCTTGAAGTGGTCATAAGTATGGCTCATTTGTTCAATTCTGCAGTTTATGTGGTTATTGATACTAGCTCTACGCATTCATTTGTTTCTGCAAGTATGACTTTGCATGATGTGAATTTAGTTCCTTTGAATAGTCCCTTAATTTTTAGCACTCCTTTAAGGAGAAAGGTGATAATAAGTCAAGTATATAGAGACTCTATACTAGTTATTGAGGGTACTAGACTGGTTATAGACTTATTGCTTCTAGAGTTGAAAGGTATAGATGTTATACTTGAAATGGATGCTATAGAGATGTATCATGCAAAATTAGATTGTAGCCTCAAGGAGGTAGAGTTTAACTTTGGCAATGGTGAGAAGGTTATTTTTAGAAGAGACAGAAGAATGCCATCGTCAAGAATTATTTTGACTTTACTAGCTGACAGAATAATGGAAAAGGGGTGTGAAGCCTTCTTGGTGCATGTTGTGAACATTGAGGTGAATGAAGGGAGGTTAGAGGATTTTTCAGTAGTGAGGAAGTTTCCAGATATATTTCCAAAGGAATTACATGGTTTGCCACTGGTAAGGGAAATCGAGTTTGCCATTAACTTGATTCTCGGAACCGCACCCATTTCTGTACCACCATATAGAATGGCTCTAACTGAACTGAAGGAACTAAGGAATGGTTGGAAGAACTATTAGAGAAGGGGTATGTACGGTCGAGTTCGTCACCATGGGGAGCGTCGATTTTATTTGTTAAGAAGAAGAATGGGACATGGCATATGTGCATTGATTACCGAAGACTCAACAAGGTAACTGTTAAAAACAAATACCTTATGCCTCGAATTGATGATCTGTTTGACCAGTTGCAGGGAGCAAGGGTCTTTTACGAGATTGATCTCAGGTCAGGCTATTATCAACTTAGAATCAAGGAGTCTGATGTAAGAAAGACAGCCTTTAGGACTCGTTATGGGCATTATGAGTTCCTAGTCATGCCATTCGGACTGACCAATGCTCCGGCTACATTTATGGATCTTATGAATAGTGTTTTCAAGGAATATCCGGATCAGTTTGTCATAGTGCTTATCGATGATATTTTGGTTTATTCCAAAAGTGAAGGGGAACATGAGGAGCATCTCAGGATAGTGCTGCAAATATTAAGGGAGAAGGAGCTTTATGCCAAATTCAGCAAATGTAAATTCTGGCTTCATAAAGTGATTTTCCTTGGACTTGTGATTTCTAAAGATGGGGTACATTTTGATCCAAGGAAAATTGAAGCAGTGGTGAATTGATATACACCGATAATAGTGGCACAAGTAAGAAGTTTTCTGGGTCTAGCAGGGTATTATAGGAGATTTGTTAAAGGATTCTCGATGATAGCTGCCCCTATGACCAAGTTATTTTCTTGGAATTTTAGATGATCTTTCTAGTTTTCCAACGATATAAAGTTTGTAAGTTTTTGATATCGTAATGGAAAGTTATGATCATTACATGTTGTTATGCTGCATAGGATATATGTGTAGGACCACTATAGAGAATGATGGGAAATTGTGGTTTTGATTAATCAAACGGGTTGAGAATTGAGAGTTTTATGAGATAAATTTGGTGTTTGAGTTGTTATAAAGTGATTTTGCACTAGAAGAGTTGAATTTGGGGAGATTATGAGTGAATATGATGTTAGATTAGAAGTAGGAAGCATTGTAGAGGCTTTGGAGGGGTTTGGGGAACCCCTATGTCCGTTAGACGGACATTAGGTCCATTTAATAGACCTTATTGGGTCAAAAATGACCCCCATCCTCACCAATGTCCATTTAACAGATATGATGTTCGTTAAACGGACCTTCTCGGGCCAAAAATGGCTCCCAACCCTGACAATATCCGTTTACTGGATAGCTTCTGGAAATTATGATTGTTTACCCTTTTAGAGGTAGAATCTCACTTTGTGGGCTTCATGAAAGTTGTAGATATAGATTTCTTCTTTCAGATAGTCTAGAAATGAACTCAATCAAACATTTCTATTGAAAGTTATGGCAATTTTTCCAAGGTTGGTACAAATTGATTGAAGGTATAAACATGTTCTATTCTTTCGAGCATAACTTCCTCATACGACCTCCAAATGAAGTGATTCTTGATCAATAGATTCCTATTACATGTCTATATCTCTCCATAAAAATTTGTATCTTTTAGAGTTGATTTGAAAAAGTTTGATGGAGAGAAAGTGAGGGGTCAGTTGGGAGAGCATGATTGGGGTATGAACACACTTTAGCTTTTTAAGTATATCTTAAGTTGTAGAGCTTCGATTGAGATGATTCTTTCTCTAAAAGAAACTAAAGACTTAGAGCTACAATTTCTTTGAGATGTCAAATTGAAATTCTGGTTTGAAGATTTCCAAATTCTGTTATGGTAACTGATTTGTGCGGGCACACCTTTGAACTTTTTGTGAGGAAATCATTGGGATGTTATGAGAAGTGATGATGGTTAATGAGGGTTAATAAAACAAACCTACAAGGGAGCCCACTCATGCAAGTATGACTTCGGATAGTTGGGCTCGAAAACGGGGTCCAACGTAGATGCCCTGAAGCCAAGTATTTACATCAAGCAGAATAGGATTTCAATATCTTTTTCCGGAAAATAACTTCTTTTAGGAAATGAATATGAATGCATTATACCTGTACTACTTCTTTATCTGTAAAGATCCTCTATATTCATTTTGCCAACAATATTTTGTTGGAGATCGTTATTGATTTATCACCTAATTGGCTTTTTTCCATTGGCTTTCAAGCGTCTTGCTATTTAACTTTTGCTCCGTTGTTATTGTAGGGGCTACTCAACTGAAAGAACTTTAGAAGTTTTTCTATCTCTTTTATGAGTTTTTTTAGAAGGATAAAATGGGAAAGCCAACACACATACAAACTGCTTATCCTTAAAAACATCTCCCCACTGCAACTGAGGTAAGTCATGTTTTTCTTATCAATATTTACAGATTACATGGTATGTCTAAAATGACAGTTAGTGATAAGAACTCGGTGTTTTTAGGGGACAGATCCTCTGTCCCCAGATGTGTGTACCTATTCTGTCCCCTTTTGATCCAAGCCGTCCATTTATGTGGAACCCACATAAATAGACGGCTTGGATCAAAAAGGGACAGAGTAGGGCTAGCATAAGGGACCAGAGGATCTGGCCCTATGTTTTTAGCCTATTCAAGTAGGAATCTTTCAAGTTAAAGGGAGTTAGTCTATATATGTCGTCAATTTACTAACCAAGTCTATATATGTCGTCAATTTACTAACCACCATTTGATGAGCAGTTTGAACTTGTTAACAACATTATGGAGACAAATCTCAGAGGTATGCGCAGAGATTATCTCAGCAAACAGCAAAACGAAATTCCCTGATTGAATGGTGGTGTAACAAAAAATCATCCTCCTGTATATGTTCCACACTTTACTGATGAAGATCAAGCTTTACTGGACAGGGAAATAACTTCAAAAATAACTAAGTGCCATCAGTATGACACGAAGCAAGATAATAAAAAGAACAGAGAGGGAGTCTTCCTTAGGTCAGTATTAAACAACATACTCGTTACTGTAGGGCAAATCATAAGCTCTATCCCTCATATTATGATCCTTGAAGGTATTAAATAAAGTAAGAAAAGTGGCTTACAAACAACAATTTCCCACCATAACAACGATACATGAATCTTCTGTGCTTTTTAGCTCCAAAAGCATGCATATAAGGTGTTTACATCTCCTAATTTGCCTTCTTTGCCAGCTGTTGACCATCACTCTACAGCTGTGCTTGGAAGGAGGACGGATAAGAGACAAAACAAAGTCAACACGGTAGTCCAATGGTCCGATGGTTTACTTGATGAAGCTATTTGGAAATTCCTATTTGATCTTTTAAAAGGGCTTGCAGATGCAAACCTTCTGACAAACGAGAAGGTCCTTCGCGTGGAGGATATTGCTGTCGGAATTTGGG
Source organism: Erythroxylum incrassatum (assembly GCA_026546855.1). Lineage (NCBI taxonomy): Eukaryota > Viridiplantae > Streptophyta > Magnoliopsida > Malpighiales > Erythroxylaceae > Erythroxylum > Erythroxylum incrassatum. The sequence goes on from JANVCL010000004.1 coordinate 21,844,313, forward strand.
AGTAAAGAGCAAATTAATTTTGTCGTCGTTAATGATAAAAAACGATGTCGTCAGCTTATATACTAGGCATCGTTTAGCTTAATTGGTGTTATTTTCATTTAATAAACTTGTATACATGGACTTGGAATTATATGTAAAAGCTGCTCATTCCTAGAAAGAATACTTATCATACTCATTAGTCATTACATTACAAGCTTAAATAAGAAAAGAGGGACGGTACAAGATCTACTACTGACCATGCAAGGCCTGCATATTGGAGGAATCTAATGCCAGTGTCCACATCAAATGAGTCCTGGAGGGTGAAGAAAAACAGCTTCTTGATATAACCTGGTTGCTGGTTTTTATCAGTTACTGAACCATTTAGCATAGGGATGTAGCACGTTGATTTTATAGGGATCCCCAATGATTTTGATACTACGGGAAGAATACGCCTAGCTAGAGCTTTGCTGCAGAACTTCACTGTGAGAATTGTTGGTATTCCCACAAGTACTCTACCCAAAAACGTCAGGACTGTGATTTGTGGTGTAAATACTCGCGGCACAGCTTCATGGTGGAACTGATGGAAGGTTTGCTGGATACCCGCCACCTGAATAACATTATAAAGTAAAATATCCTCTTTTAATTTTGAAACTGTACTAACATTGGGCCGGATCATCTATGGCCTATTATATCGGAAGCTCAAAGAATGAAATAAAATCATCTTAATTGACATTTTTTCTATGAAACTGTGTCATGTTCTCCATCGTTATTCTACCTCTTGCCAAGGAAATGCATTACTGATCTCTAAGTTTCTCTACGGCACCATCTAACGGATAGATGCGTAAACACTCATGTTGTAATGCAACAGAAGCCACTAGTATAAGATTTTTCTTCGCCTAGAAAATCCCCCTGCGTCAATTCAAGATCAGTACTCTTTCAAAGCCACCAATTTTTGTTCTTTACTCTGATTGTACCTCTGCTTCCTATATCCTCATTCATTGTACCAAGGTATTGAATGATGTTAGTATTGACTACATTGAACTCACTTTCGAGACGTTTTTTTATCTATTAAACATCAGAAAGTCAATCTCCACTAGATTGTTAATTCTAACCTGAGTACTGTTTTAAACTTTCCATTTATTCATCTTTGACGTATCAAGCAACATAGATTTCAATCTTCATATTTCCATGCTAATAACATTTTCTAGAAGATGCTACTAGCTCCAACTGGATGAGGACACATAATATAGTCGAGGAAGGAAGCTATATAATTAAAAAAACACACATCTCTGGGGTCAAATTGAAGAATGATTACTTACAATTCCAAATGCAACACCATCGAATGCTGTGTGATATTCAAAGCTTGGAGTTGGAAGCTCAGGAGTTGGGTACGCAAATAGAAACAAGAAGCTAAGAGCAGCCCAAAATGTAGTAACTGAAAATTAGATAGGGCATGCAATATAAGGAGTCCAGGAAACCATAATATTCTCAATTCTTAAAAGTAAATGCAATGGCTTGATATCTACATGTTCAGAAGCTGAATCGGATATAACTGTCACTTAAATAAACCATGTAACATTAAATGGAAACCCATGTTGCTCATATTAGGGCCTCTTTCACCAAGATAAACAGTTGAGAAATCAGCAATACAAATGAATTATACCTTGCAACTAAGCTCAACATCAAACAAAGAGAGAAGGCCACCCTCTGAAGCTTACCATAAACGTCCATTTTAGGTAAGAAAGAACTATCCCATTGTTACATGTTCCTGTCGTATTGTTTTTGAGGCACTATCTAGCTTTTCTACAGGATCTCATGCCCCCATGATTCTGAAGAGAGTGACTGATGAAAAACTTATGATTGTCACAGCAACAAAACTGTTTTCCGGCAGAAAAATTTTCAATCTCGAGGTAGATAACCAAAAGGAACACTATGTGAAGTGATCCATGCTACCATGATATCAGTTGAACAAAGTTACAACAATGAACACATTTAGAAGTGCCAAATCTGTATTACTCTTCTATAAGTAAACTATGTCTAATTGTATGGGCATCCTCCCAACTGTTCTTACTTGGCAACTTGCCAAGCCTCTTGGTTTCTAACTACTATTTTGGTATTTAGATTAGCATGCAAAAGGCCATTCCAGATGTTCCATGGAGTATATACATTCACTTGTATGATAGACCAAAAAAGGAAACGTACACATGGAAATAGTTATTGTCAATATGGGTGACCAGTCAGAATATGCTAGTCTTTTAACTTTTTACCTAATTAAGTTATTGAACTGTCACTGCATATAAATTTTAGGTAAATTAATTGCCTTGAAGATAATTTGGCAGGAAAAAAGTAAAGGGTCTAAAAATAATTAGAATTGGATATTTTGCATATGTAAGCTGGATATTCGCCTACCATTTTGTCCAGAGACAATAAAACTGTCAATGTACTCATTGACTGTCAGCCAGAAACAAAGAATGACCAATCCAGTAAACAAGCCACCAATGATGTCAATTAAACTGTGCATGCCAAGGTATATCCTTCCTACCATGTAACAATAAAATATCAGTTTGTCAGTTGACAACAAGAGAAAACAATCAAAGCTGCGAAGAACTTACAAAGGACAATTGCACTTACCTAGACCAATTAGGCCCACTAGTACACAAACAATGGAAAATCCAACAAATTGCAAGGAGACATCTTGTATTTGCGCATAAGATAGGACATAATGCAAAAGATACCTGGTGCATTGCCATTTAAAAGAGAAATGAATAGAACTGTGGCAAAAGTGAATCTAATGTAAAAAGAGATATGAAAAGCTATGTAGATTTTTGGACACAAGTTTGGAGCAACGTAGCATATGAGGGTGTAATGAAGAATCATAATAACTGATAGGTAAGTTGTTAAGAGAACAATAAACAAGAAATTAAACCATAAACTTACATAATTGTCATAATCCTTCAAGACTTGGAGATATCTAAGCACAAAACTCAACTCCACAAGAATATAATCGCGAAATATTAAGATTACCTATTAATCCAGTAAAAATTTCTGGCATACAATCGATGTTTCTAATCTAGCAATATTTCCCTTGAAACAATGGATTAGAGCCTAGTATACTTTCAAGATCTTTTTCCTCCAAGACAACTAGAAAAAGTGCAGAACAATGTGGAAAGTTGAATACCCAGATAAGCATACTGTGTTAAGAGTGTGGGAAGATGGCAATCCATATTCCAAAGCATTGTCTTCCTCATCCTTTGTAGCAGTTATCCTCCTAACAGGTGGACAACTAGGTCTAGGAGCTGATATTACATCCTATGACACAAAAGAGAAAATTCAGTTAGGAACAAAATACGGTTAATTTTGCCACTCCCTTAGAATGAAAGAACCTATACGCAAATATTGTATTAACCAAAGATGGGAAGAAAGAGGCTACCTTTATGCAGTTTCCTATATAATCGCAGAAAACCATCAAAAGAGTCATTTGCCTAGCCAATTTTGTATGCCCACTCTACCAACATAACCCAAAAGCCACTGGAATTCAGATGCTGAGGTATAACCAACTACCACAAGTGTCAAATTCATCGCTAAGAAGATAGAGAAAAAGTACCCAGAAAAGCAAAGGAAGGAAAGCAGTGTAGAAGGGTACAGAAACGACACAGGACAAAGCAGAGAATAGACCATCCAGAAAACCATGCTGGTAATTCTGCAAAAACCCAGCAACACAGGAAAATGAATAAATAAATAAATCAAAGCACACAAGTCAATAAACAAGAACAACAATTTTGGATTTGTCCATGGTAGAAAATTCAAGTTCAAACCTGGATCTTGATGATCAAATGGGTGCTAGAAACGACATGTTGAGCCACCCATGGCTGAATCAAAGATCTAAGCTTCTGGGTCACATTGAGACACGAAGCTACAACAATCCATAAACCAATACCACAAATAGTCAACCCTTGCCATAATGCTACGTTTTCCATCATACCTCTCCCTCCCTCTCTCTCTTTCTGTCGCTATGTATATGTGTGTGCGCGCGCGCGTGTATGGTGGTGTGTGCGCGTATGGCAACAAGAGAGACGAGGACAAGAACAAGGATCACAGAAAGAATGGTGGTAGTGGAGAAAATTAAAGACAGAACTGGGAAACTACCTCGTCCCCTTGGGCTGAATTTTCAAAAAGTAAAAAGTCATGACAATTTTTTTATAAAAAAAATATCTTCTGGGTGCCAGCGACAGGAGTGTCTTGTTTTGAATGTTGGTAACAACGGAACGAAGAACAACGGAGCGAAGTTTCTATGGACACAATAAAACAAAAACGAGAACTATAAAATAACAAAAAAAAATCTAAGGGACGTTTGGTTTGAGGGTTTGATAATGAAAGAATGGAATAATTGTAAAAAGTAGTGTTTGCTTTGGGGTTTTAATTCCAATGGAATGGATTCATTCTATTAAATTTGAGAATCTATTAAACCCTCCAAAGAGGGTGGATATCAAGTTTTCATTCCTATCTAGTGGTTATTATTTATATCCCTCCCTCGCATGAGCAATTTTTATTCTTAATTATATTATTAAACTTATTATTATTATTATTATTATTATTAATAAACTTATTATTATTATTTTTAATTATTGTTATTATTATTATTTATAAACTTTAAAATAATAATTATTATTAATTACTTTTATTATTAATTATTGTTCTTATTATTATTATTATTATTATTATTAT
>JANVCL010000004.1:21850407-21861958 GCA_026546855.1 Erythroxylum incrassatum
CCCTGACGCGAAAACAGATTGAGGAAGCGGTTGATCTCTTGGTTCGTCAGATTTTGCAGTCTCAGCCAACACAACAGCAGCCGTTTGTACGGCAAACCGCACGACAGACCGGCATGACCACCGATCACCGCCCTACCGAAGCCCTAGAAAGAATAGTGGACGACCGGATTAACGCAGCTATAAGCTTCCGCCCAAATAGCCCGACGGCACAGTACCGCTCTCCCTTTACTCCGAAAATCTTGGATAGCCTCCCGGCGCCTGGCACCAAAATACCGACACCAGAGAAATACATCGAAAAGATCGACCCCCTGGACTACCTACAGCATTTCCAGTCCATGATGAATTTACATTGCGTTCCGGACGCCATCCAGTGTAAGGCTTTCTGCACGGCCTTCCAAGAAGGAGCTCGACGATGGTTCAACAGCTTGCCCCCGAGCTGTATCACATGCTTTGAAGATTTCAGGTTATTATTCCTGAACCAGTTCGCCACTAGTAAGCGGCCACAGAAGACAGCTTTGGAGGTAATGCAACTGACCCAAGGAAGAAACGAAAGTTTGCGGGAGTTCATCACTCGGTTCAATAATGAAGCAGTTGAAGTCCCCGACCTCACTTGCTCGTCCATGTTGGCAGCACTTATGAGCAACACGAGGGATGAGGAGTTCAAAAAGTCACTGGCGCTCGATCAGCCCCAATCTGTTCAGGAGATCAGACATAGGGCAGACAAGTACATTCAGCTCGAAGAAGTATTAAAGAATACAAAACGCAGGGCAGATGATCGCGGGCCGAGTGGTAGGGCAGAAGAGTCTCACAAGAGACAGAGGGATCAGTCAACCTGGAGGAAGCCGACCGGTCGGCAATGGCATCACCAAGACTTCACCCCGCTTAACAGACGATATGCGGAAGTACTGGCGGCTATGAGAGCGGATGGGGAACCCATCCGAGAGCCCAATAAAATGAGGACCCCTTATAAGGAGAGGAACCCGGATCTATATTGCCGTTTCCACAGAGAAATCGGTCACGACACGGAGGATTGTTGGCAATTGAGAAAAGAGATTGAACACCTTATCCAAAAAGGAAGGCTAGGCCGATTTGTGAGGCACGAACAAAATGCCGATCGGGGTAATCAGCGCAGAACTGGTCAGCCCGACAATAGGCGACCGCCCTGGAGGCGAAACGACAGGAATGATGGAGGGAGGCAGAATGCCAATACAGATAATCGACGAGAAGAGAGAGGACGATCAAGGGAAAGAAACGACAGAAACGCTGGGCAACAAGATGACCGACCAACGGGGGTCATTAACATGATATTCGGTGGAAATGCAGCGGGGGGATCCACTTCTAAAGGGAGAAAGAGATATGCTAAACAGGTCGGCAGAGACTCATCAACTAAAAAGCCGAGGGAGAACGATGGGATGATATCGTTCGACGAGTCTGACCTTGATGATGTAAGTTGTCCCCATGATGACGCCCTCGTTGTAAATCTGAACATGGACGGCTACGAGGTGAAGCGGGTGATGATTGATACGGGCAGCTCGGTCGACTTGTTGTATTACGAGGCCTTCAAGCAGATGAAGGTACCAGAGGATCGACTACTACCTATAGACGGACCTATTAAAGGGGTAACTGGAGCATCAGCCTACCCGTTCGCCCGAGTCTATTTAAAAGTGAAGTTCGGGCAAAAGCCGTGTCAAATAGAGAGGAATGTTGAATTCCTAGTCGTGAAATTTCAAGGGGCGTACAATGCAATAATCGGACGAGCTACCCAGAACGCCCTCAGAGCGGTCATCTCCACCTACTACCAAGCTATGAAGTTCCTGACACCCCATGGAATTGGTATTGTCAGAGGTCAGCAGAGAATCGCTAGGGAATGTTACTTAGCGGAGACTAAAACATTAGACGGGGCGGTTGTCCTCACGAGCTCTCTTGATGTGAGAACTGATGAGGAGATGGATAGGATGAACCCAGTGGAAGAAACGCAACGGGTCGTACTGGATGAAGCCGACCCCTCCAAATTCACAAACCTAGGTTCCGAGCTGCAGAAGGACTTGGTTAGAGAAATCACAGACTGTCTGGTGGAAAATAGATCGGTTTTTGCCTGGGTACCGAGCGATATGCCTGGAATTTCTCGATCGGTCGCCTCGCACTCACTTGGTATCCGACAAGACTACAAGCCGGTTAGGCAAAAGAAGCGATCGCACTGCAAGGAGCGGCAGGAAGTGATCGGGAAAGAAGTAGAGAAACTACTTGAAGCCGGGTTCATCCGAGAAGTCAAGTACCCCGAATGGCTCGCCAATGTGGTGTTGGTGAAGAAGAAAAATGGGAAGTGGAGAATGTGTATCGACTTCACCGACCTGAACAAGGCGTGTCCAAAGGACAGTTTTCCCCTGCCAAAGATCGACCAGCTAGTAGACTCCACTTCCGGACATGAACTTCTCAGTTTTTTAGATGCTTTCTCGGGATACCATCAAATTCAGATGAGCCTCGAAGACGAGGAGAAGACTGCCTTCATAACCGACCAGGGCACGTATTGTTACCAAGTAATGCCTTTCGGCCTGAAGAATGCGGGGGCCACTTATCAACGACTCGTCATGGAGGTCTTCAAAACCCAGATAGGTCGATCTGTTGAAGCTTACGTAGACGATATGGTGGTAAAAAGTAAGACGGCTGCCGAGCACGTGGGAGATCTAAAAGAAGTCTTCCAGACCCTCGACAAGTTTCGGATGAAGCTGAACCCAGAAAAGTGCGTCTTTGGTGTGGCATCCGGGAAATTCCTGGGATTCGTGATTACTCAACGGGGGATTGAAGCTAATCCAGAGAAAATCGAAGCCATCATCCAAATGCCTTCGCCACGATGCTTGAAAGAAGTGCAGATATTGACTGGTCGGATAGTCTCCCTCAGCAGATTCGTTTCCAGATTGGGGGACAAGTGCCTCCCATTTTTCAAAATTTTAAGGAAAGCGGGTATAACCCAGTTTCAATGGCCGGAGGAGTGCGAAAGAGCTTTCCAGCACCTAAAGCAGTATCTAACAAGCCCACCTGTTCTGCAGAGCCCCGTCGAGGGAGAAACCCTGATTATCTATCTGGCGGTCACAGAGGGGGCAGTCAGCGCGGTCTTGGTCCGATCGGATGGTAAGGAGCAATTTCCAATCTACTATGTCAGCAAAGTATTGAGTGGGCCCGAAACACGATACGCGCCCATAGAAAAATTAGCTCTCTCCTTAATAACTGCGGCGCGGAAACTGAGACCGTATTTCCAAAGTCATACCATTGAGGTGTGGACCGATCAGCCTCTCAGGCAATGCCTCCAAAAACCTGAGACCTCCGGGCGGTTAATAAAATGGGCGGTAGAGATGGGAGAGTTCGACATACAATATAAGCCCCGGACGACGATCAAGGCACAGGTGTTGGCAGACTTCATCGCAGAAATGAGCCAGCCCAGCTCGCAGGGTGAGCAGTTTCCGGCCTGGAGTTTGTTTGTTGACGGGTCGTCCAACTCTGAAGGATGCGGGGCTGGAGTGGTATTGATCAACCCGCATATGGAAGAAAAGGTGGAATATGCCCTTCGGCTAGAATTCAAAGCCTCCAATAATGAGGCAGAATACGAGGCTCTGATAGCCGGTCTCCAATTGGCTAAGGAAATGGAGGTAAAGCATCTGAAGATATACAGCGACAGCCAAGTGGTGGTCGGCCAAGTCACTGGGCAGTTTGAAGCCAAGGGGAGCAGCATGATCGAATACCTGGAGTTAGTAAAGCGGGAATTAAGTAATTTTGAGCAGTACTCGATCAGCAGGATAGAACGAACTCAGAACGCTAAAGCGGATGCGCTCTCCAAGATGGCCTCCGATCGAGACGCCAAAAATAACGTTCTAGTCGAGCGACTGGATCGTCCCAGTATTCAGAAAGCCAAGGACGTTCTTGATGTAAATATCGGTCGATCGAGTTGGATGGAACCAATTAGACGGTATCTCCTAGAGGGGACACAACCACAAGAGACCTCAGAGGCCAAGAAATTGAGAATAAAGGCGGCTGAGTACGCGATCATAAATGATGCCCTGTACAAGCGTTCTTATGACTGGCCGCTGCTGCGATGCTTGAACGAGGAAGAGGCAGGACAAGCAATGGCCGAAGTACACGAAGGAATGTGTGGCAACCACGTCGGAGGCAGAATGTTAGCCCATAGGCTGATCAGACAGGGATATTACTGGCCGACGATGAGGAAAGACTGCCAGGAGAAAGTCGACCGATGTGAGGCCTGCCAGAGAAACAGTAGCTTGTCTCACCAGCCGACCGAGAGGATGAAAATTGTGAGTCATCCTATCCCTTTTGCTCAATGGGGAATGGATATAATGGGGCCCTTCCCTCTCGGTCCCGGACAGAAGAAGTTTCTGATAGTGGCAGTGGAGTACTTCACCAAATGGGCAGAAGCGGAAGCGGTCGCCACAATTACCTAGCAGAGGGTGGAGAATTTCGTCAAGAAAAATATACTGACTCGCTTCGGAATGCCTAAACTCATGATCAATTGACCACAAAGACTCTGATACCACTGAGCTACCCCATAAGGTCTTACGAGGTAACGGTGAAACATTACCTAAATGCACCCCCCGCTTCAGAAGCCCATTTTCATCTGGACCTTGAATCACGCAGTCTCCCATGTGAGCCCACAGGCAACCCTACCTCTCTAGGCACTGTGTTTTCCCTATGGTTCTATCCCAAATTGTGTTTTTGATAATCGAAATCGCGACGTGAGGCAAACTCAGGCCGTAACTTGGTGGCTCTGATACTACTATTAAGCTACCGTTTCACCATAATAACTTAAACTGCTGTGTGAGGTCAACTTAATTGATTTTATATATTTTCCTGTAGATTTCATGCACAAACTTGGCCTTTGCACATTAATTATTTGACACCTCTTTCCATTTGCTTTTCTTTCTAGTTACTTTCTACGTAAATAAAGTGTTAAAGATAAGCAACTCCATCATACTAAAATCATTTGCAGTACGGGAGGACAAAATTCAAATTAAGCACACAGACAATTTTTCAATTGCTCTTGGTTTGTCTTTCAAAGATAAACAAAGAAAAGAAAGGTGGGAGTATTGTTGCCATCTTATTACAACCAGTGATGGTTTTTGTTTTTCTTCTTGGTCATGTGAAAACAAGTTAGTTGCATAGTTTGTTCAGCTATAAAGCCCTCTTCCCTTCATCACATGCTTCCTTAGCCCAGGGATATGAACATTCTTAATATAATGTCTCCAATCTATACTTCCCACATCAAATCCAAATCTCATCTTCTCATTTTCAGACATGCTCTCCATCAATCTTTGAGTGTTGCTGTTATCAAATCTGCATCCATATATATATATATATATATATATATTAGTCTTCTAATGCTCCAAATCAGGAAGGAAAAGCTTTCTCTTAAAGATTTGAGCTCTCTCTACGTAGTTATCAAGCTTTTGACAAGCATTTTACCGCTCTGGAACTGGAAATGTTTACTTACCTGCCACCGTAGAAAGTGTAAGGCTCATAGATGTCGGCCAAATACTTGGCTTGCTCAATTGATTTTCGGCAGATAAGTTGATGTTTTTGAGACATCTTCTGATCCGATGCGGAAATTGCTGTAAACCTACTTCGCATAGTCACTTCATTGCAAAGATGAGCAGAGAAATCTTGCATGGAGCTGAAGAGCTTCATGAATGGCACGCGGATTGGCTTGCCTTTTGAGTCGACATAAGGTGAGTGGTTGTAGTGTTCATAGAGAAGTTTAGCTAAGTCCTTGAAAACAAGTGGATTTACAGCCGACGAAGCTACTTGATACACACTGATGCCTGATTTTTTAGTAGTTCCATGTTTGGCAATTGCTGCCAAGGTTGCATTAACAACCATGTCGGCTGGTACCTTCAAGTAGCAATATCATGAGGTTAATTCTTTGTTCCATTTCTTGCCTTCCTTTTCTACTTTAATGATAAAAACATGTTACATACCACATCAAGTACCCCGTTTGGGTCTACCAAGAATCCTGTAAGCTGCCCCTTCCCATAGTACAATATTATTGGATCCATCATCCTGAGAGATCGCTTCATTTGAGCTCATCATATCATATGACATACGTTGGTTTTTACAATATTATTGGTTAGTGATAAATACCTGTTTCCCTCCATCCATCCTGGAAAAGGTTCTTTGAAAGTGCTCTCAATAACACTGGGCCGAATTATGACCACTGGTATATCTTCTCTCATCTTATCGATCATCATCTCCCCCATAGCTTTTGTGAACACGTAAGTGTCTTGCCATCCATACTTTCTGGCCCTGTTTTTGAGCAGATCACATTAGTTGAAATATATTCCCATCAAGGCAAAAAAAGAAAAAGAAAAGAAGGATGCTGCAATCACCTCTCTAAGCCCAATGCTCTCATGTTTTGAGCCATTTCATTTTCTTGAAAAACTTCTCTGGAACTCAAAGCCATCTTAATCTCATTTTCAACGTCAAACATAGGTGGAAAACGTGGTGTACTCTCAGAGATGTAGTCTATGCAATCTCCGATGGAGAATGGCTTTTCCATGATTCTTCCCTGCCTTTGTCCATTAACATAAGCTGTAACCAACGAAACAAAAGAATCAAGAAAATCTTCCGGACAATGGAAGCCTGAGAAATTTCAATTATCAAAAAGAAAACACAAAAATAACCTGTAGAGACTTGTAAGAAGAGCTTAAGTTTTTTAAGTTTCTTGGCAAAGCTCATGAGATGACAAGGTCCAAGCGTGTTGATGTCAATAGCAACATCGTATCTGCAGTTACAAACTGCATAAGGTTATATGGAAAAATTTGCAGATAGGTAAAATAACGCAACTACCTTTCGTCAAAAGCTGTGTTAGCGGCGGAGTTGATGATCACGTCGACCTCATTTGCAATTACTTGAGATAATTCTTTTTCTATGCCAAGATTAGATTCACAAACATTTCCCACCACGGGAACTAGTTTGCTCAACATGAAAGCTTGATATGATTTTCCATATGTTTGTCGTAGGCATTTGAAAAGGTCCGCACATATGATCTAATATTCATATCCATGAGTTAAAATTCTGATACACCCTTGAAATTGTAACCTATTAAGTTAACGGAGAAACGTACTTCACTTTTCAATCTTGCCACTGCAGATTCCTTGCTTTTTGCCTTGATCAAAAGGTATATCTTCCCAACGTCAGGCGTGGTACGCAAAATCTTCTCGATGAGAACTGCACTTATTAATAGTCAAGATAAAGAAGATAGAAATCAACAGTTAATCAGAAAGAAGTTAATTAAGGAGATATTTCAGGGACAATCAGACCTTTGGCAAGAAAACCTGTACCACCGGTAATTAAGAAACCTTTCCCTCGAATAAACTTGACAATGCCTATGCCAGCTTCCATGTCGACTAAACTAGTTGATTCTCCACAAGGTATTAAATCCTTGACAACTATATTTGGTTGACTCCTTCTATTGGGAGAAAACACCAAGCTACCTGCATCCACTACACCAGAACTATGATCTTCACTGACCGTGTTTGATGTTTCTGGTAAGAATGAGGAAAACCCACTAGAACTTGGAGCTTTTCCTCCACCTTGGCAGCATATACCATTCTTCTTTCTCCCCAGAAAGCAGAGCTTGTACTTGGCTGGTACTATTATCAGTTTACAGAATCCAACCGAGGGAGGATTGAGGAATAAAGACCCCATTATTTTGAAGATACAAGAGATTTTGAGATGGAAAACGAAAGGTGACAATCTAAAAGTGATTTGCAGTTTAAAAATGGTTGACTTGAAAGCCAGCTAATTACAATCAAAACAAAAGCTAGTAAACTAACAAAGCTCTATAAGATAAGGCATGGAGATGGTTTTGTTTCAAGGCAGAAGGAGAAGAGGGTTAGGTATATATGAATTCAATATGGCAGACATTTTTGTAGGAGAGTTTTTCTAATAGAACTCTCTTTTTGCCACCCTTCACACTTGCCATGAAGATCTAAGGCCACGGGAATTCTCGTCACAACTTTGGTACCAGTACTGCTACAGATACCTGCCAGGAGGCTTCTACTAATCGTCTATTGTATATCACAATTCAAATTTATATTTTTACGTGAAAAATAGGTAAAGTTCTTTCTCTTACTCTTACCAAATTTTTCACTAAAACTTTTATTAGTAACTGAAACAGTGCTCTGTATAAGAAAGACAAGTAACATGTCTAACCACCAAGACACTGGGAAGGAGGTTCTCTTTACATCTATCATTTGATTAGAGATTCTTCTTCCGAGAATGCTAGCGAAGTATTAATTGTGCCGCATAAACATTCGAAAAATATGTTGGCAAGAAAGGTTGTGAAGGTAGGTAGGCAATGGTATCGGCTTTAAATTAGGCTTATCGCTGGAATCGCCGCCACAAGCCTCTTTTGGTTCTTCTGTATATTTTGTAATCTTCTTTCTTTTTTTGGTTGCCGACAAAGTGTTTTAAGAGGGTTCCAATTATAAAAAAGACAACTTTTGGTTATTCACATTCGAATTAATCTTCGCTCGAGCTAGATAGATTCCTTGAGCTTTAAACGGCTGCATTCATTCAAGTAAATGTCACTGAAAAGGTGACCAACATAATTTTATAGACGTCAACAGAATAAGAATGGACAGACTAAGTGAATTTAACTTGTTTTGATTTTATTAAAAGGAATCAACTATATGAATAATTATTTTAGTACTCTAAAAAAAAGAAAATTTTATTTAAAAATTATTTTTTTATTATTGATATTACTCTCAAATATATCCATCAACTGCTGGCTCTACATTTTCTTTCTTACTAGAATAAAACTATATCTTTCATAGGCAGAAAGAGAGAAAAGAGCACTTAAAATTCATATATGCTCTTTTAATTAATTCTCCATCAACGTCAAGTGATTAATAAAATTTAAACATTTAGATAACTAAACCACATAACATGAACAAATTTTCAATTGACCTATATAACACAATCATGGTTTTTAGTTACAAGAATAACATAATATGCATATAATAAAAAGTTAAACCCCCTTTTTTAGTTATAAGAATAATCATAATTAAGTAAAAATTAAAGAGGATCATAGCAGTTGTACATTTTTAATTTAACATACTCCTTTCATGCATTATAGGACCAGTCCAAAATTAAATATAATCTATAACGAAACATATTCTAACGGTTCAATAATAATGCCTTTGTAAAAGACGAATCTTGTTAAAATTTGCATTATTATTCACACACACACATATATTAAAAATAAATAACAATATAATTATATATCAAAAATAATATCAAATTGAGTAATTAAATGCGTAAAATATATAAACAATAATAATTTATTTAATCATATTACTCAGTAATGCTCGTTCTTTTGACATGTTCATAATATCTTTAGCCGCAATCCTTTTGTTAATAGATTAGCAATCATAAAATTTGTGCTAATGTACTCCATTGACACTCTTTATTTCTAATTTTTTTATTTGACAATAAAATATTTTCTTTACTATTTATGATATTATTGATCTAATTTGTTAGCTGTTGACCGTATATGCTTTTTAGTTGAATTAGAACAAATAAGCATATGCTAGCGAAACTTCCTTTTATTATTTTTTTATGAATAGGAAAGCATAACGTATTCTAAACCTATTTCTACGAGGAGAAACACAAATCGGTAAGTTTTACCTTTTACCTTCTACCTCTCTTGTTTTTGTTACTATGTATTATCTATTTGATTGAGGTTAAGAAAAAACATTTATTGTTCCTAAGAAATGTAAGAGGTGAAGGAGTTTGTGTATGTTTTCACGTTAAAATTTTCCCTACACACGCACAATATAAAAGAAAATATTACCAGACATTAAGTGAACTACAAAAGAAGAAATTTATGTGGGATTCGTGGTAAATCTATTTGACTCCAGTGTGATTAATAAGCAAAACTGCTCAAGAAGCCAAGCGAACCCTATGGCTATGGTTGAGGATGTTAAATTTTTAATATGGGTAGAGTGTAGAGCCCATTAATAAAAATTGAGCTTGGGTTAACTATTGTCCAAATAACTAAAACTAGTTGTTTGGATAGTTGACCCTTACCACTTATAAACTCTTTAATATTTTCATGTCTAGGCAATATGAGACACTCTAACAGAAGAAGATAAAAGAAGTCTTATGACTAGCCAAGAAAATAATAGTTTAGAATTAAAGAGTTTAGGATACAATATTCTAATATAAGAAAAACCAAAATTTAAAATTGTATAATATGAGATATACTATAACTGTGGATGATTATATGATCAATTTATAAGCAGTGCAAACACAGTTACGGTAAACTTGCTCAAACTTTTGGCAAACTACAGTAACAGTTGGGTCCATTGTTGTAATATTACATCCATAATTGACTATTCACAGCAATCATGAATGTAAAGGGACGAAAGCATATAAATATCATTTCTCTAAGTAACTTCAACTTCTATAGAGGCAGTAGCAAAGGAAAGTAGACCTTCGTATTGTCCTAGAGTCAATTCAATCTCGAATACAGTGATACAAATTCTTGCTAGTACGCTGTTGTACCATTCCTTTATTAGGTTTTCCATTTGTCAAAGACATCTTTTTTGTAGAGCACTAAGCTCCCAGCTATAACACCAAATTGATATATATGATATCGGTTTGTAGCACCCTATTTTTGTAACGACCTAACTTAATATTGATGGTGATATCTGAATCTGTGCCCCGCGAGGGTGACGTGCTAGAGCACTCAATCAATCAGAAATCAGTATTTTTTTAAATCACAACACAATATATGCGGAAAATACATACTCAAATTGGGCCCACATTCATTTATAAACATTGTTACTTAACACACAAGCATCAACAGAATTTTTCAATAACCATTGGACCCTTTTACAAATACAATACATTTGAGTCAATTCGAAATACCAATTTATGCAGAAAGATGAGGAATTAATATTTCAATACAAAATAAAGAAACGAAATGTAATGCAGATGCAAACTGATCCCGATCTCTATCCTTCACTTGAATCCTGTAGGTATACTCCCGTTGGCCTAACGGAGTATTATTCTGAATCCTAAAAGAATATTGCAAAATTTGAGTAAGTTTTACAAACATAGTGAGTGACCATCATCGATGGCTCACCTAGTCACAAAGTACACAATTCACACATTTCACATTATTTCACATTTCACATTATTTTGAATTCAATACACTTAATCATTCAAATTATGCATATGCAATACATATGAGACTCACTTTCCAATTGTTACTTTGTTGTGACCGAGTGCCTAAATTGTCCCATATAGGGCTCATTGATAATTGTCCCACATAGAGCACATTGATAACTGTCCCATATAGGGCTCATTGAATGTTAAGCTTTAAGCTCTGATCGGTGGCTACTCTGGTCACAACTCCATTATGTTTCATGCATTCATGAAATGAAATGCATCAATTACATTTGCATAAGCTCATTCATTCCCATATCATCGGACCTTAGTCCGGCATTCAACATTAAGTTGAGAATCACACTTTCACTTA
>JANVCL010000004.1:21862058-21872555 GCA_026546855.1 Erythroxylum incrassatum
CATTCTAGGTCCAAGTTCAACCTTTCAAGGTCATATCAACTTGGCTTATATACCTTAATCTCATCATTTCTACTTACATCCTTATTTTTCCTCAAACAATCCATGACAATGGATTCACCTTTATAACACATTCGAGGACGTATCACCGGAACGTAATATCAATTTCATATTCACTAATACATCCACCGATACAGATACACTGAATCTTTATATGTTATATATATATATATATATATATATATATATATCCTCAACCAATTCCAAAATTTCTGATGCAAGATCACTATGAATTTCTGGTCTCAATTTTCCCCCTAATAACCCCTTCTATTGAATTACAAACTTTTATCACAATACTCACATAACCATTTCGGTTTCAAATTCATCCTTTTATGATCATAACAATTTTATGATTGCATTCCGTTCTACCTGTACACTTTAGTCTCTTCATTTCTACTTATATTCTCATTTTCTTCAATCAGTCCACGACACTTATATGACTTTCAAGGGTACATACCCTTTTGGGTGAACCTTTATCTATCATACAAAACCACATTTCTCATTTCCAAAATGTCCATAAACCTTTATTTTCTTATATTCTATCTGATGATCAATCTTCTCAATGCTTCTAACCACTCAGATTCTTAAGGAAATGCTCATGCATATGACTCATACTGGGGATCAGTTGTCGCTATCTGCTATGACATGTCTAATATGCATGTAATTGACACACATTTCAGAATGCCCATATAAGATAGTACTTCTGGGCTCTGATACCACATAAATGTAGCACCCCACTCCCGCAAGGCCCGAGCCCAACATTGACGGTGATATCCGAGTCCGTGCCCCGCGAGGGTGGCGTGCTAAAGCACTCAATCACTCGAAAATTGGTATAATTTTTTTAAAACACAAACACAAATATGGAAGTCAATAACCAAATAGGGCATAAGCCCTTTTCAATCATACAAGGCTATTTACAAAATTTTCATATGGCCACTTGAGCCCTCTCACAATTACAAAACACTTGAGTCAATTCAAAATAAAAATTTATACAAAAGTTGTGGAATAACAATTCAATACAAAAAAAAGAAATGCAATGCAGACGCGAACTAATCCCGACATCTATCCTTCACTTGAATGTTGCAGGTTATACTCCCGTTGGCTTAACGGGGTATTCTTCTTAGGCTGAAAAATAGTTGTAAATTTTGGGTGAGTTTTGCGAACTCAGTGAGTGACCATCATCGATCGCTCATCCAATCACATAACATATAAATTCACACATCTAACTTTATTTCACATTTCACAATATTTCACATTTGATACACTTAATCAATTGTATTATGCATATGCAATGCACATGAGACTCACTTTCCATGTGTTACTTTGTTATGACCGAATGCCTGAACTGTCCCATATAAGGCTCATTGATAACTGTCCCTTATCCACCTGGGGGATACAGGGCTCATTAAACATTGAGCCTGAGGCTCTAAATCACTTTTGAGCTTGAGGCTCATTTTCACTCGTTGAGCTTTAAGCTCTGATCGTTGGCTGCTCAGGTCACAACTGCCATTATATTTCATGCCTTCAAGCAATGGAATGCATCACTCACATTTACATATCCCATTCAATCACTTTCTCATATCATCAGACCTTAGTTCGACATTCCACATTGAAGTGGAGAATTCACAATTTCATTCATGTACAAATACCAATACACATTCCTAACACATTTAACAATCACATAAGTACACATAGTCCATTCAATTCACATTCAATAGCACTTCAGTATCTCATTCATATATCACGATCATCGGACTTTCTATCCGGAAACCAACATACACAATCACATCTACATAATCATTTAGTAGTCATATAATATAGCATTTCAAATAACAAACAATAAAATGAGATCATCTTAGTCTACTCATAGTACGCTCCAGATTAGCATTTGCTTCCAAATTCTGGAACGCCTGAAAGCGAACACTTGACCTGCACAACCCATTTGTGCAAAACATCCATTTCACACTCATCAATAATTGCACACATATAAGCATCTATTTATGCACAATTGTATAAATGGACTATGTATAATGCATGTTCAATGACAATCCCGGGCATATGTTCTAAATAACATATTAAGCTCATTCCCATTTCAAAATCATATAAGTCTCATTGAACTTAGACTTACACTTCATTTGTTCATAATCATTCTAAATTCTCCTTTAAATCTTTACCCTTTCCATAAGCTCTCATTTTAAAATCACTTGGTTACTCTATATCATAAATTAATTTCTCATGATCTGTTTTCTAACCTCACATGATCTCATAATATCTAATTCCCATTCATAGCTTAACAATTTAAGCATATGTACACACTTAGGCACATTGTCCATTTACACAATAACCATAAATATTTTATACCAACCTAATTTGCTTGCCAAAACTCCAAGTCACTATTGTCTTTCCCCTTATTATTGGGTAGGATTCTCTTGATTTCCTAAAACAAACCAAATCTCATTCAATAGAAATCCACTTAAAAATCCCACAAATTAAAATCATTAAAATTGATTCTAGAACATTTAAACCCAAGCATTTTCTAAACTACATAAGCTAGAATCCTTCCAAAAATCCAAAAGAGTCAAAAAGG
This sequence comes from Erythroxylum incrassatum, assembly GCA_026546855.1. Taxonomy (NCBI): domain Eukaryota; kingdom Viridiplantae; phylum Streptophyta; class Magnoliopsida; order Malpighiales; family Erythroxylaceae; genus Erythroxylum; species Erythroxylum incrassatum. The sequence continues at coordinate 21,864,703 of JANVCL010000004.1, forward strand.
TCTTACCTTGATTCTTCACCACAAACAAATAGAAGTTCTTTTCTTCCTCTTCCTTTTTATCCTCTTAAAAAACTGCAAAATCTTTCCAGAAGACTAAGGAGAGTTAAACCCTAGCTCAACTCTCTTATTTTCTCCCAAACCACCAACTCTCTCTTTCTTACTTATTTTCATAAATCACTGCTGCTTATCGTCTCATTCACGTTTTCCTTCTTCATATATAAGCAAGACAACACTTCTTCTTCCAATTATGCCCTTAATGATTGAGAATTGTCCCATTTGCCATTTTATTTAGGCCTTATGTCTTTTATACCTAAGTGTCTTGCCACAATTACCCTTGAACATTCTGACATAACATTTCTTTTAGAAGAATCTCCCCTATTGTCTTATATTTCTAATGACACCAAAATCATTTAATTTAGTTCAGTGATTCAAAAGATATACTTCAAACATTTTTGGACTGCTCTTATCTATAACAGTATACGATACACAACTTTCATCTAGAATTTAAACATTTTAAAGACTGAATTAGCTAATTCTTTATACCATTTGTAGCTCCATGTCTCTAGTTTATGACAAATCAGAAATCGTTACATTTGGATTCCTACAGATCAAGATATCATCAAAACACTAAAGTATATTTGGTGGGATAACAACAGTTCATATCCTTTAAGAACACACTCACTATACCCGTCCCACTCTTTTCACTCAATCTTTCTTACTTCATTTTAGCTAGCTTCAATTTTTGGTAGAGATGTAGAGCAAAGTCTTACGAATCCAATGGTTCAAGAATCAGATAATTTGGGGGTCTAGAGAGGAAGTTATGGCCAAAAGAAGCAACCATATTTTTGACCTCAATCATAGTGAATCTATTGAAAGGAAACAACCATAACTTTCTGTAGAAATTTCTTATTGAGGATTTCTTTGGATGATTTGAAAGAAGACTTCAAGAGCTACAACTCTCCTAAAGACATCAAAGGCAAATTCTTTCATCTGAGAGGTCGAAAATAAAACAGACAATATGACATCATTTTTAAGACAAAGTGACATCATTAGACAAAATAAGGTTGGAAAAATTGCCATAACGTTCCCTACAGATATCGGATTAAGGTTTTCTTTATATGGTTGGAAAGAAGAATTCTAGAACTACAACTATCATGAAGACCTTAAAGACCAATTTTGTCATCTAGAGGATCAAATTTGGACTAGAATATGTTCTGGCCAAAATAAGGTGATGCTGACGTCATGAGACGATGCTGATGTCATACTGAGACGAATTGGAAAAATTATTATAACTTTTAGTATAGAACTCAGATTCAGGTGTTATTTAGATGAATAGAAAGAGGACTTCAATATCTACAACTCTCATGAAGACTTTAAAGATCAATTCTGTCATTTAGAGGATCAAATTGGGACTAGAATATGTTCTGGTCAAAATGAGACGATGCTGACGTCATACTGAGACGAAGCAAAATGAGACGGTCAAACTGAGACGCAAAAAGTCAAACTAAGACGATAAACAGTAACTGAGAAGATAATGACATCATTCTAAGACGATGTTGATGTCATTCTGAGATGAAGCAAAATGAGATGGTCAAACTGAGACGCAAAAAAGTCAAACTAAGACAATGAAACCTCATAACTTGTAATGCTTGTATCTTTCAACTCCGATATCCAAAATTTACAGAATTTATACCGTTGGAAAGACAAAAGAAAGATCTACATCTTTTTAGAAGGCAACTTTGCTAAAATCTATTTATATAAATCCCAAATTTGCCCCTAAAGTCCAAAAACGAATTTTCCACTCATACACCAATGTACTGCACCCAGTTCTTAACTTTATGACAAATTTTGAGACTCATAGAGACAGAATTGAAATTTGATGTCTTCATACGAACTGTAGCCATATATCTCTATTTTAATCCAAATCAAGAATCATCTCATTTGGATGACTAGAAAAAATGTTGTGGCTAAAAGACTGAAGCATACTCAGTTAACATTTTCCATATCACTACTAATCTTTTTTCTAAATCTTCCTATCACAACTCATAGCAAGATCACTCTTTCTACTCCTTCTACTCCTCATTTTCAATAAAATCACATTTAATACCATGTATACCCAGAAGTTGTCAATGAATGCACGTACCACTTTTTATGCGAAAATATTCTGTATTTATGTGCATATATGCTAACAAGATGCATGAGCAAGAAAATGCTTTGTCTAAATTTCTTTTTAAGCTTGCATGTACTGAAGTTTTGGGTCCTAACCCTTAATATGGGGACGGTATGTTACACGGTTTATACCTTATAGCCAATCGGTTGGATATAGTTTAGTAACAAAATAATTTAAATACATTTTTATCTTATACATCTTAAGAAGTATATAATAAAGTCCATATGATAAAAAATATATTGCAAATAAATTTATGGCGAGACCATAGTTTTGATATTCATATTACATTTACACATTATCCCGAAATTGTTTCTAGTCATTGTTCTATTCAGATTGGACAATAATAGATCATAAAAAGATTAGCACATGTTATGTTTCTTCTTTATGAAGGAAGTTGTCGATCATATAAACTAAAGTATGAATATACTTAAATAAATGTGTGGATTTTTGTTAGAAAATAAGTTCACTGAACTAACCCCATATGAGAAATCCAGTTGAAATATTACTTATATATCTATGAAAATTCTCATTGTGGTGATTGTGTAAGTGATCCTTTGACTTGAGATCTCCAAAGTTATCTGATATAAGGATTGCTATGCTTTGATAATACTTATGACCTATTTTAGTTAAAGGTAGCTTAATTAATTGACAATTATTGGATATAGTATGAACTATATCTAGGTAGTTGAGTGACCAATATAAGATTTATGAACCGAAAATAATTAGGAAGAATTTTTTGTTGTTCTTGATTATAATTGATTTAAAACATTCTTAATTAAGGTGGAATTACGCTTTGTAAATAGTTTACAAATGTCAATAATATAATCAATTACTAATGGTGGGGAACGAACATGATTGGACTCAAGATAAAGTATAAATTAATTACATACTCTATGTCGAATCGAAACATTATACAATTAAAGAATTGAATTATATGAAAAAAAATCATACATAGAAAGGTTAGTCAAAACTACTTTGAAATTCTTAAATATTTAGGTAGTCATGATGTGTTGCTAGACATCAATCTTGATCTATGGGATATAAATTGTTTAATTAGAGAATTAAAGAAGAATTAAGAAGTTTAATTTATCTAATCTAAATATAATTTATGGTTATAATTTATATCCATTGTCAACATATTTGGAAACTTAATGGGTTATAAACAAAGAACAGGTTTAAGAGAGAAAAAGATATTTTAGTCAAGTTGAACTTGATTGTAAAGTTTTTGAAACTTTAAGATTAAATATGAGATATTTAATAAATAAGGATCAATATCAGTCATTAAATCTTATTTGGTCATAAATGGTATTTAATTATAATTATTTGTAATTCTAGAACTAAAGTTTAATTGAAATTAAAATTTAATTTTAATTAAATTACTATAATGTTCAAAACTTACTATAAATAAGTTAAAGCTCTAAAAAAGCTAGCACTCCTTACCTAACTCTCTTTTGTAACAATTGCAGAATTCTTTCAACACAATAGATATCGTTAAAGGCTAGGCACTTATTCAACTATGGTGGAGAGATAAGCCAATTTTAGAAATAGTTCGAGAGATATAACAAGAAAATGATTAAGAATAAGGTATGAATTACAATTTATGCTTTATTTGATGTCATTGTACCATTATTGCATTGTGTATGATTTTGGGTTTATGTGTTACATGTTATGTTTGTTGTCGTTTTAGTTTTTCTTAAGGACAAGCAAGGTTTAAGTATGAGGATGTTGATATGTGTAGATTATATTATGTTTTATATTTTTTTTGGTTTTTTAGTGTTTTCTTAGATGATAATCATGTGTTTAGGACTTAGAATTGTGATATTGTTAGTTTTTTGTGTTTTAATTGTTTGATTGGTTTAGAGCAAGAATTTGATCTTAATTTTATATTTCAAGGGGTATTTGATGTGTTTGTGAGTGAAATAAAGTGTAAAAAATGAAGAAAAGAAGAAGAATGTGAAGCATGGAAGATTCCATGATTGTGGCGCCTCCGACAATTGTGACAAAGGGCATGAACAAGGCATGTCATACTCATGGCACCTCCTACGACCGTGGTTGGGTGTTTTCCAACATGCAACTTTTTGTACTTTTAATATTTCGGGGCTATTTTGGAATTAAATTAAGTGGGAAAACTCTAGAAACAACCTTAAAAGCATCAAGAAATGTTTAAGGAAAAGAAAAAAAAGAAGGGTGCACATCAGATTTAAAGAGATAAAAAAGGAGACATCAAGAGAAACTCTAGAATTTCCAAATCAAGACAAATTATTTTTCTATCTTTTCTCCTCATATATTTCATTTTCTTTGACGTTTATTTGGATTATTAGGATGTTAAACAAGATTATGGGCTTCTAAATCCATATTAGGAATTGTTTTTTATTTGTTTTGTTGAACTTTATTCTTGTTGAATTCAATACATCTATGAACGTCTTGTGATATTTTTTATACTTATAGTTGTTAATAAATTGAGAGATTGAATCAAGTTATACATGTTAAGGTGTGTAATGAGAGTTAGCAGCTTAATAAAGTTGTAAATGTTAGATTAATAAACATTGAAGAAAGATCTAAATTGTGAATTGATTATCTATAGGATTGCTTCAAATCCAATTGAATAGTTAGGAGTAGTTTTGTGAATCAAGAGGTTGCAATTCTATTATTATTGATTTCAATTAGGATTACTTAATTAGATCTCGAGAGAGGGTAGTCAAACTTTATGATATATAAGATCAAGCATAAATTCAATTAACAAGATAAAGGCAAAACAAAACAAAGATAGAGTAATTCCTAAGTTTCCATCCTTGATTAACTTTATTCTTATCACTAATCTCAATTATTCACTTATTTGATTAGTTAGTTTCATTAGTTTATTTTAATTTTAGTTAATTTATTTTAATTCAATCAATTATTACATTAGACAAAGTTTGTTCAATTTTTTGGGTGTCTAAGTAATCCTCGTAAGAATGATACCTTTTGTACTACGAATTATGATTTGTATACTTACAGTATTGAATTTTTTAATATAAAACTTATCAACAATAAATTCTTATTTAAATAAATTTGATATACTATATATATTTAATTAAAATTATTATTCTTAGACTTTATTTTTGTTAAATTCTATAAAAATAATGAATAAATGTGTAATGTTCTACATTTTCCTTTTAGGATTCCTATTCTAATTTTTTCTATAATTTTTTATCCTATTATTATTATCTTTTATGTTTTCATATCATGGTACTTTCTTTTTTAGGATTCCTATTCTAATTTTTTTCTATAATTTTTATCCTTATTATTATTATCTTTTAGGTTTCCATATCATGGTATTAGAAGTGTAAAAAAAATCATAAGATATGTTAATAAAGTTGAATTGTCACTACACTTAAATATATGAGAGCTAATATAGAATTAAATTATTTTCAAATTAAACATCTCTGATTTTTAATGGAGAACCTACCATATATATACAGTTAAAATAAATGTTATTTTATTTTATTATCTTCTACTTGTGATTGCCTTCATTGATGTTAGGTAGTTAAGTGAAAAGGAGAGAAGAGATTACTAAACATAACGATGATATGATTTTTGGAATAGAATAGTAGTAACCATGAAGCATTTTCATAGAAGACATCCAAATGACAGTGACTAATACCAATCTCTCATGCATTAAACTTTGCGTGATTATAAACTAATTTAGGTTATAGATTTAGGTAGGATGATTATAAGGTGCAATATACTTTGACTGATCTCTGATATAATGAATTTTTGGTTTTCTTATAATTTATCCACGCTTTTAAATTGATTAAATCGAATGAAAAAAAGTGGAAATTTTGTAATTTGATTCTTACACCAAGATTCGATAGGAAAGATGTATATTTAGGTCATAACATGGATGAAAAAGGTTAAGTGAGCTATTCGAGAGAAAGTTGTATGATCTTCCTATGTTAGGGAAAAGATCCTAAAAGGGTTTGTAAAATGAATTAAAGCATTTATAGGTTATCTAGATTTGAAAGGGAATTTGATTGATTGACCATGCTAATCATCTATAACTATTGGTCTAGCTTGTTAAGTTTATAAATAGTGGGTAGTTAATCAATAGTCCTTGTAGGATCAAAACATACTCTTTTGTGCTAGGTACAACTATGTCATGTGCTTAAAGTAACATACAACTCATGTGTGTCAATGATGTTGTGTTTTCTAGGATCTAGAATATGTTATTAGGTGTTTTCATGAGTGATAATCATGTATTTAGGACTTGAATTGATGTCTTTGTTATTGTTTTTTGGTATCTTGTTTGATTATTATTGAATAGGGCAATAATTTGGTCTTAATGCATGTTATAGGGGATGTTTAATGTGCTTTGATGATGAGTTAAGATATGAAACTTGAAGAAAAATCAAAGAAAAATTGAGGTTTGTCACAATTATGCAACTTGCACGATCGTGCAAGATGGAAGCTGAAGATTCTCTGTCACGACCGATCGCGACAGAGCGTGCAAACAAAAGAAGTACATGATTGTGCAAATTCTATATTTTTTTCAAATTGCAAGATTTTTGTTTTTTGTTTTTTAATAGTTTGGGGTTATTCTTGGAATATAAATAAGTGAGGAAACCCTAGAAATATCCTGTGGAGGATTATGAAGTATAAAAAGCAAAGAAATAGCCTGTGTTTTGTTACACAATGAGAGATGGTAATTATAAATATTAGATATCTAGGGTCAATTATTATTAAATCAAGACGATGAAGTGAAAATAAAACAAGGATAGAAGTAATTCTTAAGTTGTCACAATTGATTAATCAACAAATTCACTACTGCTTATTAAACATTCAACTATCAATTTTCTTTAGTTTAGTTTATTTTTAGTTACATTATCATATTGATTGCCTTAAACAAAGTGTTTCAAAAATTGTTAGGTGTCTAAAGCAATCCTCATGGGAATGATATTGCTTATACTATGAGGATACAACCTGTATACTTGCAGTATAGATAGATTAAGAATCACATAACCAACAGCATATAACTAGAAACGAAACTAGAGTCTGATTAGAAAGTCAATAGGTGAAAGTGTGAGAGCTTTAGGTTTTTTATGGCAACTAGAGTGTCAAGGAATATGAACTTTTCTTAACGAACATCAAGCAATATTTTATGGTAGAAAATATTTTTAAATTGGAAAAGGTGTGAATCACAAATACTCAACCAAATGAGATAAATTGAGCAATCAAAGGATGCAAAAAATGAGAAAAGTGGAGCACATATTCAACTCAAAGAGAATTTTACGAAAATTGAAGTGAATAACTAAGAACGAGAATGAATCCAACATATTAAGATTTCACAAATCATTATAATCCTTCTTGTAACTTAGTCTTGATCGTTTTATGGAATTAGAAGCTTAATTATTGCTTGATAACTTTTATATAGAGTATAATGATAAATTATTTTATAATTAAAATGAAATTTATTTTGTTCTTTAAACAAAATTTTGAAAATTTTTGTAAGGATTTTGAATCAATTTTTATCAAATGAGTGTTTTTTAAAATATTTGAAAGAATTTCTAGGGTTAAAAAAAAGAGCTTTTTGTAGCGCCCCCTTATCGCAGGGTATACACCGGGACACTCGTAGGTCATTCCGGTACATATCCTATGATAAGAGAGAACTACAGACAAACATCATTATACTCCACATGGCATCACA
>JANVCL010000004.1:21887278-21920766 GCA_026546855.1 Erythroxylum incrassatum
CCTCAATAGTTAGAGACTTTTGTACTAAGTTAGTACTACTTTTGGATAGTTCATTGAGCATATCATTATTAAGCATACTGATGTATTTTGTTTACAACTCTGCTGCGGATGATATTATGTCATCAAAGTTGTTGAATATTTTGATATTGAAATGGCAATGCATAGAGATTTGTAGTTTCTCTTGTAAATGAGCATGCTTAGATAATTGATTGCGAGTGCTTCCGCAAATTTATTTCCTTTATGTGTCCCGACGGGTCACCCGAGGTTCAGCCTTGGGGGTCGGGACTCGGGCCCAACGGTCTCCGTTGTGATTCCGTTCTGGAGTTGGGCTCCGGGAACGGGGTCCGGTACCGATGACCGAGCTTCGGGAACGGGGTCCAGAAACTATACTATAATATTTATTAATCTAGTTAATTAATAAAACTAAAAATAAAACTTAATGAAAGGTAATTAAATTATGAAATTAACTAAAGTAATTAAATACTAAAAGGAAATCAAGATATTAGTTGTTAAGGTTTTGAGCTTCACTTATATAGAATTATAATTGTTATGCAAGATTTATTATTATGATTCAAATAATAATTAACCTAATGTATATATGTCCTCTCCTGAGTCACAACAAGTATATTTAACTAGGTAATTACCACCTTCTTCGGCTCAATTTTAATTTAATTAAACTCGTTAAGTATAGTTAATCTATTTGTTGTCACAATAGTATAAGATATTATTAACTTTAGATCTAAGGAATTTATTCTCCTAGTGCATAAATCATACTTCAGCTCCCATTCTTTCGTATAATCTATAAAATTGAATTTATGATGGCTAGTCATAAACTTAATGATTAAGAATAAAGAGAATAAATTCAACCAAACTATAATTGCAATAATAATTAAAGAATCCATCACAAGTTATATCCCTAATCCTTACTAGGGATTTAATAAATAAACATAACAAAAATAAAAATAAAAATAAAAAGAACAATCTTAATATAAAAGAAAGGAAGAAAGACTAGAAGAGTTGTTATGGTCTCCTTTAATCTTCCCTTAAATTCATCCTTCATGCGAAGAAACCTTAAAACCTTAAATTCTCCTTTAATGTCACCAGCCTTCAAAGTTCCATACAAAGAACCCTAACAAGAATAGTTGTATGTTAGGATTATACAAAAGTTCTCAGTGATTAAACTTGTAATTCCTTATGTCCTCAAAGTGTAAATCAAGAGTCTAGAGCTTATTACACTTCCATACCAGTGTCAATTTCATTTAAACTTTACGGGTGAAAATATGATGAGTATAGTGTTAGTTATACTTTATATCTAGTGTCAATCTTATTTTTGGAAAAATAATATGACTAGAACATGTCAAATACGTATTCGTTTTGGTCCTAATTTTTTTTATAACCATTCATGCCTTTATCTAAGGTTTTCTTGATATCTCTAAGCTTGAATAAGTACTTGACGTCTTTACAAAGTTATAACCCTTCAAGGTAGCTTCGAAGTGCCTCCAATTCTATCTTATTAGACAACCATAGAGAAAGGTGTATTCAAAATTGTGATATTTCCTTCAAATCATCACCTACAAGATAATAATTAAAAATTGGAGAATAGTATATATTCCACATAGAACTTTCATGAAGATGTTAAATCACAACTAATTTAACCCCTATAAACATGTAAAATATGTCCTTATGAATTCACTTTTGAGACATACTCTAGAGTGCCTTATGCAATAGTTTAGAAAATTATAAGAATATGAATAAGGCGAACATTTTTGGTCCTTGTTGGAAATTCTCACAAAAAATCATCACCATGACTATGGTAGAATTATAATTGGCTATAATGAGAATTTTTCCAAATTTTAAAAAAATTTCTCAAATGAGCAAATGATGCATCTAAAAGTACATTTCCTTTTTGAAGGGATTTTAATTCACCACTTCTTTGTCTATGGTTTTAATAACATTTTCCAAAGAAGTAGTCTATGGTCTTACTTAAGAAACATCCAAAATATCTTTTCAAGTCCTTATATCATATTTGGAGTTTTCAATTCTACTATCTATAGATCAGAACATAGGGCAATTACAGTATAAGGAAGTATAATGAAGTTCTCAATCTTTATGTAGAAAATTTGGGGATAACAGATCTTAAACAAAAATAATACTCTTTTACTTAGAGTAATAAACAAAACAATGTATGGTTCATACAGGAAAAAATGGATAGAGTGCTAGTAAATGGTGATTGGTACTCTCAATTTGCTAATAGTAAAGCTACTTTCTTGAATCCTTTTTTTTAGATCACACTTCGATTCTAGTTGATGTTCTTTTTCAGAGAACCACCTATCGTTATCCTTTTAAAATTAATAACTATCTTGTCAAAGTAGATGGTTTTAATGATGGAATTATGGAGGGTTTGCCTGCCTAAGTCTCTAGTTTTAAACAATAAATCTTGTTGGCAAACGCCTAAAGCTATTAAAGCATAATTGAAGAAGATTAAAACATCTTACTCTCCTAACACTTAGGTAGCTGTTGACAAAGTTAAGGGAAGAATAGTAACAACTTAATTCTACTTTCTCTTAATCCCAGGGATCCTAATCTTATTTAAAAGGAAAAGATAAAGCTGAAAATTTTCTATGAGCCATTCTAGATAACTTTTCACTCATCCAACAAAGGGCTCATATTAACTAGCTTAAGTTGGGGGATAGAGCTTCCAAGTTCTTCTTTAATTCCTTATCAAATAAGATAAATACAAAAAAAATTTGCTCTATAACTAGTAGGGATGGGAGACTACTTTCTAATTAACCAAGTATAATGGGGGAGGTTGTCAATTTCTATAAGGGGCTTCTAGGTTCAGACCTTGATCATTTTACCTCAATTGACTCTCTCCAATCTCTCATTTCCAACAAAATCCCTCTTGAAGCTTCTTGGGAGTTAGTGAAACCTATCTATGATAATAACATTAATGCTATTGTCTTTGTTATGAATAAGATGAAGGCCTCAAGACAAGATGGTCTAAATGGTGTTTTCTATCAAAAGAACTGGCCTATTATTGGACCTATGGTTAGAGAGGCAATTCAAGAGTTCTTTGAAAAGAGGGTGATTATAAAGGATTTCAATAAAACTTATGGTTAGAGAAGCAATTCATAGGTTCTTTGAACAGAGAGTGATTATAAAGGAGTTCAATATAACCTTTCTCTACTTAATACCTAAAATTTCTATTCCCTTTACTTTTGGTGATTTTAGGCCTATAGCTGGCACAAAATTCACTTATAAAATTATTGCTAAGATCTTAACGAAAATATTAAAGGGGGTTCTCATTCTCATTATTAGTGAGAATCAAAATGATTTCAAGAAGGATAAAATCATTGGTGATAATATTCTAATTGCTCAGGAACTCCTAAAACATTATACCAGAAGGAACACTCCCCAAAATTATGCTATTAAGATTGACTTCCATAAAGCCTTTGATTGTATTAATTGGTCTTTCCTTTTCTAAGTTATTAAGGCTTTCAACTTCCAAAACATCTTTATCAAATGGATTAAGGCTTGTGTCTCCACTACAACCTTTTATGATATGATTAATTGCACCCCCTCTAAAATTATTAAGGGAAGAAGAGGAATTAGATAGGGTGACCCTTTGACCCCTTATTTATTCATTTTATATATGGAAGTACTCTCTTAAATGTTAAAGATCAATGTCTTTAATTATCCCAAATTCAAGTTCCATTCCAAATGCAGAAGAGTTTCTCTTACCATCTTTGTTTTACATATGATCTAGTTCTCTTCACTAAAGCTCATCCAAAATCTATTAAACTATTGATTGATACTCTCAGTGGGCTTACTGAGATGTTAGGCCTCAAGGTGAATCTTAAAAAAAGCTATTTCATTCTCTCATTAATTGTGAAATTTCTATAGGCTACTATTTCTACCCTAATAGGCACTAATAGGAAATTCCCGCTTTTACAATATCTAAGCCTACCAATTACTACTAGAAGACTTTTTTTTAATGAATGCCTTCTACTAACTGAAAGAATTCAAAGGAGAATTAGCAAATAGACTAATAGATTTCTTTCCTTTAAAGGATAGGTTAAGTTAATTAAATCTTTCATATGCTACTTACAATTATATTAGAGCACGTATTTTCCTCTTTTTAAAAAATTAGTCAAATCCATTGAAAAAATGATGAGAGACTTCTATAAGGCAAACTAAATAGGATTTCAGGTCTTCCTAAGGTTAAAAGGGGAACATTTATATAAATCCAAAGAGAAGAGGATTGGGAATCATCTTTATAAAGGTAGCCAACAAAGTTTTTTGATCAAAAGATTTTGTAAAGTGCTTCAAGACAAATACTCCCTTTGGATGAGACAACATCACAACTATTTTCTAAATGGGAATATCCTTATGGTCTCTTTCTCTTAAACCAACCTTCTTTTGGTTCCTTAATCAACTTTTAAAGATTAAGGATGAGGTGGACAATGATGTATGTCACAAAATAGAGAATGGGAAATCTACCTTTTTATAGCATGATAACTAGACTAGTTATGGTCCACTATCCTAAAAACCCAATGTTGTCTTAGCTCCCTTAGTTATAGATTACAAGGACAAGGTTGATGTACTTATCAATCAAAATGAGTGCATGCACTTTCCTAAAGTAATATAGCAACTTCAACATACTCTTCTGATTCTAATCTTCAGGACAGTTGTCTCTGCCTAGTATACTAATTGAGAGATTTACAAGTAAAGGCTATAATAAATGGGTATATAGTACTAAACAATTTGTTCCCTAGTATAGGGTTATCTGGAATAACATCCTAAGACACCCATTACAACATTCTTACTTTGGCTAATAGTCAAGAACATAATTGCTAACATAGACAAACTACATTTCATGTTAAATTTAAATGAGATTTGTTGCTTATGCAAATAAGAGATTGAGACAATGTATCATATAATTTTTCTCTCTCCCTTTTGTAAATCTATCTAGAATAAGACCAAGAATATTTCTTATGGAATGATCTTTCAAATTCACTCATAGAGGTTGTTAATAATCCAACTATAGCATAAGCTACTAGTTCACTTTGGAAGCGGAAGGTTCTGATCCTAAGCATAACCTCTCAAGAATTATCGAAAGAATGGAATCTTAGGAAGTTCCAAAACAAGGAACATTACAAGTGTGTATTGGTGAAAACTATCCTATGGAGTGTAAGGGTACAAATAATATGATGCTATTAGAGCATGAATAACAAAGATGAAGCTTTGAGGTCAGCTTTTACCTAGATTGAGGTCTACCCATTACACGTCGCTCCCTCAAAGGCTGGTGGGTTTTCCAAGAAAAAATCTAGACCTAGCATATGAGGAACAACGGTTAAAGTAAGAAGAAGAAGACGTATGCTACCTGATTGAAGTTTCTTTACCTTTGGTAACACAAACCAACGAAGAAGCAACAACTCCCATCGAAGATTTTTAATCTTCTAATCCCTAAGTGGGTAAGATGTCGAGGCTTTGACATTTAGTTGGAGAGATTTTTGACCCCTTTTGCAAAACGTCACTGAATATGATTGTTCATAACATTGCCGTTTCTTGCTTTAATTTGTTAAAGGAGAGTTGGCCATAACGTTGTCATTTCTTGTATTTACTTAGTGCAGGGGAGTTGATTTTCACTCCCTAGGTGTTTGTTCTTCTTTTACATCTATATTAATGAAAATTTTATTATTTAAAAAAATCTAGAAAATAATTCATTAGCTAGAAGACAATGTAATATCATTAATAATGACATTAAAAGAGAAGTGATCTTGATAAGGTAATAAGAAAAGATAGAAAAAAATTAATTCACAACTTGATATAAATTCAAATTCACAATATTCATATTTGACTAACCCTAAAGAGTACAAAAGGGAGTGAGTAGGAATCATAATGCCAACAATGAAAATAAATTGACCAAATTTTGTAAAAATAGCAAGTACAAAACAATGACAGGGTTGTAAGATCCTCCTTTGTGTTCTTACCTAAGAAAGAAAAAAGATATTAATACCTCTAACCCTCCTTTGTGATCTTACCTAAGAAAGAAATCAAATTATTATTACCTCCTACAAAAATATTATCAATCGGCATAGAACACACAAAAGAACCCAATTTATTATCAAAAAGACTTAGAAATCTTTGAAAGCATATAAGTTAGAACCAAAAAAAAAGTCAACAAAGAAAAGTGAATTATTTCACCTAAAGACAACAACATTATTGCTTCCTTAAATTCTAACAGGTGAATTGGAAACAAGAAACAAGCAAATTTATTATAAAGGTGGGAGCCAAAAGGTGAGAAGGATTGACTTACAGAACAACAACGTAAAATTTGTGTTTTCATAACTCAGTTACATTTTTCTTATTTTTAAAAATAAAAAACCAAAACGAAATAGAAGCCTAATAGAAAACCACAAAAAAAAGAACCAACACTTGCAACTTTTTGCTGTTTTTGTAATAGCTCATAAGACAAAAATATCATACTCGGTAACTCCATAATGTTTCTACTTGAACTTCTTCCTTAATACATAAAGCAAAATATTTCTCTCATAAAGACCCTCAATTTGTCATTTAAAGTTTGGAGATCCTAAACCCTAAGCCAACTTAGGAAGAGGGGCATCTAAAATTAGTTCAATATGAACAAACTTAGTGTGAAAGGAGGAAAAAGAGTTTTCAAATTGAATATTGAAAAAGGAAAAAAACAAAAATATTAATCTATACAAATTTGTAATATAATAATTGGAGAACAATCTCTTTAATTTCCATGTATTTGGAGCAATTTCGTCAACCTTATTATAATATCATTATCAAAATTTTTATTTACTAGTTTTTTTTTATTATTGAATTGTAAGGAATCTTGGAGTTTAAGTCTTTAAAAATTTCGAAAATTGAAAAACATATTGAATTCTCTTAATTATGAATTCACTTTATTTTCTTTCAATTAATCGAAATATTGACCAAGCATACTGAGGTTCCTATCCTCGCGAAATGTTATGAATGAAGGGAAAAATATTATATATGTACTGCTCTTATTGATTAATAAGAGTACAAAGCTTGAATGTATGAATGTATCACCACCCATACACAGAAGAGTTAACTATAAGATTATTATTTTAGTGATCTTCAGGTTGTATTGCCTAAAATACCTTTACGTATACATATAATAAACCGTTTTTTAAATATCATTTCTCAAAAACATAAACAAGTGCACTGACTATAGCAATCCTAGAACTAATGGCTCGGGACTGGAAAGTCAAAACCGTAGTTCTGAATCATCATCGTCAAATGACTAATATTTTCTAGAGCTTTCAAAAGCAAATAATATGCTGTAAGCTGAGGGAAATGACCTTCTGTCTCCATGATCCTAATGTTAGCACCACCACCAATCTTTGTTTCCATGTAGTGGGGCACAAATAGTGGAACTACAGGATCTTTTCTTGACTGAATTATGGAACAGGGTACTTTAACATATGGTAGAATATGCCTCATGTCACTTAGGTACACCGTTTTAGCGACGCTGATAGCCGTCTTAGGATTCATTCTTCCTAATGTGCTTTCGAACTCTGCAATTGCTTCTGTGTTGTTGACACTAATGGCTGTTGGAGCATAACTCTGAATCCAACCTGAGAAATCCTGTTCCATACTCTTGAGCAGTGCTTCTACTTGTGCTCTCTCAAAGCCTCCATCATATCCTTTTGAGTTCAGGTACCTGAAACAACATTCAAATACGTTAAAAGGATCGATGGGCGGAATTTGCAACAGATGAGAATGAACTGAGACTTTTCTGTAGATTACTGGAAAATCACTGAAAGAAAAAGCTGCAAATATTAAGGTACAAAAGCTTAAGATATGCATATTTGCTTGGAGTAATAGCCACTGCTCAGAGAGAGTTGATAAACCCCACCTTGGTGAGCCACCAAGTAAAACAAGGTGCTGAAAGAGCTCTGGTCTCTTTATTGCAGCCAAGCATCCGATCATGGCTGACATTGAATGACCAATATAGATAGTGTTCTTCAATTTTAGCTCATCCAACAGGTCAATCAAGTCCGTTGAGTACCCAGAAAAACTAGAGTACTTGTGTGGATCGTAAAGAATGGGACTGACATTTGGTGCAAAAACCAAGTCAAAAACGACCACCTTGAAGTAGAAAGCAAGGCAGGGCACGAGGTAGTGCCAAACACTCTGGTCTGTGCCGTACCCATGAGAGAGAACAAGGGCTTGAGTTCCATTTCCATATATTTTAGCATTTAGAGCTTCTGCAATACCTCCTCCTCCGACATGGTCATATAACAGATTCATATTTCTGGTCGAAGAACTAAAACAAACTACAAAGGGCGATATTGTAAGTTGTAAATGATAAGTTCACAAATATGAATGTACCGAGCTTCAATGTGTTGGGTATATATAGATACTTTCTATTTCATAGGACTTCATATCTACAAGTTCTTTAGACGTAATATAACATATAATAGTTAAATTATGCATCAATGTGTTGGGTATATACAGATACTTTTTATTTCATAGAACTTAATACTTTTACCGAATTTTTGCACCAAGATTTAAGTAAAATGAAAGGGTATGAATATTATATTCTTTACCTAAAATATAACTTACAATAGTTAAATTATGAAAGCTTTAAAGGAATCCAATAAAAATTTTCAGATTCAATTACTTCCTTGCTAGTGTAATAAATATTAAGCATGCTCATAAGAGCCTTAAACAATAAATATGTTGGAATTAGCAAATATTTACACCAAAATAGATTAAACCCATCAATTATAAGATTTAAAGTTTCCGTCCTTAACTACTCCACCACTTTAATCTTTAAAATACCATATGGATCCAGGCCGGCTTTGTCGATTGTCAATCAAACAAAATGCTCTATTAAGCAACGTAATCAAATAAATAGCAAAAAGGTTTGTTTTCTTATGTTTACCTTTCGTATTCATTCTAACTAAGTATTGTGTTAAGACTTTTATTCATAAATAATGTTTTATACTCAAACAAAGAAAGAAAATTAATAAAGAAATCAACAAATTATTATAAATTAAGAAAATATGTAACTCATATTCTGAAATATTCTCTAACATATCGACAACAATGATAAAACAAACTATAATGCTGAATAATCCAATTAGAGATAGATACTTGACAATTAAACAAGACAAATTCTTAGAAAAGTAAAACAGATTAACTTACAAGGATCCTTCCTATTTGCAGGCCTTTTATTATAACTTAGCCTTGGATATTCATTCACTAATTTTTAATTTGATATATTTGATTCGATTCATTAGAAATATATAGAATCATTTCAACTTCGAGGCTCATTAATTTATGTAATAATTAACAAGTGGCAAGTAATTAATTTAGCTTATTATTAAGGATGGATCTAAAATATGCTTTAATCAAAACCAACTACAACGTAATAAATAATACAAGAAGGTTTATAAACAATACGGCCACAAATATTTTGATTTGAAGATAATGGAAATGCCTCTGTTCATAGAAAAAAACTTGATAATGTCTATTAGGAAATTATATGTGTCAAAATAAAAAAATTTCATTTGTCGAATTTGGTTATCTAAAAGGTAATTTAGATTTTCCATATTCTTCTGATATCATGAGTGGACATAATGGATAGTTCAAGAATGTTAAACTCTAGCATATTATTGTTTGAGGAGTTTTATGGGCAATAGATGCCTTTTCTTGTTTAAACAAATGTAATGATGTAATGTAACTTGCATATCTCTTGTTAGACATTGTTTCTTAACCAAAAGTTTTCATTACTTTAAGATTGATTGGGTCTAAAAGGCTTTACTGTGGTTGAGCTCTGAAGTAGACATATGCATGTTCTAATGCAAGTTGTCTCCTTTATAAAAATAAGTCTAGCCAACAAATTTGCCAACTCAAGTTCAAGGTTTTATTATTGGTTTTTAAGGGAGCATTTTGAATTAAATGCTCTAAGTTTCAATTGAAGCATGCAATTCAACCTAATAGGAAAGCACAAAAGCTAATTTTATAGCAATTGCAATTATTTCCAAATAGCAACCAAATGTTATATCATAGTTTGTTTCTACATCATTACTTCATACCTACTTAAGGTTTGGTCAATGGTGATTTTGTGGTCAATCATTAATTAATATTAACTTATATGGTAGGTGTTATAAAGGCTTCCCAAAAACCTCCAAGTTTGTGGTTAATCATTAATTAATATTAACTTATATGGTAGGTATTATAAAGGATTCGCAAAAAACTCCAAGTTCGCACACAAAATTATCCAAAGTCTAAATACAATAATTGAACTTTCACAATTCAACTTAACCTTACCAAATCCCTTGTGTTTAAGGTGGTTACTATAAAGGTTAAAGTAGACTTGAATTTTACTAAGCCAACGTAATAAAACAAATAGCAAAAAGAAGAGAAAGATGTATAAAGCTTTACAACAAAATTGTCAACCTTTATATTATTCTCAATTGATAGAAAGGATACAAAAGCTCTAACACTCTTTAATTGAATGTAACTTTTTTTCAAATGAGCTGTTTATAGGCTTTTGGAGACTTGTTGGGAAAGAATACAAGAAAGCGGGCATAAGGATACTAATTCACTAACTTAGATGGTGATTGACATCCCCAACCACTTTAGGCACTACATTAGTAGGTGGTTTACATAACTTGCCACTATCCCACTTCTAAGTAAAAGGTACATGTGATAAATTAAATCAAGACACCTCATCTATGTTCTTTGCCATTTCTTCGTACTTTTTTAATGATTCATCACACTAAATTTTCCATATTAACCATGATCTTCATCCAAAGGTGAAGGCTATGCGTGTTTCTAGCTAATTTGCACATGGTCTAACCAATGCACACTCATAGTCTATTTTGTTTGTCCATGGTACATCATTTGAGAATAATTTCATCATTAGTCCCACCAAAGATTTCTAAGCCAATTAACGCCCCACATTCAATCAAAGCTAGGTGAACCTTGAACCATGCTTGATTTTACTTGGTTAAGTTACCTTGGTTCCTTTGGCATGTCGTCCTCATGCTTAACCCATGCTAAACTTTGGCTAAGGCTCACCAGTGGCTAGCAAAAAGGGCCCTACAATGTTAAAGGGATAACAAAACAACCCTACTAGATGAACTCAACACCCTCTTCAGAAAAATTGAAGGTAATCGTTTACCTAGTCTTTGAATTACGACAAGGTAGTGTCATTTTCCCAAGTAGCCTCTGAGATATGTTTATTTTTCCACTTAATCAAGAACCGTATCCTATGATTTTTCTTGTGTTGCCCTAATATTAAATGATTCAAAATCTTCTCAATTTGATTGTTGAACTGTTTCCTTACAACCAGTGGAGTTCTCCTTACTTGACTCCCTTTTAAATATGTTGGATCCTCAAATATGGTTTAAGGAAACTTACATGAAAAGTAAGATGCAACATAAGCTACATTTCCTACCATTTCAAGGATATTAAATGATCCATCATAATTTGGCGCTAACCCTCAGTGCCCTACTTACTACTAATTTTCTTTCAAATTTGTGGTGCAAGTTTTAGAAGCACCTTATGCCCAATATAAAAGTCAAGTGTTTTTTTTCTTTGATCCGCATAATTCTTCACCCATTTAGACGCTTTACAAAGACTATCCCTTGCTTCATCTGATATCCTTCACAAATCAATAAGCAATTGGACATTTTCCTCTTAGAACAATTTCAAAAGGACTTTTCTCCATCGTTGAGGATCCGTGCAGTTATAACAAAATATGTAGTATCAAGTAAACTTAACCAATTTCATTAACTTGCACTTAGATAATGTTGTAATTATTCCTCTAACAAGCCATCAATCCTTTCGTTAGATCATCCATTTATGGTGATTTGCAGTTGAAAAATTTAATTCACACTCCATCATATTAAAAGAGACGTCCAAATTCAACTAGGAAATTGAGCATCTTAGTCAATTACAATGTTTTCTTAAATCCCTACCACTTTTTTGTAGAAAAGCTCCACATCAACATCCGAGGGACATGAAATTGTAGTTGGAAAAAAGATTGCATATTTGGAGAACCTACCAACCACCACCATGATTGAAGCCATATCGTCCACCTTTGGAAACCCACCAATGAAGTCTATCAAAATTGACATCTATGGTTTTTCTAGAATAAGATAGGGCTACAATAAACATGTCTTCTTTCTTTTAGTTTTTTCCAATTGAAAAACAAGATAAGTTTTAATGTATACCTGAAAGTCGTTATCCACCTTTGTCTAATAGTAAGATCGAAAAAAGAGTGCGAACATTTGTTGGACTCTGGATTAACCATCCCATTGTGAATCAGATGTCTCCTTTATTAATTGTTTCCAAAATGCACCAAAACTTGGCATATATGGCTGGTTGTTCTTGTTAGCAACCTTTCATTATGAAGCCAAAATTATCGTAAAACACCATCCTTTACTTGTTTATAATTTAGCGATAAGTGTTGTCAAGTAGATCTATTAGTTTAATTTCCTCTAATAAGTCCAATTCGACTCGAGTGATAACATAGGTGTTGCCTTTGGTCATCAAGTGTTCCAAAAACTTTAGTTTTGATTGTGCAAATTCATGCTTCTCTATCTTCATGAAAAGTTTATATTGCCACAATTGCTCAAACACATATATGTCATGTTAGTGTTATAAACCTCAACATCATCTAAGTAGACAACCACAAAATTATCCAAAAATTCATATAACAAGTCATTCATCAAATTGTAAAAAGTAGTGGGGGCATTAGTCAAACCAAATGGTACAAACAAAAATTCATACGAGTCATATCGAGTTACATATTTCATCTTCTGCTTGTTACCATCGACAATTCATACTTGCCAATACCTATTCTACAAGTCTAACTTTGTGAACACCACAACCTTTGATAATTTTTCCATCAAGTGTTGAACTAAAGGAACATGATATTTATTTTTTATAGTCACTTTGTTCAAAGCTAGATAGTTTACCCATATGCGCAAAGCTCTATCATGCTTCTTTTGGAACAAAAATGGAGGTTTGGATGGTTAAATGTATCCAACTTCTAACAACTCACTACACTAATTCTGTAGTCCCACGAACTTGATTACTAGCATTTGACAAGTGGTACAGATAGGAGGAATTACACATGGCACTAACTCAATCTTATGATCAACTTCGTAACTATGAGGGATGTTTTCTCATAACTCTTTAAGCATCACATCCTTGAACTCCCTCAATAATTTTCAACTGCATTTGGGACTTTTACCACATAGTCTTCTGTAATTTCCCACATAGCAATATGGTAAGTCTCGATGCCTTTCTTAAGGTCATTTTCAATATTCATGGTAGAAATATAAGCTACAATTACTATTTTGTTCACTGTTCAATCGTTAGATCTATAACAATTTTGATCATTCTAAGATGTGGATATAACAACTCCTTTTCCATTTTGAGAAAGTTGATGCCTAAAATCAAGTTAAAATCATTGAGAGTTAACACCATCATGTTACACTTCCCATGTCAACTTCCTTTTCTTAAAGGAACATTATATGCAACTTCTACCACTACTTGTGCATTTACCATGGGAGTTTTCGTCTTTTTAATGGTCTTATTAAAATTTAACCCTAACTTTTGCACCATCAATTCCATAACAAAGGGATGAGTGGCTCCTGTATCTATCATAGCAATGAACTCCTTCCTATTGACTTGTATCTTCATATATATAAGGCATTCAAAGGGACTCACTTTCGTACTGACCATATTGAGTAAGCAGATAAGATTAAGCCCTGCTTTTAATTGATTGTTTTCACCATCTGCATCCACCATCAAGGTATTCATCTTCTCCTTTTTTGGGCTATCACGGGCATAGTGAGGGGCACTACATAAGAAATAACAATGATTCTCCTTGGAAAACTTCTCACCTTGCTTAGGTTACCCTGTTTATTTGGACTTCCCTTTGTGATCATTCTCCTTTCTCTCACATAACAATCATTCACATTTGGACAGTTGTGACAGTGAGTCAGTTGCTTCAATCTTGTATGATCGTGTATATGTATAATCTTTACCCCTTTTGAAATATTCCACAACAAGTTTACAAACTTCATGCTCTGAACATCCATCATTCAAACTAACTTAAAAGCCAAAAAGATAATGTAAAAGACCAAAAAATTATGAAATCTTATTTAAAATATAAAATGATAATTTTAAGGTCAGCAACTTGACCACTCCATCTTAATTTTTCAAGGAAACAAACTACTTCCCTTTCTTGTGAGTATATTCCTCTAAAATATAGTTTGCATCTATAGCCATTAACCTTGAATGTTTCTTTTTCTTTTTATCATTTTCTAATTCTAAAGCTCCATGCTTGAATACGTAGGTAATTTTGGACTACTCCAATACGACTTAAGCTTTCCCAAAAATAACTTCAATCTTGACTTAAATAGAAAAACGAAAACTCTTATCTTAAACTCCTTGTTTTTAACATGAGAATCATACCATATTTTCACTTTTTACTTATACAACTTAGCATTCTTACAAGCATCAAACTTTAATTCTTTTAGTTTATTAAGTTATAAGAGTCTCTTCTCACCAACTATCTTCCAATCAAAATTTATTGCCTTAATCACTAAATATGCTCTATACTCCAACTTCATGAATAGATGACAAGCTTTTCTATAGAAAATTTGAAAGGTTGTTGTATAATAGGTGCCTTAAAGGCTGCTCAATATGCTCATAAAGCATCATCAAACTTCAATGCCTAGTCTTTCCTTGAACCATTAACATTCTTCTCCAAGATTCTCTTTAGCTCTTAACTAACAACCTCCATTTGGCCACTTATATGCAAATGATAAGGCATAGCCATTTGATGATAGACTTCGTACCTTTTACGAAAAGCTTCAAATGATTTATTATAAAAGTGTACTCCTCTTTTACTTATGATTGCTCTCGTAACTCCAAATCTACTAAATATCCTTTTAATAAATTTTTGCACCACTTTACCATCATTAGTTTGAGTTGCATTTCTTTAGTCCATCTTGACACATAATCTACTCCAACAAGTATGTATGTGATGCCCATAAAAGATGGGAAAGGTCCTATGAAATCAAATTCCTATACATCAAAGACTTCAACCTCTAAATGTTAGAAACGGGTTTCCCATCTCTATTTGAAACAATCCAAATTCTTTTCCATCTGTCATATAGTGTTACGTATTCATAAGCATCCTTGAATAAGTTAGGCAAATAAAATCCACATTCTAACTCAATTTTTTATCTTTTTCCTTCATAATGCCCAGCATAAGTAGAATTTTGAAAATAACTTAATGTTTCTAACATCTCCTCCTCTATAACACATCTCTTAATTAATCCAAAGACATAAATTTTATATAAAACTGGTTCATCCAAAAAATAATTATTGTGCTCTACTTAACACTACCTAAATACATCACTCGCAAGTATACGAGATTGTCATAGTATATGGTAGATGGTCCAAAGTCGTTTAACAAGGAAGTTGTTAATTGTAATGACTTGATTATGAATAAGAAATTAAAGAATGGAATTCAAAGAGGTATAAAGGTTGTGAACTTATGAAATTAAACACAAAGAATGAATTGCACAGAATTGATATAAACCGTTCAAAGGTAACCTATGTTACACTTCTATCTAATTTTAAGCCTAAATTCTTAAGATTCCCTTTAATATAATTTGCAACTTTGTTCTCTCTTTAATCAAATTAGCAACTATCAATTTAATAGTTCTCACATTCATAAACTAAAATTTACCAATTGTTTGAAGTTACAAATTAAGCAATCCTTAGAATTTTTATTTCTAATTCATTTAAAGGGCAATTGACTGTTTAGTGCCAATATCAATTTTCACATTTTGATTTTTCACTTAATATCTTAAGACTAATAGGTGACCAATCTATTAACCTATCGTTCAATAAAACACAATCAATCTAGGGAAGATATATATTAATGAGAATTATTGAATCAAGACATTCAATAAAATCTAGAGGAAAACACTAGGTAAGAATAATTTAGCTCATCATTAAAATGACAACAATACTTATACCAATTGAATTCAAACCAGTAAATTCCATTGTATCAAAAGGAAATTGAAATAAGAAAAATCTAAAATCAAACCAAAATAATAGAGAACAAAAGAACCCTTGAATGATGACTAGGAGTGAAACTCTTGTTCTCTTTTTCTAGCTCTTAATCAACGTTGATGACAAAACTAGATTGATTCTCCCTAAGTTGCTTACAAAGTTTAGTTTTTTAAAGAAAAATTAAATAAGAAAGAATGAATAAACCTCTTCTATCCTGTGTGCCTCACGTTTGCTCCCCTAAACTCCATCTTGAACTCTATTTTCATTATGAAACTTCCGTCTTCTTTCTGGCCGTGATCCCTTCAAATTTAGGTTGCAATCTCTTTATATAAATTATGGCTCCACTTCTCAGCTTTCCAACAGATCCTCTTTTGCTTAAAAAAGTTATGTAGGTAAATTTATAAGCCAAAAACCAATGGAAGGCCAGACCAAGTTTGGATAGATTTCGTATCTCATTCTCAACCTTTTTAGCCCATCAAAATAACACTTTTATCCCTCGAGTTTTACACAGAAATTATGGCCCAATATGTTGTCTTAAATTTAAGCTTTTGAATCACCTCACTTAGATCTCATAAGCCTCAGATATATCCATGTAAAGCTCCAGTGGATAGGTTGTCAATTCCATAGAAATAAGTTTTAATTTGAAAAAACTATTGCTGGTCTAAACAAATTCGCACAACTACAAATTTCGACTCCTTTAAAATCTAGAGATGTCCTTTCAATATTATCTAAAGACCATGTTTAGATTCGGACTCTCCATTTATGTTTAAAACCATGGATTGCCAAAATGCTCAGATTATCAATGATAGTGGTAGATTACATAATGTTTTAATGGGTAGTTTAGTATGTGTTTAGTTGTTAAATTGAATATTTAGTGCAGGTTTAGGTTAGGATTGTATTATTTAGTTAGACTTTGTGTTTTGAGTGTTTTATGGGTTAGAGTATGCCATTGAGTTTCAATTGTGTGTATTTAAGCTGCCTTGTTGTGTTTGTAAGTGTTTCAGGTCAAATATAGAAGAACATATGAGATTTGGAGGAATCTTAGGGTAAAACTCAACACCACGATCATGACTTATAGGCCACGATTGTGACAGAAGTCTAGTGAAGGTATTACAATCATAAAAAGTGGTCACTTTAAATAAAATGATTCTTAACAAAAGTTAGGTAAAATAATTAAATCAAAATGATAAATCGACAAGTTATAAAAGACCTATTTCAAAAAAAGTTAAAGTTTTGCTTAATCCTAATGTAAAACATAAAATATTAATTAATATATAAGCTATCAAATATTAAATTAATAACCTAAGTCAACTTAATAAAATCTAACCCAACTTAACTGGCACAAAAAATATCAAATTCATTTTAGAAATTTTAATAAAAAACATAATTTCATAAAACTTAGTCAAAATTCCTTAAGTACAAAAACCCAATTAAGAGCTTATAATTTCAAAAAATCTAGTAAAAAATCCATAACTTTAGGGAACTCGATGAAATCCCATTTATTTTGTTAATAAATAAAGTTCTACTTTTATCCAAAGTCTAAAGCTTATTCATCCAATAAAGTTATATTTCTTTGAAAACAAACGCATGTTTAATTTAAGTCTAATTAATTTAAGTCATTTTAGCTTTGGAAGTCTAATCAAGCTCATTGTTTAGTTTAGATCAATTTCATTTAATTCTTACATTTTTTCCTTTTAAAACAATAAAAGATCAAGTATTTTTTATTTTCAAATCTGATAAGATCACCCTAGGTATTTTCTTTATACCAAAATCCTATAACCAAGCTTTAGGTATTTTATTTTTCTTTTAAAGCCCTAAGTAAAAAATAACTCTTAGGTTAAATATAGTATCTAACACCTTTCCTTATTTTAGAAGCCAACCTCAAACACTTCTCTAGTTAGGATATCCAATCGCTTTGATTTTTTTTTCTTTATTTTAACAAGGTATAATAGTGATTCCATTTAATTTATTAATCTTTTCTCATCCTTTTTGTTAAGGGTAAGCACAATGCATCAATGATAACAATTTGAAATATTTTAAAAGTACTAGTTTATTTATTAATCACTTGTTTATTATCAGTCTTTTGCATCCCTAAAGAATATTAGATCGAAAGGCTTTTCAATTTAGATGCATTCACAAAGAAGATTTGGAAGCTTACAATCTATGGCCTTCGCTTATTTACTTGATTTTTTCCCTCTAAATTTTATGTTTACTATCTCTAGAAATAACTCATGACTTTCTACCAATTCTAAATTTATTCTCTTTATCAAATCAATTTTATTTCTAATAATAAACATATTTTTAAATATATCATTCTTCTCATTTATCCTTATCAAATCATTATCATGTCTAATTTTCAAATATATATTATTCATCTTATAAAATCATCTTCCTATAAAGTAAAGAGTTATTAGAGTTTTTAAGATTTATACTAACCAATTATCGATTACCTATAGAAAACATTTTGTTTCTCTTCATATCTTAAACAATGTTTTAAGAAATTTGATAAAAAAATCAATACACTTACTCTCACTTTGAAGTAATTTCTTTAGGTCTTATATATATATATATAAAGGCGTACGCGTGACTTTTCAAATTGCCTTGTTGAATTATAAACTAAAACAATATTAATATGCTTGTATAAGTACTATTTAAGCCACCTTAAACATTTTAACAATATTTGTAATAATATGTAAAATTATAATGTCCCTATTCAACACATCAATCTTTTTAACATAGAAAAAGTATAAAATTTAGAGTGTTGGTTGTCTAATAAAGATAAAAACTATCCAGCAAACTTGTATTATTGATAGGTGTGAAATGTTTCATATTTTAGGGTATAATTTGATATATATTTAGCCGTTTATTTAATTATTTAGTATGAGTCAACCTTAAACACAAGGAACATAAATAAAATAAGTAGAACAAAAAAGAGGGAGCTTTTTGCATCAGTCACCATCACGAAAACCTAGAGAGAGTTCATCGAGAGATTGAGAAAGAGACGAAGGAAGACAGATGTGGAGAAGGAGCCTATACAAAGTACTTCTCAGAATAGGAGGTTTCCTGTCATTGCTGCCTCCATCATCCATTCGGATATGTTTTCCAGTGTATTTCCATTATTATCTATATGTAGAATTGGAATAGCTATTGAGATAGGATTTATGAATGTTGAGGATTGTCTAAACTCAACTTCAGGTTATTTTTATCTTTGATTTAATAAAAATATGAATTTTATGTTAATTAGATTCATTGTGATTGATTTATGCATTTTCATAAATCAGTAATACACTGAGAGGGTGAGCCGATGAAAAATAATTAAATTGGGCTAACAAGAGTTAGGCAATTTAATAAAAAAGAGAAATCAATCAAATTGGTAATTATGTGACGAGAGATCTCACATAGGTTTCGGTAGTCTAGTGGAAAACTTTAGATCTAATTAGGGTTTGGATAAATTGTGAATTAAGAAATTGCAATTTTCCATAATCTAATTAGGGTTTATTATTTAGGTCTTTTGTTTATAACTCGAGAGAGAGTAACCAACCCTAGGATAGTCCAAGACCAATAATCCGACATTTCATCATTAATTAGGTTAGTGTTGAAGATAGGTAAAAATTTCCCCTTTCTCTCAATTAGTAGTTCCTTAGGTTGATTCTTGGTGTGTGCATTGCAATTTATTGATTTGTTAATATTTCATGATTTATTCTTGATTTGAATTAGTTGTTTGAATTGATTGATTGAATTGCGTTATTGTTTTAGCTTAGTTACAGTTGAATTTCTGTAATTTTTTTCGGCCTTAAAGTTTAGGATTAGATTAACCCTCCTCATAGGATCGACACCTTAGATACTATGCAAATGACTTGTACGCTTGCGGAATATCGAGGTTAAAATATTAAAACTACACATATCGGAAAACCGTAATCAAGTTTTTGACGTCATTACTAGAAAGGCGATTAGTTTAGTTCTTTAGTCTAAAGCTTTTTCACCTATCTTTTGTTTTAAATAATTAATATTAAAAGAAGAAGAAGAAGAAGATGTTTGGGGCATAAAGCAGAGACACATCAAGACATTTTAGAGTGAGAATGAGACATCTGAGGGGCTAGATGCCAAGAAGAAGTGGAAAGAACGATTATAAAAGATGTATACTATAGGCTACAAAGAACTTTTTCAAACTACAATAAGTCATAGTATGGTTGGAGAAGTAACGATCCTTATTAGAACATGTACACTACAAGGGGGCAAAAACACCTAGATTTCTATTGGTCAAACAATACAAGTACTCACATGGAACGTCAAGGCCTACTTGAATTTCAGCATGATGAGTATAGTTTCCAAATTGGACAAAATTATGTATAAGCTAACAGACATAAAAGAGAACCGGAAGAGACTGGAAGAGCAATTTGATCAAGTAACAGAAAATCATGCCTCGTCTATTCACAACCTAGAGATTCGAGTGAGATAGCTTTCTTGCGAATTTTGTAAGAGAAGTGTGGAGGACTCTCTAAATAATCTGGAAATATATCAAAGAGAGAAATATGATGTTATCATACCTAAGAATGGGGGAGAGCTAGAAGGATTAGTGGAAAATCAAACTAAACCCCACCTTATTGAAAACCCAGAGACGAAGAAAGAGAATCAAGAAAAGAATGCCAACTGTCCCTATTATTGACCAGTTAAGTAACCGGATCGAAAATAATTACAAATGTTTGCCTCTACGTAAAAGACTAGGTTCATGTCCTTAAAGAAAAATCAACGAAAAGAATATTTTCAAATAAAAACCTACCAAACTTATTAGTAGCTTGATTTTTCATGAAAACCTACTAAGGAATAACAACACTTTTGTTTTGACTAAATGATTATCAAAGTGTGAGTGCAAGTAATAAGGGTGAATAGACTCAACATTAAAATTTTGATTAGTTTGTATATTTAGTCCAAGATTCTTAGACGTAGATTTTGTTTGTTAATAAGTTAGAACGATTTGAAGGATTGTGTTTATAGAATTTATTTCACTAAGTTAAACTCATTGTCTCATTTGTTGCATTGTATGTTTTATGTTTTATGTTTTTTGTTGTTTTTTGTTTTGTTTTCTTGAGGACAAGCAAACGTTTAATTTTGGGGATGCTGATAGGTGTGAAATGTATCATATTTTAGGGTATAATTTGATATGTGTTTAGCCATTTATATGATTGTTTGGTATGTGTTTAGGTTAGAATTGTATTAGTTTGTTAATTGATTATGTTTTTCTAGGGTTAGTACAAGTTTTTAAGCTTAAATATTATGTTTATGAGGTACTTTGATGTATTTGCGAGTGTTTCAGGGTCAACGTCAAAAAACGAAGGAGTTTTGAAAGACATTCGGGCCGAAACAACGACCTACTATCATGGCCTGGTAATGCACGATTGTGACAGAAAGGCTTGACATAAGCCATGATTATGGCCTACCTCGGCAGACACACAAACACTTCCAAACTTTGCATTTCAAAGATTTTTTGGACCTTTCGAACCTTCAAAAAACCCTAGCTCAACCCTAAAGACAAAAGGACATAAATAGAACAAGTAGAACAAAAAAGAGGGAGCTTTTTGCATAGAATTGGAATAGTTGTTGAGATATGATTTATGAATCATTGTCTAAACTTACCTTTAGGTTATTTTTATCTTTCATTCAATAAAAATCTTATTGTTTATGTGAATTGGATTCATTGTGATTGATTTCTGCATTTTCATAAAACGATAATAAACTAAGAGGGTGAACCGATGAAAAATAATTAAATTGGGCTAACGAGAGTTAGGTAATTTAATAAGAATGAGAAATCAATCACATTGGTAATTATGCGGCGGGACATCTCACATAGGTTTCGTAATTTAGGGAAAACTTCAAATCTAATTAGGGTTTGAATAAATTGTGAATTGAGAAATTGTAATTTTCCATAATTTGATTAGGGTTTATAATTTAAGGCTCTTGGTTATAACTCGAGAGAGAGTAACCAACCATAGGATAGTCCAAGACTAATAATCCGACATTTCATAATTAATTAGGTTAGCGTAAAAGATAGGTAAAAATTTCCGCGTTCTCTCAATTAGTAGTTGCTTAGGTTGATTCTTGGTGTCTACATTGCAATTTGTTGATTTGTTAATATTTCATGATTTATTCTTAAGTTAAATTGGTTGATTGAATTGATTGATTGAATAACGTTATTGTTTTAGTTTAGTTACAGTTGAAATAATCCGACATTTCATAATTAATTAGGCTAGTGTTAAAGATAGGTAAAAATTTCCCCTTTCTTTCAATTGGTAGTTCCTTAGGTTGATTCTTAATGTGTGCCTTGCAATTTGTTGATTTGTTAATATTTCATAATTTATTTTTAAGTTGAATTGGTTGATTGAATTGATTGATTAAATAACATTATTATTTTAGTTTAGTTATAGTTGAATTTATGTAATTTGTTTCAACCTTAGATTTTATAATAAGATTAACACTCCTTGTGGGATCAACCCTTTAGATACTACGTGAATAATCTATACGCTTGCAAAATATTGAGGTTAAAATATTAAAACTACACATATCGAAAAACTGTTCAATTATCTTATAATCTATAAAATATAAAATCATAATCTAGATCCTCCTCCAAATGATGCCTTATTTATTAAAGCATCTTCATCATCATAAGTAACAAGTCGTGTCTAAGTCCCTTTATAAATCTCTCTTAAAGAAATTGTTGAGAAATCAACTAAGATCGTGTCATAAATATAATGAAATAATTTTTTTCATTTTAATAAAATAACTTGAAATAGTAAGCAAGAAATAAAAGTGTTAAAGATAAATATGATTTTGTTTCCATATACAACTTTTTCTTCTTTAATGAAAGAGTTTACCATAAAGGTGTTCAATTTACTAACCTCTAACTGCATAAATAAAGCAAAGAAAGAGAACTACAACTTTTAAAGATGGTGAGATAGGAAGTGTTAGCTATTGTGAGGTCCACCATTTTTAAGACAAAAACTAAGGTTTACAAGTCTAATTAGAATTAAACTCTAGATAATAATTGACACAAAACCAAGAATTACTTTATAAACTCTAATAATAATAATTAAACTCTAAATAATAATTTTTATGATATGGACCAATTTGTGATTAAAAACTGACATAATCCATCAATAAGTTTGAAAAAAGCCCAAGAAAGTTAAAGTAGATATCAAGAGAACTGAATCATTGATTATAAGGAAACAAGAACCAAAATTTTAAAGTAATTGCATAACAGAAAGATCCTTTGATAAGTTTGAAACTCAATAGAGAACAAGTAAAAGAAGCACTCATGACTCTTAATAAACAAATATATGAAAAACCATCTAAAACTAAAAATAAATTTCACTTAAATACTTAAAGAAAAATTAGGGTTTTGAGTAGGTATGACCTATGACATGGCCATATGCCAGGTTAAGTTAGTTATATAAATACTAATTCCATTAGACATGGTTTGGAACAAATTTGTGTTTGAGACCGTGAATCCTTTTATAACTTTTATGTATGATCTAGGATACATTCATATTAAAGATCATAGATCATTTTGTGACTGTGAATATGGAAGTAGGCATTAGTGTGCCTAAACTAAAGATTGTTTCCCTAAACATAATGTTTCAAAAATATAAGATAGTACATAGTCGTATTGGAATCCAAATCCATGTACATGGTCATGTTAGAGATCATATTCACATCTAAGCCTTCTTCAACCTTAGAACAAACCAAGTTAACTAATAGTTGGTCTTCCTATAGGTTCAATGAATGTCCCATATTAGTTCTTGATGTGTTATTTAAAGCTTGGTAAGTATGTATGCCTTAAATCAACTTATTCAAAGTCCTCTTAATTTAATAACTACTAACTCTCATTACTAGTCCACTATGCGTAATCAATGGAACTCTTGAAGCTTAGTTAGTTGTTCTTACATAATTCCTTCTCTCTTCGAAAGGATTCAAACTTGAATCATTATGTACATTAAAAAAAGATAAAGATCGCGTACATTAAAATTAGCACTAATGATATACTTGAAATTTCTATTTTGTAGAAATTATCATTAATCCTTTCAATGGCTTAAAATAAACCATCCTCTCTTATTTGTAATTTTAATTGCCTTTGAACTAAGATTCGTTTGTTCCCCTTATGCATCCAAACTCAATAATCAAGTTTAAAGATAACTCTTTTTCTACCTTTGTTATCTTTGGCTGCATAATGCTCTCTCTTTTTTTTAACTGTATTGCTTTACGCATTCATGGATTTACCTTGCCATATCAGCCTTCTTCACTCTATACAAAATAACTACTTAATTAATAGATAAAGTTTATAAATCCTAAGCAATTGGTGGATTAAAATTATAAATAACTTAATGGTGAATAAAAAATAAATGAATGCACACTCCTACCATAGACAAAACCAACAAACTGTAAGCAATCTTCTTAATTATTTAAGTTCCTTTTAATGATAGCACGAGGAAACATTGTCAAATTTGTATCTACTACTTTAGTTTCACCATCATTTTCAGGATGAGTAACAATGAACAATAGTATTTGTTCCTGAATTTTTCAATAAAACTCCTAAAAAAGAACTAAAAATTTTAGTATCTTAGTCACTCATTATACTCCTAAGAATGCCATATAGTCGTAATACTTCCTTAAAGAATAAATCAACAACATTAGCCACTTCATTAGTTTGATCACAATGAATAAAATTTTTCATCTTAGAGAACCTATCAACTGCCACAAATATAGAATCCTTACTCTTCTTCTGCCTAGGTAAATTTGTCATAGAATTCCTAGAAATATCTACTCGTGGTTTGCTAAGTATAGGTAAAGGTGTGTATAACACATATGGTAAAATTATAAATTAACATTCCTACAAATGATGCACTTACCACACTAATTCTAGATTATGTCTCATTTTAGGGTAATAATATGCTCACTTAATGTATCTAAGGTCTCTATAACAATAACGTGACCAATTAAACCTCCATCATATACCTTATATATAAATAACTTACACATAGAACACCAAAACTAATGTCTCTATTATAAGAGAGTTTTTAATCAATTTTACCTTTGTCCTTATTATAGACATCCTTTTCGCACTTAAGTGGTTCTATTTTTAAAATAGAAATACCCCTATATTTCTTTCTTTTTCAGTTAAGCATCTAAAATTTACTAGTACTAATGGGGTAATTTAATAACTCTTTATGTTTGGCTTACTTCTTTATATTTATTATCATATGAACTATCTCTTCCAACTCCACATAGTTTTTTAGCCCTATTATATTTACTA
Source organism: Erythroxylum incrassatum (assembly GCA_026546855.1). NCBI lineage: Eukaryota > Viridiplantae > Streptophyta > Magnoliopsida > Malpighiales > Erythroxylaceae > Erythroxylum > Erythroxylum incrassatum. The sequence continues at coordinate 21,912,693 of JANVCL010000004.1, forward strand.
TATCTCTATCTAACCCATTCAAGAACAAAGTCATGGTCACCTTTCTATCCTCCTCTATATTAGCTTGGATCATAACGACTTCTATCTCTTTATGGCAATCTTCTATATTATTTCATTCTTAGCAAGAATTTGCATCCTCTAATATAGATACTTTTAATAATCACTTTTTCACAATTATCTTTTGAATGAAAGCATCCAATTTATACTAAGTCTCTATAGGTCATTAGCGATTTTTTCCTCTCTTATTATAAACTATCTTATCCCGTTAAATGATGGCATAATCAATGAACTCCAGAACCATAAACTTTATTTTCTTCTCCTTAAAGTAGTTATGACCTCCAAAGATTAATTTTAACTTTATTTCCCACTACAAATAAGTTTTAGGATCATTCCTACCCTTAAAGGAAGGTATGATCTCTCGATGATGTCAAGATTCTCATCCACTCTTTATTGAACTTTACGCTCCCTCCTTTCCTCTAAATCTTGCCTATATCTTCTTTAAGGTCTAAACTTATCCCCTTTCAATATAAAATACAAGTTCAAAGTTATCACTACTTAATTTATTTTTCTCCTTATCAACCTTTATTAGGGTTATTGGACAACGTTCATTATGCCTCCTCTTATTATAGCCTATACATTAAAAATAAAAATAGCTCCAAATGGTACTAATGTTTCATGCACATTTATTAACTTTTGGATAAATTAGGTTAAGCTATTTGAGAAATTAACAAACTATAAAATGATTAATACACAAAGCTCAGTAACATTCCTTTAATAATGTTTAGTACAAATGTCTAGGCAAACTTCGTGACCCTATCTCCATCTATCTATGAAATACAATAAAGTTTTCCACAAATTTTAATCATGTGTCAATATGTCTTCTTTAAAAATACAACACCACCCTCAATGAGAGTCTATAATAATACATCAAAGCTCAATGCCTTACTGATGTGCTAAGGTGGAAACTTGGAAGTTATGATCTTACTAGTAATAAGTTGAATTAGCAATTTAACTTCTACTTTCCATTTAATTTTCTAACTGCTTCTGGTAGAAGTTATTGTGCATCTTTTCTCCTTTTATACAAGTTAAAAATTAGCATTTAGTAAAGCATTATATCAACTTAACTAGTAATTAAAGTTAAAGTGTTGCTTACATTTAATGTCTTACATAACAAAATGGCTTTTTAAGCGATATCTCATACAATGATATAAGATAAACAAAATTAGGTAAAGAAACCTTAGTAACATGGGAACATAGCCAATCAATACAAACTTCTCAAGATCTAATTACTATGCAACCTTTTTTCTTATGGTTGCACTAGAATTGAATAGTTATAATTACTTTATTTCTGATGATTTACATACCGTAAAGATGGTCTATTTTGGATGATGATGGTTGATTAACTATGCATTACATGTTAAAGATACAATAAGAAAACTCAATCTAAAGATAAGGATTAAGACCCTAAGATGAAGGAGAATAATCAAAATAAACATTTACATCAACTTATTTTAGAACTCCTTACTCTCAATATATATAAATAAACAAAAGTATTATGAAGCTTTATCAAAATGTATAGATCATCATAAAAAAATATTACTCTAGGAATAATAACAATGTCATGTTTTAAGGCTTTCCATTAAAGGGCACATAGCAAGTGAAGGGATTTTGGGTCATTATTGGAATTGGTACATACTTTAAGTAGTTGGAAGTCTTTATCAATGTTTGACATCATGGCTATCATTTACATCTTTGATAAGGTGTTGGATTAAGATATCTATTTATTTGATTTATTTGAATCATAATATAAAAGGTCTTTTTATGCTTAGTAATTTGAGGGTGGTGAATCATTATGTCATTAGGATTTAAGGTAAATAAAATCGTACTTGAATTTGTTAGAGAGTTCACCTAATAAATCAACTTTTATATCTTCTCTATATCTCTAGTTGAGAAAATTTTAAGATATATCCTTCGTTTACCTTATTCTTCTTGCTTAGAGTAACACAAACAGTTATGATTATCCTAGTAGTAATATCCCTCTTGGCCTTTAAAGATAAAAACAAGTCATCTTTCATACGTGAAAAAAGTCAATTAGAGTATAGTATATTAGTCAATCTACTACGTAAATTGAGTAGGGAAGATTTTTGGTGGAGCGTCTTTCTCAATTAATTTAAATGACTTTTATAGTTCCATCTTTCTCCTAATAGGAATTTGTATCTAATATAGACAATGATTTTTTTATTTCTTAATAGTTTTTTATTACTAATAATCCATAGATCTATGAAGAGCTTAGTATTATCTTAAAATGGTTGAGGGATTTAGGTACAATTTGGTGTTTTTAATATTAAAAATACTTAAATAAATAGTGCAACATTTGAAAAGAAGAAGAGTTAGGTCTAGAGCATGATCTTGTACCTTGTAAACCATATGATAAGGTTATTAAATCTTGGCTCTTACATTACAGCCTCAATGATTTGGATATATGCTTTACAAACATTACATTGGCACTGAAAGTGGATTGACTAGTACTTATAGTAGCATGCTGGCAGTGTTTTAGTTAAGAAACAAGGGTTCAATAGTTTCAAGTAAGCCTTTTTCAGCATATAAAGTAACAACTACCCAACAGCAAATATAAGTGTATTATTTTTTGTCTATTTTTTTGGAAAATCCTTGGGACTATTAAGAGAAACGAAATTTTCTTTTATCGTGGCTAGGATTTGGTAAGTACTAACTAAGAAGGTTAGAACTTAGGTAATAGCTCTAAGAATAGATGAAATGAAAGAATAAATTCAAAATAATTTATTGTTAATAATTAATTGATCTTATAAAAAAAATCTATTCTAGAGTATTAAAAGGTTATTAGTTATTTCTAGTGATAATAGAAATGAAATTTGACTTTTAAGGATATAAGAAAATAAACTAGAAAAATCCATAAGAACACTCTCAAATCTTTGTGAAATTATCGATCTTGAAAAACCTTTAGGTATTGATACCATTTAGGAATGTATAATCCCAATAGTAAATAGTTGTACTTATATCCCAAAATTTTCAATGACTTCCAATAGAAACTATCAATCAAGACTTTGACAATAAACAGGATATGGACAGTTAATAATAAATTGATAAATAGAAATTTAAACTTAAAGAGAATACTTAATTCTTAATGTTTGAGAATTAATATATTTAGTAACAAGGATAGAACAAACATTTGAATAGAGCTAATATACTAAAGACTTAAGAGGGTGGGGGAGATTACAATATGAGCAAGAGAAATTACATATTTTATTTTGTCAACTAATTATGAATACGAATGAAACCATAATCATTTATTTATAAGAAATATGGGATAATGGTAGGTTTAGTTTTCATAGTAAAGCCATTATTATCAAGATTACAGCAAACGACATCTTTGATTGCATCACCGTGATAAATGAAATCATTACTTACGTTATACAAATTAAAACATACTTAAACATTATACTAATTAAAACATACTTAAATTTAAACATATTTGATTATAAAATAATAATAATAATATTTATGTCGAATTGTCTTTTAGTGTTTACGAATATGTTCTTGTTTTGGATACATCTAAGCATCTTGATCGATGTCAAAGGTATCGTGTTCTCTATCATCATATTCAAACATTTCATAAGTCTTGATCTTCTTCTTCACTAGTGCTGGATCCCACTTGTTTCCGGAACCCAACTCTTACTCTAATACCATAACTGTTGGATCCCGCTTGATTCTAGAATCCAACTCTTGCAAAAACATAAACTGAGTGTATTATCCTATAGAGTTATTTCCATGAACCCTTATCAGACATTATTCCACAAAGGTGGCGTGCCCACAATAGTCAAACTTCAAAGCAAACTTATTACTTTAACTTAACCCTTTTTACAAGGAAGTCAATATAAATATACACAACCGAACTACTTCAATCTATCATTTCATTACTAAAGCATCATAGTTCAAAAAACTTTATTTACATATCAAAAGCCACACCATTGGCTTATTACAAAATAGAAAATAGCAAATTGAAGCAATTCCCTTAGGCTCTTGATCATTTGATCTCTTAGTTATTACTTGAAGATGGGACAGAAAGGGAGTGAGCTTGAAAACTTGTGGGTAACAATTTATAACATAAAAATAAGCAAAAACCATTGAAAACATTCACTTGTCATAGAAAATTCTTATTGAAATCCATAAAGCACATTTTTCTCAAATTCTTATCATGTAGTCAAATTCACAATTTACAAAACATGAATGCATCAAACTTGTTCACATAATATAACCACATAAGCACATCAGAATGGTTTAGGTGATGCAAATTATGTATGCATCACGCTTGTCAACTTATCATGAGCATATAAGCATATCAAAATAGTTCATGTGGATCCAAAAATAGAACGTACTATACATTTTCACATAATGATCCTGTGTAGCCGTGAACTTATGGGAGTCCGTGAAGGAGCTCCAAACCACTAGCAGGTAGACAGGAGAAGCCTTTAGTCAAAATGCACATGACTTAACTTAGGGGGACCACCACAAATCGATATAACATGTAATTCATGACTTGTAAACTTGTTGCCTAAAATGACACATTTTCGAAACTTGATTTCCAAAACTTGATATCATTTCAAAATCATTTTCATAAATAAAACAAAATTCATATACAAAATATGCAGTACTTTTTCAAATCATTCAAAAGCAATAGATGCAACACTTATGATGCAATTGGAGACATTAAACTTTCTTGATTCAAAGAAAATATTAGTGGCTTATTTACTCTATTATAAACATGTACCCACCTTGTTTCCCTTGCTTATAGACTTGCTCAAAAAGCCTCTTCTCTTGTTCCTTTTGCCTCCTTTGATCTCTTTATACAATAACAAAATTTTCACTCAATAGGGTTTTCAATTGAAAATCCCTTAAAGCACAATCACTAAAATTGGTTCTAGAATACTTAAACCCAAGCATTTTCTAAACTCCATGTACTAAAATCCTTCAAAAAATTCAAAAGATTTAAAATGATCTTACCTTCATTTTTCACCAAATGAAGGGATCTTTGGCTCAAATGGAAGCTCTTCTCTTCCTCAACTTTTTCCCCTTCTTGAATAATCTCAAAATCTCTCTTGAAGGCTAACACAATTGAAACCCTAGCTTGTTTTCTCTTCTTTCTCTCCTCTTCTTCTCTTCATATTTCTCTCTCTTCTTCTTGACACTTTCTCTTTTTCTCTTTAATTTTCGTTCTTCTCTCTTCTTAAAATGCAAGTCCTTAATTTCTTCTTCCTTTTTATGCCCGTAATGAGTCCAAAAAGTCTCATTTGCCCTTTCATTAATACCTTATGTCTTTTTTGCTTAAGTGTCTTGTGAACAGTACCCTTGAACATTCTGACATAACATTTTCTTCTAGAAAAATATTCCTCATTGTCTTAAAGTTTCAATGACACCCAAAATCATTCAATTTGGTTCAGTAATCTGGAAGTATTGCCATAAACACTTTCAGACTGTTATTACACTAAAACAGTACACTATACCTAACTTTCATGCAAAATTTGAAAGTCTTAGGTACTGAATTACAATTCACTTCCTTCAGAAAATTTGTAGCTCTATGTTTCTAGTTTATTTTGAAATAAGAATCATCACATTTGGAGTTCTACAGATCAAGATATCATTAAAATACAGAAGCATATTCAGTAAAATATCAAATTCATACTCTTCCAATCGATACCCTTACTTTGATTCAAATAATCTTTTTCGAATCAACACCAAAAGCTATAACCTTTCATGGAGATATAAAACAAAATGTGTTAAAATTCTATTGGTCTCAGAGTCACTTCAATTGAAGGTCGAATAACAAGGTTATGGCTAGAAGAATCAAGCAAGGTTTGGCCCTCAATCATATTGACACTTTCTTGGGACAATTGGCATAACTTTCAACAGAGATGTCGGTTCTAGATCATTCTTAGATAGTTTCAAAGAAGACTTCAAGATCTACAACTTTCATGAAGACCGTAAAGACAAAATTGATCATCTACAGGGTCAAAAATAGGAATAGACGATATGATGTCACTTATAGATGATGTGACATCATCAGACGATATAGGATCGAAAAAATGACATCGAATTAGGGTGTTCTTTTGATATTTTAAAAGAGGACATCAAGATCTACAACTTTCATACAGACCTTAAAGACAAATTCGATCATCTATAGAGTCAAAAATAGGAGCAGACGATATGACGTCACTTATAGACGATGTGACATCATCAGAGGATACAGAATTGGGAAAATTGCTATAACTTTCCCTACAGATATCAGATTAAGTTGTTCTTTGGATGGTTTGAAATAGGACTTCAACATCTATAACTTTCATGAAGATCTGAAAGACAAATTCTATCATTTACAAGGTCAAAAATAGGAACAGACGATATGATGTCAGTTATAGACGATATGACATCATCAGACAATACAAAATTGGAAAATTTTCCATAACATTCCTTAAAGATATCAGATTAAGGTGTTCTTTGGATGGTTGAAAAGAGAACTTCAAGATCTACAGCTTTCATGAAGGCCTCAAAGACATATTCTATCATCTGAGGGGTCAAAAATAGATCAGACTATAGTGTATAGAAGGTCAAACATAGAAGAAGTAAAAGGTCAAATATAGAAGAAGCAGAAGTCAAACATAGACGATATGACGTCATCACAGACGATATGATGTCATCACAGATGATACATTTTTACAGGCGATATGATGTCATCACAGACGATACTATTTATACTCCTGAAAATCTCCACTTATAAAGACCATAACTTTCAACCCCAATGTCCAAAATTTTCATACTATATATCGTTGGAAAGATAAAAGAAAGACCTACCACTTTCTAGAAGACAACTTTGCCTAATTCTATCTAAATCAATCCATAATTTCCCCTAAAGTCATAATATGAACTTTACATTCCTCCACCAATGTACTGCACCCAGTTCTTAACTTCATGACAAATTTTGAGATTCTTAAAGACTGAATTTAAATTCGTTGTCTTCATAAGAAATGTAGCCATATATTTCTAATTTAATCCAAATCAAGAATCATCTCATGCGAATAACTAGAGAAAAAGTTGTGGCTAAAAGAATGAAACACACTTAGTGATCATTTTCCAGATTAACTACCCATTTTGCTTCAAAAATCTTTCCTTATCGAAACTCATACCAAGGTCACCTTTTCTACTTTATTTACTTCTCATTCTCAACTTCATTTCAAATCAATATCATCTGTAAAGAAATTATAGTCCATGATTAATCATGAACACTAATAATAAAACATACACATATATACATATTCTTCATCATCTTACTACACAAATTCAACTTCATTTTTGTTTTCATTTTACTTCTGACTTTCACCCTAATTTTTCCCAATTCATAATCTCTTATCTTCTAAAAACACGAAAGCAAATCATGAATCTATCCACATTTCTCATTCCCTACTTTACTCTTGTCTATCGTTTCTTGGTTCAAGAATTTTCATTCATTTGTTCTTTATTTATGACTAATCGCCAAAATTTTCTCATTCAATAGTTCTAACTTATAAGAAAAGTTCGGGGTCCAACAACTAGTGTCAAGAATTAATTAAAAGAGTGTTTGAGCTCATTAGATGGTCTACTTTTCTAGGACTAAAATGGACATTTGTGTCTTGATAATCTTAGAATATATAGAAGATTGAAAATCGGGAACTTCATGAGTTAAGAGATGACACTAAAGTTTTTATAGTAATCCATCCATATTGTATTGTATGAATCTAATGTAGCAACATAATCAAACGGTTAATACTACCAAACATCATGAATAACAAGGAGTTTTGAATGATATTATTACTTTCGAACACTAGGGATTGCAACTCAAATAAACCTAAATATTTTCTTGAATGAGGAGTGCAAGGTTACGGGGAGAATTCTTATAAGGATGAATTTAGGGTGAATTTAGAGGGTATGATTAAGAAGATTAGAGTGAATAGGAAAATAAGAAAGTTGCACCACATGAAATTTTTTGGTTAAGAATTGGATGATGGAC
>JANVCL010000004.1:21926616-21937807 GCA_026546855.1 Erythroxylum incrassatum
GAAAGTTGCACCACATGAAATTTTTTGGTTAAGAATTGGATGATGGACAAAGAGGGTCTTCAATTTTGTGTCTGAGTAGCATGTTTTGTCTGCTTCCAACAAGTAACTTTCGCCAATGTTCCTTCTATGAATTAAACTAAGAAAGGAACAAAAGAAAATAATATTATAAAATATTGACAAGATGGAAGTGAAATACTAGAGGAAGCATAACGCTTGGTTACAAAGTGGGATAAAGCATGTCAAGTAGATGTGCATAAGAGTAATAAGACTGAATACTTGTTGGTTGAATAGGTCATATGGTTGGATGAGTAGACTTTTGTAATTGAAAATTCAAGGACCTGAGTCTAGAGCGTGGGGGAATTGCTTTGTAACACCACAGGAGCATCTAACGGCATGTCTTTCTCAAAATCATATATTAGAATAGTCTTGCTAAGTATTACTAATATGAGTTAAAGATGTCTCAAAAGTTCGGATACTATACTTGCGTGGAGGTTGTTGTATCATTTCACATGCTTGACATCAAAGGTATCCTTAGTGAACTAGTCAACTCATCTCAATAATTGCACGACGGATAATCTTCCAATAGAATTATAGAATCTTTGGAAAGGATGATATATACATTTTAATAATACAAAAATTATATCATATTAGATTAAGCCCATTTGGGAACTTGATAAACTATGGAATGATTAATACGCAATGCACAGTAACATTGTTTTAGTAATGTGTGATACACATGGTTGGGCAAACTCACCGACCCTATCACCTTCTAAATTAGATAGTAGCTGTGAAATCCAACAAAGTTTTCCAGCAAAGCAGAAGGAAGGCACGAAGGATAACCCAACAATTGAAGATCAAGTTTTTAGTCACGTGTGAACAGGTCTTCTCGTTAAACACAACTAAGACCACCCTCATTGACAGCCTGTAATAGTACATCAGAAGTCAATGCCCTGCTGATGTGCCAAGTTGGAAACTTGAAGTCATGAAGATCTAAGTGGCAATAAGATGAACTAACAATTCAAAGTCTACTGTCCATCCAAGGTTCCAACAGCCTCTGCCAGAAGTTTCTGTGCATCTTCTCTCCTCCTAGACAAGTTTAGAAATCAGCATTTAGTAAAGCATTCCATCAACCAAAACAGCAATTGACACTAAAGTATCGCTTGGCTTTGATGTACTATGCAACAAAACAGCTTCTTAAGCTACACCTCTTACAATGATAACGGGAAAAAACAAAATTAGATAAAGAAACCACAGTAACATGCGAACAACCGATCAATACAACATTCTCAGGATCTAATTACTGCTCAATCCTTTTTCTCATGGTTGCACTAGAATTGAATAGCTATAATTGTTTTATTTCTAATGATTTACGCACCGTGAAGATAGTCTATTTTGGACCATGATGGCTGATTGACTACGCATTACACGCTAAAGAGACAACGAGGAAACTCAATACACCTGCTTCATAAATCAGATATGATGGATCAAGACCCTAAGATGGAGGAAAATAATTGATCTAAACATTTCTATCAAACTGTTTCAAATCTACTTATGCTCAATACATATGAATGAACACAAACACTATGAAGCTCTGTAAAAATATATCTATTATCATCAGAAACATATTACTCCCAGGAACAATAGCAATAACATGTTAATCAAAATCAAATGTGACTTCATTTACCAACCATGTTGAAAAACTAAGCTTCATCGTGAAATACATACGAATAAACACAAATACTATTAAGCTCTGTCAAAATATATCTATTATCATCAGAAACATATTACTCTCAGGAACAACAGCAATATCATGTTTTAAGACTTCTTATCAAAATCAAATGTGACTTCATTTACCAACCATGCTGAAAGTAAGAAGAAACTAAGCTTCATCATAACATAGATACGAACCTGTATCTAGGAACTTTGTGAAAGCTTTAGTAATCAACTTTCAAAATAAGCATCAAATGTTCATAGATATTCAGAAGCGAGTAAGTAGTAACAGTTGTACAATGATTATGTAAATGCCAGCCTAACAAACAAGCCAAGCTGCACGAGCTTTTTCCCTTGAGATTTAGTGAAGTTATATGAGACAAACTAAGAACCTGGCAACATTACAGTATTACAGTGAATAAACAACTATGTTGCAACCAGAAAAATGTTTGACAGTCATGCAGAGCATATTTCAACCCTACAAGATGTACAAGCAATCATAAAGTAACTATGCTAAAGAACTAAATGACTTCATTCGAGAAAATGGTGTTAAACAAGAAATTTTCCTTTGCAAGCTGCTGTAACATTTCAATAGGACTTCAAAATAAATACCTTTTAATATCTTCCACTGCTTGTTTGCGACGTTGCATCTGAAGTTCCAGGATGTGAATTAATGTTGCTCTAGCCTGTTGGCAAAATGCTACAACAAAATGAATCACAACTTCAAACAGCGAGCTGAAAGAGAGGATGTTAGGGAACTCAAAAGTCATTTACTTGATGGGGGCGTAATGAGTTAAGAAGGTGATGCAAGTTCTTGAAAATGATCGATATATCTTCTACTCTCCTAGCATACTGCGAGGGCCTATCAATAAGAACGTCAGCGAGTTCCAAAATGTGCAGCTGCAAATCTCTGTTAAGTGACCTCAATGCTTTCTTAAAATCTATAAAAGACAACAATCGTAATCAGCAGTAGATTCATATACCAACCCCATTTCAGCCCAATAACACCTCCAACAAGGCAATTATTTTTTTGGAGAAAAAAGCTGCATAGGTCCCAAATCAAAGCAATCATTCTACACACTGGACAGTCGTGAAAACCCAGAGCAAACATAAACATACCAACGTTAGGCCCTTTTGGGTAAAGTTGGGGCACTCCTTGTTCCTCCAGGCTCGGAAGCACATCATCAGTCTATAAAACAACAAGAAGTAAGCAAGACCTACAAGCACCTAGCTACAAATTGCATACGACAAAAACAGATGTTACAGTGTAATTGCCACCGAAACAGATATAGGTCCCTTCAATCGGAGGTGGAGGCTCCGGTGCCGACTTAGGGTTTTGAAGGTAATCTTTGTATAGTCTATAATACGGTGGCGGTGGTGGATATGCAGCTGTGGCCATCAAGAATTTACAAAGGAAAATGTTAGGTTCAGTGGAATAAAACCCTAATTTCCGTTTTATTGCCGAGAAATTAAAACAACTTTAAAAATATTCGCTTTCAATCAGTAAAGACTAGAAAACAACAGAAGGAGCGAGTGCATCTCTTAGTTTTGTGCGATTTTCTCAACACCCAAACGTTGAAAAGAAAATTAACAAGAGGCTTGGTTTAGATTAGAGGAACAAGGGATGATCGTGATTGCAGTGGCGTCAATCTTAAGCCTATCTAAACCGTCCATGTCGGTCCCATCAATGGGGGACAAAAGCGTAAATATAGGGATGCAAGTGGTCAAAAACGGTAAAGGCCGTTAGGACAGTTTAACGGTGCAAATAAAACAGGGTAAGAAAAGGGATGATAAAGAGAGTTGTTGATGGGTTGGAAGGAAAACCTCCGTGGCTTTCATTTCTCTTTCAGAAACGTCGATGGTTGGTCTTGGTTCTGAATTACAGGGTTGTCCGTTATCTCTTTGAAGAATTTGAAGAGGAGGTTCAAGTAATTGGGCGGTAATGCATATCAGAGATAGATTTTATTTATGTTTTTTAAGAGGAAAGGATTTCCCTAATGAGTTGATGATATAGGTTTTTCTGATCTGGTCGTGTATTGTGTTCTATAGCTCATTGGTTTGCAAATTTTTTCATGAGAATATCAAATGGAGATCATACTATTTGATATCCTTCTTTCCACGTTGTATATTGCAACAAGTTAACAATTTCTTCACGATTGTTCACGGAATTTCCTGCCATTGTTGATCTGGATCTCGCCGTTTTCTTCCATCTTTTTAGTTGGGAACATATTCGAAGAAATCAAGCGTGTATCTAAACTTTCTTGATCCTAGCGTTTTTTTCATTACTCTAGGATATGTGACAGGAAATATTTGATTGTTTATGGAATTATCTTTAATAACAGCTATAAATCTGGCAGCCATTAGGGAGGTTGAACCAACTGTGGCAAGTTTCTTAAATAGTAAAATCCGATAATCCAAATGTTAATATGTGACTGGTCCCTGTTTTCAAAATGAGATCATATTGATCTGGAGTTACTCAAGTGGTGCATTTCAAAGTTTTGCCTTTCTATCTTTTAGGTGTTGACTGTAGCGGAGCAGACTCGCAGCGAACAATTTTATGGATCCTCCTTTAATAGATGTGGAACTTGTACCAGAAAATGAGAAGATCCAAGATGAGAAAGAGGAAGGCCCAGCATTCCATTGTGATCTGTATGATACAGAAGTAGTTCACAAGATAGCTCAAGCGCTCCTCCCTGGATTAGCTACAGCTTGTGTTGACAACACAACAGGTGGAATATTTAAGTCCCCTGGTTCAGTGGCGGTTGATATTAGAAAAGAAATGATTGACTATCTCAGACAGAGAAGTGAAAGTTTTGTTGCTGAATCTGTTATTTTAGAAGGCAGTCCAGAGGCGGAAGTCTCTGACCATCCTTTTGATATCATTTCTGACTTTGTGGATGACTTTGCAATTTCAAAGAGGAATTTTTTTAGCCGCGTTTCTGGATGGCTGCTAAGTGAAAAAAGAGAAGATAGGGTAGATGATTTTGTTCAAGAGTTGGAAATAATTGGGTTTTGGTTGCTAGAAAGGAGGGAAGCAGTTGCACAGACATTGCTTAAGAATGCTGACTTTAAGAACACATTCCATTGTGACGAGAAATTCAAAACCTCTGAGGAACTCGTTGAGCATATGGTCAACTGTGGCTTTGGGCCTCTGAACTGCACAAATGAGGGGTGTACAGCTATGTTTTCTGCAAGACATTTGGAGAACCATGATTCAGTGTGTCCATTCAAAATGATCCCGTGTGAACAGAAATGCCCAGATATCCTCATGAGACGTGAAATGGACAGGCATTGTATTACTGTCTGTCCAATGAAGCTTGTGAACTGTCCTTTCTATGCAGTGGGTTGTCAATCCACCGTACCCAAGTGTATGATCCAACAACATAATTCAGATGATCTATATTCGCATGTATTGTGTATTCTCAAAAGTAATTATTACAAAGAAGCACCAGTGGAGGCTCTCAGACAACGTGCCAACCAAATTGTGCAAGTAAGGTATCCTTTAACATGCATGTAACTTGTTGACATAACCGAATCACCTTGATTCTTGATTTTCATTCCTCAAAAACTCTGGAGCAACAGTTCTGGATAGCTTCTTTTCCTAATATTTTGTTAAGGAGTTGGTCTCTGGCATCTGTTCTCCGGCTTATATCATCCTTCTAGGATTTAATATGAGGAAATATTGTAAGAGATTTGTAAACCTATGTTTCACTTCCTTCGTACAACCGTCAGTTTGATCTTCCATGTTTCTTGTGTATGTAGGTGAAAGTATATTATGATGTTTGAACAGTATTTTCAAGTACATTTCATCCTGGATCGAGTAATTGTTATGTGCTACGTTGCACTTTTTCTTTTTTCACTTTTCATGAAAGCAATTTCCTGGTGTTCTCAGAACCTACTCCATGTTCTCCTACAGGTATCTTCAGTTGAGCTAGGAGATGCTAGAGACGTAAGATCCCTAAACCTCAAAATAAAAAATCTTGATGCAAAACTTGGACCCTTAGAAGTCAAGGTAGCAGAGGTTATTAGTGAAGAATCTTTGGAGGCTGCGGACAACACAATTGGAGAACCAACCGAGGCTACAAATATCAAAAATGGAGAACCAACTGAAACAAAAAATAGCTCAAACAAAGAACCAACTGAGGCTGCAAACAACAAAAATGGAGAACCAACTGAGACTCCAAACATCAAAAAAGGAGAACCTACTGAGGCTGCAAACAATACAAACGGAGAGCTTATTGAAACAGCTATTGAAAGTGGAGAACCTGCTGAGGTCGCAAGCATCAACATTGGAAAATCTACTGAGGCTGCAAATACCAAAAATGGAGAACCAGAAAAGATTGGTGAGGCTGCAACTGGAATAAATAAAGAACCTATTAAGGCTGCAAAAGGCAGAGATGGAGAACCTGCTGAGGATATAAAACAAAATAATGAAGAAGAAAATGACTATCCTATTAAGGCTGCAAATGGCAGAGATGGCGAACCTGCTGAGGATATAAGACAAAAAAATAAAGAAGAAAACGAGTATCCTATTAAGGCTGCAACCCAGAGAGGTAGAGAACAAAATGAGGATGCAAATGATAAAGCTGGAGAACCAGTGGAGGGTGTAAATGGAGAGCCTACTGAAGTTGCAAATGATAGAAGTGGAGAATTCACTGAAACTGCACATGGAAAAGATGGAGAGTCTATGGAGAATGAAAATGACAAAAACGGGTAGTCTGCTGAGGATACAAAGAGCACAAATGGAGAGTCTACTAAGGCTATGGATATTAACAGCAGCGAGGCTACTGAAGACGCTAACAACACGATACAGAAGCCACTGAGCTTCAAAGTAACACTAAAGCAAACAAAATCAAAATTGATGAACAATGCGTGGGAGGTGCAGTAGCTAATGCATCACAGGAAGCTCAAGGCGAAGTTTACCCTGTAACAACATTTCTTTTTTCAAAAAGGAAAAGCAAATCTGTCCAAAATTCTTCTCTTCTTTCAATGGGGGTTGCTCATTTGCTCATATACCAATTCTTCGTTGGAAAAAAAAATTAACTAACAATTTTGTTAAATTAATTGCAGTACAATATCCATTTTCCTTCTTTCTCTCAATAAACTTTTTAGCTACATCATTTGTACAAAATCATTCTCTGTCCATCGCTTTCTACCTATGATGATAAATTTTAATTGAGAAACGATGAAACCATTTAAAATAAAATTTTGACGCGAGGAAAAATATACTACATATATAAGTTTGTTGATAGAAAAATGATACCAAACTTGAATATACAATTCTAATTCACTATCATACGCAGTTAAAAAAAGTTTTTTTTTCTGACCATGTTATTTTTTGATCAATTAAATTAAATGTGACAGTTAATTACCTCACATTGACTAAGCCAAGAGTCTAATAAAATTTATAACGTTTAGTTAATTCGTTTCTTTAAGGTGATTATCTTATCATATTATCAAAATCACTCTTAAGTCAATATCAAGTTAAACCTAGTTTTATCATAATATATTAATTTGATATTAAATATTTTACATATGTGCAACAAGTAAGACATCTTTTACATCAAAATCGATTTCAATCAAGTTCTAGGACTAGATGGTTGCAATGCAACTTTTTCTTTCAAAAGACCTAGAATGAGGTTGAAGACATAGTAATAGAAGCTATTATAGAATTCTTCTTTAGCATAAGAATGCTAAGAGATGTAGTTTACAAAACTATCTCAAAGATGCTTGCTAAAAGATTGGAAGGAGCTATAAAGAAGGTGATAAATCCAAGCCCAAGTGCATTTTTTAAGGGAAAGAACATTGCTGACAATATGTGACTTATTTAAGATCTACTTCAGAATTACCATTTTAAGCATCCTATCAAAAGTTGTATCATAAAGATTGATTTTCATAAGGCTTTTGACTAACTAGAGTGGGAGTTTGAGTATTTGAGTTTCCTAAAATTTCATAGAATGGATGTAACAATGTATCACCATTACTTTTGGCATAATGGTTAATAGTGAACCCATTAGCATCTTCAATGGAGTCAAAGAACTAAGGTAAAAAGAACTTCTATCCTTTTACCTCTTAACTTTAAGCATGGATGCTTTAATCAAGTTGATTTCCCATAACATCAATCATAATGAAAAATTCAAATACCATAAAAAAATTCAAGAAGATCAAGCTTTTCAACCTTATTTTTACTGATGACCTGCTACTCTTGAATGGTGCTGATGAAGACTTAATGATGGAAGTCCTGATAAGCTCTTAGCATACTTTTAAAAGGATGGGAGGATTGAGTATAAACTATTCCAAGAGAAAACTTTATTTTTATGTAGGCTCAACTATTCCAATTTAGGGGTTATCAAGAATCTCAAGCTCAACTATTCTAGTTTAGAATGTCCCATTCAAATTCTTGGGAATTTCAATAACCACAAGAAGACCAGCATATAATAATTGCTTGCTACTTTGATGCCATAAGCAAAAAATAGGAAGTTGGCCAAACAAGTTTTTTTTTCCCTTATGCTGGAAATTACAGCTTGTCGGTTCTATGCTTAATAGTATGCACAATTATTAGAGCTCTCATGTTATACTTCCTGAAAACTTAGTTAAAGCAATTGAAAAGATAATAAGGAATTTCTTAAGGTCAAATGATGTAAAGAAGGGAAGAAAAGTCAAAAGTAAATGGTTTAACATTATTTATCCTAAGCAAAGAGGCTTGGGGCTTACTAAGATACATGGCATCGTAAAAATGCTCTTCATTAAGAGAATATGGAAGCTATTCAATGACAAGAAGTCCATATGGGTAAAATAGATGAACTTGCACCACTTAAAAGCAACTAATTTTTATTAGCTGTTTCAATTTCAATGATTTATTTTAATTCAAATAATTCTTTTGTACCTTAGTCAAAGTTTCATTCAAGTTGTTAGGTATCTAATTAGTCTCCATGAGAACAATACCTTTCGTACTACAAGTTATGATTCGTATACTTATGATATTGAAAGTTTTATATTATAAAACTTGTCAACACAGATGATGGAGAATTTTAAAGAGCTAGAATACAAAGATTGATAAATTTAAAAGCCTGAAGGTATTCAATACCATATATTTGGTTTGCTCAACCAAATACATACGGGGAAGTTAAGTAGCTATAAGCAAACTAATTTAGGTAGTTGAAGTTGAGAGGATTATATAAATTCACCAGCATCATAGTGCAAAGGGACACATATATACACAGATAATTAGACTGCTCCAACAAAAACACCTTCTTATTATTTCAAGTTTTCTTTACATTGTATACTTATTCCTATCATTATCTTAAATTTTCTTTGTATCTTATACTTTTCTTTTTCTTAAATCAAATCATCTCTTTATTTCAATACTCTTTACCACTTTTGTATTTTAGAATTTTATTTTATAAGTTTTCTAAAGCTCATCTCTAAAGTCAAGTATGAATTCTAGGAGAACTCCTCCCTATCATACTTGAATTCCAGATTAATTATTTAAATAACCAGCAGGCTCTTAAATTTTATTAAAATTAAGAAAATTATTACTTTTAGTAAAAAAATCAAACTTCTTAACGTTATAGATTTTAATTTTTGAGTATAAATTTAAGGCCAAAAATTACAAAAAGAAGAAATATAATTCTTTACTAAAGTAAATTTGGGTTTTTAAAGTGGACCTTATATAATTTTATATTTACATTGTATTATTTGAATTTCATAAATAAGAAGTGGGTTCTCTTTCTACACTTATACCATCAATAGGCTAAACAAATTAAACATTTAATCAAACATATAAATTAAATAAGAAATAACAAAAAATAAGTTTTCTTTTCATTTTAGGTTTAGACCTATAGCGAGCACTTGGATGTGAAGTATAAGGTCCAATTAATTAAAAATACCTCAGTTGGTCTACATTCTTAAGAATCAAATGACCAATTGAGTTTTTGATTTAGGAAAATTTTATATTTTAAGTTGTAACTTTATGAAAATTACCATAACCATCCCAAACTTCATTTTTTAGTACAATAATACTTAGAACTCCCCGTTTATATCAAATACAACTCGATGATAGCTCTTATTAGTGATCACTATTAATTTAGTTAATATGACTTAATATATGGAAACTTAATTAATTTTTAGGGCATGTGAATTTAAGAAAATAAAAAAGTAAAAAACATATTAGAAAAGACCCAACTCTTCTCTCCTCTGTAAGAATCTCATTTGTCAACTACTCTGCCTTTGCAATTTGATTAGGAGTGCCCCTAAGCTTTACCATCCTAGTTGGTAAAGTTAGGATTAGTACCTATATCTTAAGTGACTTAAATCTTTCCACCTAACTTAACCTGAAGATATTTGATAGTCTTTCTACCTTTACTAATAATAATACCAACTTGACAATTCAAAATATTTATCTGTTTACTATTCCTACATATATTTGATCTATATGAAATAGGAATTGGTAAAGGAGTTGAGTATATAAACATAGACAACTTGGAATCTACATTTAACAAAGCCATTGAAAATTTTTCTTTGCTTTAAAACATAATATAAGCACTTTATGAAAAAAGTTGCCAGTAATAGAAATTAATTAATAACTTAAAGAGGACAAATAAAATTGATAACAAATTATATTCATAAATATGCATCCACATAGAAAACACAATAAAGAAAAGAAAAGAGATGAGAAGAATATTCCTGTAATAACCAGCACTTAGATATTTAATGGTAAAAAAAGTTGTTGGAAATGAAAAAACTAACTAGTAATAATAAACACAAAGAGAAGAACACAAAATATTACAAAGAAAATTATAAAGACAAAAGAGCAAGAAATAATTAAGCAGCACAAGGAAGAAAACACAAACATAAGATAATATATATAATGATAGAGAAAGGAGGGAGATAGTTAATTAAAGCTAAAAGTGAGTAAAGGACATTTATCAGTGTAATTAAAGCTAATGGCCTTATTCTCACATCTAGGGCACTTAACAATAACATCAGCACCTGCGCCAGCATTAGCACTAATGTAGTGCCACTTTACCTCATGGTACGCATTGGGACACCCGGAAGTCATTATGGTACATATCATATGATAAGGGCGAGCTACGATCGATTACTACATTCACTTCATACGGCATGATATCATAGTTCACTTATAAAGCATCATAAGAAAATCACAATATTTTAAATCCAACTTTTTCCTCATTTCATTTCACAAAACCGAAAGTCTACATTATGTCTTTCACCATTTTCCATATGTACATCATCAAAAACTTAATACAATAGTACTACCTGAATGAAGAAAATATGTACAATCTAACTAATCTGTCCAAAAATCCCAGCTGATCTGTTGGGCACCGTTACCGGAACCCAATCATTTTGCGAAACATAAAACCTTAAGCGTGGCAAAGACCTCAAAAGATTCTTTCATTGAACCCTTATAAGACCTGACTAATTCAAATTCATTAATATCTTATAATATCTCAAAAATTTT
>JANVCL010000004.1:21976064-21991578 GCA_026546855.1 Erythroxylum incrassatum
ATAAATATATGATAATCTCTATCTTTAGCAATGAAAATGTTATCACCTAAGAATCTACCCCAAATGAAAGAAGATAAAAGGAATTGATATTAATGTTGTAAAAATCATCAAGCCCTAAGCACTTCATAAAGTGGAAGCCAAATAAAATTTTGATTTTTGAACTCTAGTTGGATCCAAAGCTTATGTTAATCAAGATCATGATCAAGGATATCTTCATTCTTAGAAATTAAGCATTGTGTTTTTGAAATTAAGCATTCATTAGTTCCACAAAATCATAACCAAGTTACTGTAGTCAAGTTACTACTCTCAAAACAAATCATCTTATGGCTATGCCTGTGCAAATTGGTTATAATTGTCAATGTAGGGAAAAGATGATTGTCAATGTAGGGAAAAGACAATATAACATCATCTAGAACTTGAACTTGGGCAACATAAACCAACCAACAATTGGAACTCAAAAGCAAAAGCAAAGAATCATACCTCTAATAGATAAAAGTGAGAGATAGGAAAAGGAAGCATGGTGCGTCCTAGTGCATCGTCAGGTCTGCTCTGCTGGTGCGTGGGAGAAGGTGATTGTGTAGTCTGCTGTTGCATGTGAGAAGGCGTCATTTGTTCTGCTGTTGCGTGGGAGAAGAGTGATCGGCTGCTGAAGATTAGGGTTACTGCCTTGATTTTAGGTGCTTCGGCTGCTAAAGATTAGGGCTGCGTGTGGGGTATTATTAGGTTTCAATGTGGGAGAAGAGAGGTTGGTTACTTTGGAGTTCAATTCACATGATTTGTAGCGTGAATTGAATTTATGAAGGAAGTGGAGTTTAAACCTACACATGAATTGAATTCGTGCCATTCTTTTTGGTCCAAACAAACGAATTGAATTCAATTACAAGATTGAATTCAATTCGTTGTGTTCCAAATAGCCTGTTAATGGCCATGGACTGTTACGTCTTTATTTTCCACAGGGACCTAGTCAATTTTTTCTTTCTACGGAAATTTTATTTTCATGGACTGCTTGTATATCAAGGCGCAACTAGACCAGTGTTAATGAGGCATCAAGATATTTAAATTGTAAGAAAAAAGGCATGACGCTATTTCCTGCTGAGCAGCCTATGTGGTATTGTATTCTTGTTTTTGATACAAAATAGGAAGAACGTTAAAATCTTATCCTAATTTTTAATGTAAGTAATAATTGATATCAAAGAACAGTATTCTACTAATATTTTGTCTCTCTTAATTTGGTGAAATGTGTCTAAATATGTCATTATAATTGTTAGGATTTATTTTTAATATATCCTATTTTTATTTTTGGCATTTTAATTGGACATAGGAATTGTCACAATAATTGAAGAATTGTCTTAATTGGTGTTTGGGACTTGAATTGGAAATATTTTCTCAATTAGCATAACCTTTGGTGGTTGATAGCCTATCCTATACTATCCTTATTTAAATAGGAATCCTTTAAGGGAAAATCTAGGAAGGTTGCGTAAATAAGTGGAATTGTTCTCAACTGATGTGGCAAGGATGTGTAGGGTTTCTTTGGTCTTCGGATATCCTCTTGTCTTTGGCGTGAACGATATGTTGTGAAGGCATGATTGGTTGCGACACTGTTGAGTTTCATTCTCCTAATTGAGTTAATTTTTGTGGGGCATTTTGCAGCAATATAGACGCATTATATTGATCTACAACAAGCAGTCCAAGGGTAATGGGCAGTTGATGTTTTTGCTAGGTGAATTAAGTTAATTGATATTTGCAGCACAAAGAAGGCTTCGTCATAGATCGGTATATATATATTGTTGGTGCTGCCACTTGGCTATTTTGGTGAAGAATTTCAGATATGAAATTGTTGCTTTCTTGTTTTATGTGTTTTTGCTTTTGGGTGGAAATAGTTAGGAAAATCCTCTAACGAGGTTAACACGAGTCAGTCGTGTCATTGGGCGTGAAGATCTTTCACGAGTAGTTAGGTTGTGGGTCGCTTACATAGATTGGGTCTTACGGGGTAGATCAATCTTGTGTAATTTTTGTGAACTACAGTAAAAGTGATTAATCTAGGTGAGGGCTCCACAGACGTAGGCAAAGTGTGCCGAACTGCGTTACCAAACGTTGGTGTCTTCTTTATTTTGCCCTTGTGATTGTTGATTTTTGGATAATCTGCGAATTTATTGACAACTTAGTTTCTTTAATAATTTATACTATATGATTTTTTTTAAAATGCCAGCTTATTGATACTATTTAGTATCACTATGATTAAATTTAAAGAATCTTTCTTTAAAATCGGAGAAAACAAATTTCTAATCTTTTCTCATGTCATGTCCACGTACAGAGAACTAAAATGAAAGAGTATATCTCTATCTTCCTTTTTTTTTCACCGTACAAAAACAAAGTGTATCTATATTTTCACTCTTCTCTTCGTTTTCTTATCCACGTACAAAAAATGAATATATTCCTCTCCTTCACTTTGTTTATGTTTTAACGTTGTTATTTTAAAACTCGAAAAACCTTCTTCGCAACACATCGTTTGGTCATTACATTTTTGGTTAAATATAAAACCAAAATAAAGCCACCAACCATCTGACGCCTTTCTTTGTCATTTTCTTTTGTTTTTTAAAATAATAATAATTATTTATAAATATACTATTTTTACTTTATTCATTTATTTTATACAAGATAATTTTCAATATTAATTATATTTTCTGTGCTAGCAAAAATATAATAATATGCCATATAAATTATTTAATAAATTATCTTATAATACATTAAATAATCATAAACACGAAATATTACACTTGTAAGTGTGTGAATATGCCATATACATTATTTAATAAATTATCTTATAATACATTAAATAATCATAAACAAAAAATATTACACTCGTAAGTGTGTGACCATATAGGTTCATCACTAAGCCGACTAATTAAGGTTGACATCTAACAACAATCCTCAACGACCGGATAGTGTGAAGTGACAACCTTATAAAAATGAAATCTAGTTAAAGGTAATGTATTATTACTTTCCATCATTACAATTCCGAATTATCCTAAGGTATGGTTTAACTGTCAAACCCTATTAGATAACCAACTGTGTTACATGTCGATCATTAATGATTGGTGAACGACTTAAGAAAACCCTTTTCCTCATTCATTCAATCGTCCTGGCCAAGGTCATGAAATAACCATTAAAATCAATGACAACATGAAGTTTAAACTCATTACCTATAGTCGATGGATTCCATCTTGACTCTCCACTAATCAGATAGGTACTTAATTATATCTAATGATCATTCAACTAACATTTTTACATACTAGGTGTCCGACATCAAAACATAACAAGTGACGTATTGATTACTATGATGATCTCAGATCAAAGGAAAAATATACATCTAAATCCTTACGAGAATATCCAACTTGACAGTTCATAGGTAATATTAGTTATTGGAAAATTTCAGTTTGGACAGTTCAATAGTCATATTTTCATATACATAATCTATATATGTAACTTAGTAAATGAGATCTATTAATATCCTTCCAATAGATACTATTATTATAATCTCCATTATGATAACAATTGTATAAATTTAATCATTGACTTATCATATTAGAATAAAAAATAATAAACATAATATGATAATAAAATCATTTGACATGTTATTAATCAAAGTTAATAATCGCAAAACAAAAAATGTTCAATTTATTACGTAACGATTGTCCGTATGATCATTTGTTCACCATTTCTAAAGAACTTTGACCTTATCGAACCACTTATATTGGGATCATCTGAAAGACAGTCATAAATGGTCAACTCATCGTTACCATTCTTATTCTACTCTTTCTTTAATCTAGAAAGAAGGTCAGCTATCAAATTTTTTATTTCCGTTCTTATTCCAGATCTCTAAGTCAAACTCTTTAAGAAGAATGATTTATCTAATTAGTCTTGACTTGGTTTCCTTTTTGCTTAAGAGGCACTAGATGGTCGAATGATTGGTATAGACAGTAATCTTCAACCCCACTAAGCATGACTTGAATTTTTCTAAGCATGGGGACTTTTGAAAGAGAATGAAAGGTTTTATAAGCAATTTCTGGTATCTAAATATGTCAAAGTGGAATCCTTTGTCAAGTTAAAAGATCATATTTACTTCTTTGGAAAGGCATTCTTCAAGCTCCCGATATCTTAGCTAAGGGAATTAAATGGAGCTTGGGAAATTAAACAAAAAAGAGATTTTGACCAGATGGTTAGCTTTATGGGGACCTCTGATTGACTTTTTTCTTTTTTGATGAAATGAGGAGTAGGAGGTGGTAGTTGTTAGTTTTGTATATGAGAATTGGTTATTCCAAGGTTCAGAGATATGCTTCCGGTCTCTATTGTGTTGGAGACTTTAGAGGGACGAAGAACTTTGAATAGTATTTTTGAATTTTTAGAATTCCCCATATTGGGCACATAATGCTAATGATGTTTTTTCTGGTGAAATTTTGAGGATTGCCCGTATTGGGCACATAATGCTAATGATGCTTTTCTGGTGAATTTTGCGGTGACTTTTTGTTAGCAAGGTACAGGCAACAGGCTATGGGAATCAATTTGGAAAGCTCCTATTGTGAAAAGAACTGCACACGAAAACTTCTTGTCTAAAACTTACATCTTGAAGAGGCATTACTTTGGAACTTCCTCTTTTAACACGTGTAGAAAGACCTTCCTGATTCTTTCTGTTTTATACTTTTCCAGACAGATTTTTTTCCCCTTAGTTATTGTCCAACTTCAAGTTAGGGGTTGTTTTGGTTAATGATTTTGGAGGTTGATTTTTACGTAACTTTCAAAAATTGTAGGGAAGATTTTATATAAGGTTTTGATTTTCATTTCTAAAGAGATTGATACTGGCAGGATCATTGAAAAGAGCCTTGAAAAGTCTTGCATGGAGAACAACTATAAGTGTATCATTTAAAAAACGGAAGCACTTAATGCTATACGGTTGCTCTCAAATGACTGTTGTACGAGTAGAACCGATTATGTAGAACCAGAATGCTACAAGTTTAACCATCATAGGTTTACATCAGTGGTTTTATGAAAATTGTTTGTTTTAGAGTTGAAGACAATGCTTGAGATGAATATGTTCCAAGGGCTTTTTGCTCGCCTCTGTAATTAAATCAATAGAACCTCAGCAATACGATCAAAAGCCTACAGGGAGTCTGCCCACCACTCTTGAAATTGGGGTGAAACCATTAGCGATCATTGTCTGCCCCTTCAGGTATGAAACTATTCTTCATCAGATCCTTCATCACTCTCACTGATTTCCCCATAAGGGTCATCACCCGCTTCAATATCTTCATTCTTCAAATTGTTTAGCAAAATATCTTCAGGTATCCGGTCATTTCCTTTGTTACGGTAAAGAAGCCCTGTTCTCATAACATAATAAAACTTATCTCTTAAACGGGCAAGAGGATGAGGATTCACTAATTTTCCTCGCTCGTAACCTTCTCTCAGGGTAACAGTTGTTGTCTTACACTTTAACGAGAGATAAAAAATCCCGGGATACCTTGTAAACAACCGAGTGAACTTCTGGGGAAGTACCAATTCTTCTCGCAAGCTTCTGAGGTAGTTTCTCTTAGTCTTCTTATGTATTGTCAGGCTCAGCAGCTCATGCAAAACCCCAACAACTCGTTTCTCCATCAATTCACTTGCAGGATCAATCTGTCTTGAGTCCTCATAAGGTGAAATATATGGCAACTTTTGGAACTCCTCCATCCATGCTTTTACCTTTTTCTGGGCTCCGTAACCCCTGGGAAAACTCATTGGGAAAGCCAAAGCTGTCTGCCCCATCTTAAACTGCCTATACTCATGGCCCATATCATTATTTTCTTTACTCCTCTGCAATGCAGAAACTGCAAGTTCATCCCGCCATTGTACAAGTTTCAAGCAGACAGCACCATTTGATGCCTTAACAAACCGAAAATGATCTGCGTATTTTGGAACTATGAGTTTCTCAAAATCATCAGGCAAACCCATATCCCATTTCCAAGGGTGTAGCGACTTAAGAGGCACAATCCTACTTTTCATCATCATAAGAAACCTACAAAGCCTTTCCACAGTGTCGCTCTCACAATTTTTGTGTATCTTCTGCTCTTGTGAATCTAACAAGAGTGCAGTGTCCGTTAGTCGAAAACAAGGCAAATTTGCATAAGTGGCATGTGGAAATTCATTAAAAAGAGTTGGGTACCTACACAAGTAGATTAAAAACTTAATCATCATTTACAATAAAAATTACATCAAAATGCAGACAGGATATTTCAATTGCTCCAATACAAGTCAATTTCCTCCAATATTCAAAGAATGCCAAAATGTCATCAAACATTTCCACGAATGTTACATTTTACATACATATTAAAATAGGTTGAATATACAAGTACATACACGCCATCTACGACACTAACTGATGGCTAAGGAACAAAGTGATCAAAATCATAAAACGGAAACTTTCAGATGAACAAAATGGCAATCAATGAGCCATAATCTCAATGCCTAAAACCCATTTCAAAACTTCAAAGTAAATCACAATACCTGCGCAAGAAGCGAAGAACAGGAACAGTGAGGCCCAAAAGCTTCTGCCAATCAGCAACAGACTTGGCAGTGAGAAACTCAGTTGGAGAGCGCTTGATAGCGTCCTTTAAGAGACAAGCAGCCTTGAGATCGGTCTCCATGTCAATAACGTGATCGATGCTGCGGTTCTTTACCCATTTAAGCCTCACCTTCGCCACACTGCGACGCTGCACAAAAACAGGATAAAGACTGTCGCTTTTTGTGCTGGTGGTGGCTTGCTCAAGTGCGTTTCTACATACTAACAGATTTCCAACCGAGAACAATGATCTGTGGGTTCTGGGAATCATTGTCCGTGGTTATCAGTTTTGGAGACGGAAATACAGTAAGGGCTTAATGTTCGATCCGATGGACTGATGGATGGTTATCGATTCCAAATTGAACCGGACAACCAGACCAGGTAGGGTTCAACCGGTTGACCCAGCTCAACGACTTAATCTCATGCGAAACTGGATATTATGAATATCATTTTAGTATAGGTACTAAATTTGGTTATTTTATAGTATTGTATTAGCATCGACTAGTAATGAGTATCGTTTAAGATAATTTTAAAAATTATAAAACAGTTCCCAATTTCTAAAAAAATTACAAAATAATTCATCAATTATATAATTTACCCACATTAATTCATAATTTAACTCCAAAGAAAATCTTAACAAATGATTAATATAATTATAAAAACAAATATTATGTATAATTGCCCACTTTAAATTATAATTTAATTCCAAAAAACCTAACAATAGTTAATATAGTTATAAAATAAACATGATTATATAAAATTTCCTGATTAAATAAACTTATTTGGCAGTTAGCCCTAATAAGTAATTATATATAAGAACTCTCCCTAATTCTTATTAGATATTCCCTAATTATTTTACATAATAGTGTAATACAAATAAACGGTAAGTTGGTAACATTTTAATTTTTAACCCAAGTGGAGTGGTTTGAGTAATAGAGACTTAACGACCAAAGACTAGTGACTGGCGACGTTGTAATTGTCGACGGAGCCTGGAGCGGACAATGGTGATGGCAGTGGCAGTGGCAGTGGCAGTGGCAGTGACAAGGGAGCTAGTGAGTGGTGACACTGTGACAGACGAATGACAAGAGAGAACTGGTGAGTGATGACTTGTAATGGTGAGACTTCCAACATACTGTTGGCAACATTGGATGGAGTGGTTGGATGACTTCTAAATGGGAGGGAAAGAGCGCGAGAATATTAGGGTTGGGGGCAATTGTTGTAGTGCCACTTCTTGTGTTATGTTTAGTAGTGGGAATGACAGTTGTATGATTTTTGCAATTTGACCCTCATATTATTTAATTTTATCAATTCATCATGTGCGTTTTTTATTTTTATGTGTTATTTATTTTGATATATGTATTTATTTATTTTTACAGATAAATAGAAGAAAGTTCAAGTTCTCCTGATCAATTCACTTCTGGAAGATACAATGATCTAGTTTGAGCTTATGCTGCATTGATTCCCATTATGAAGAAACATACTATTTGCTTATTTTGTAACAAGCATTTGAAACGTGGAGGAATCACCCGATTAAAAAAAATAGCTGGGATTAAAGGAGATGTGAAACCTTGTAAAAAAGTAAGTCATAATGTGAAATAGCAGATGAAAACATTGCTTGATGAATATCAATATGAGAGAAATATAAGGGAAATGTTGAATTTTGAAATTAGTAGTGGAAGTTCGTTTTCTAGTTTCTGTGGTGATTTTGGAAATATTGAAGGTAGAAGTGGTAGTGGTAATGGTAGTGGTAGTGGTAATGTTCCATCTCAGGCTCAAGAAGAAGTACCTGAATCTGATGTGAGGAAGAGAAAAAGGTAAGTGACTAGTTTCTTTGCACCACGAACAACTCCTAGAGCTCAACCATTAATTCATAGCGTAATGCAATCAAGAGATGTGGCTCACAATGTCGATATGGCAGTAGCTAGATAATGGTATGATACAGGTTCGTCATTCAATACTTCTCAGTCTTATTATTATCAACTTATGATGGATGCAATAGCCTCTTATGGTCCAAGATACAAAGGTCCTTCAATTGATGACTTGCAAGGTAAACTTTTAAGTTGTGCTGTTTTTTAAATTAGAAGTTATTTGGCTAAAAGAAGAGTGAATTGGGGTACTTATAGATGTTCAATCATGTGTAATGGTTGGACAAATAGGAAACAAAAGCCTATTATAATTTTTTTGGTTTATTTTACAAATCGCTCTATATTTTTGAAATCTATTGATGCATCTGACCTTATTAGAAATACTAAGACTTTGTTTGCGATATTTAATGAAATTGTGAATGATGTAGGGGCGGAAAACATTATTCTGTTTATTACTGACAATGATTCTGCTTATAAAGGAGTAGGAAAAAAAGTTGTAGAATACGTATAATTTAATTTTTTGGATTCCTTGTGTTACACATTGCATGGACCTAATGATGGAGAATAAAAGGGATCATAGGTATTTTCCCTGTTATCGATGAGACTAAGCAGAAAGCTAAAAAGGTGACAAAGTTCATTTATAATCGTGCATGTGTATTGAATTTGATGAGAAAGGAATTTACCAACGGTAAAAATTTGTGTCGTCTTACTGTGACAAGATTTACCACAAATTTCTTATCACTTCAATCTTTTTTTGATGAAGAAAAAGTTAAGACAAATTTTTAAAAGTGATAAGTGAATTGCATCTTAAGAGGCTATGTCTAATATTGAAGTGGAGGTTTGTAATATTATGTTGGAAGATAGAGAATTTTAGTCTCAATGTCAATTTGTTATCCAAGTTTTTGAGCCTTTGGTTAGGGTGCTTCACTTGGCTAATAGTGAAGAAAAGCCAACAATGGGTTATATTTTTGATGCCATGGAGAAAGTGACGGAAGCAATCAAGGTCAATCTAAAACATAGGTATTCTTTATACACACCATATCTTTCAATCATTAATGAGAGAAGGGAAAAACAACTTTCTTCTCTATGGTTTGCCGATGGGGTATTTTTAATTCTTAGTGTCTATTTTAGACTGGATCTTACTAAGCAAGCTGAAGTTAATGGATGAATGCTTTTAACTATGACAACAATTGTTAACATTAACGTGATGCAAGATCTTTTAAGCTCACAAATGGAGCTTTACAAGTTGTCTTATGAGAATTTTGGAATGTCTATTACTATTTGACAAAGAGGAAAACTTTCTCCAGATATTACTTATTTTCTTTTTCTTTTTTATTGAAAATTAATTATCACTTTATTTTGTTTATAACACTACTTTTGTTATCTTATGACTTACAGTTTCTTAGTGGGATCAATTTGGAAATGGTGTTATAGAATTGAAAAGGTTTGCAATTCGGATTTTAAGTCAATATGTGAGTGCAACAGGCTGTAAATGAAACTGGAGCATATTTAAATTTATCCACTCAAAGAAAATGAATAGATTGGAGCATAATAGGTTAAATGACTTGGTTTTTGTTCATTACAATTTAAAACTTCAAAAAAAGGTATGATATTTTCATTATTATCATTATTAATTTTGATATAATTTCTTATAATTTTCTAATAATTTAATTTAATTATGTACTAGGAGTTTTCATAGCACAACTAGTTCAACTAATCTAATTTCCATTGATAACATTGATCTTTTGGCAGATTGGATTTTTGAAGAACCGAATTTGGCAAATATGAATGACTTAGAGGATAATCTTGGGTGGAAAAACATTGACATGTCATTTAGTGCATTAAATTTGAGTGATAATGATAATGAAGCTCCTTTTAATGATGAGGATTTTATACCAAATGATCACTGGGGTCAGTGCAGTTATAGCGAGTATCCTCTAGTTAATGATTGAATTTCGTTCCAGGTTTTTGTTTTTCCTCTTCTTTTAATTTTACTTATATTTGATGTTTATGTTAAATTCTATATATGTAATGTAATTGTAAATGTTTTTGTTTCAATTTTAACTTCTACTTGATTGTTCCTTCGTCATGAACTCTTTCTGTAAATTATTTAAGGATATTTATTGTTCTTTTTATTGGATGTTTTGATGCAATTATTATTTATTAAAATAATGAAATTGTGCTATTCTAATATTTTAAAAACTTTGTATTATTCTTAATTTTATATTTGTATGATGATGATTGTCTTTTTATATTAATTGTGGTTATTATTTATATGTTAAATATTTAAAAATAATGTTATTTCATATTAATTGTGATTATTATTTATTATTATAATTTTTTAAAACATGGCTGATGTAAACAGTAAATTAGTAAAGTATACAGTACAACTGTACAATATACTAATGAAATATTTTTCAAAATTTAGATACTATTTTATAAATTTAAAAAATTACCCGAAATGGTACCCGATATTGACCGGTACTGGTACAGTACTGTACCAGAACTCAATCCGATACTAAGTCCCGTACGGTATTCACAACTTTGCGTAAAACATTAGAAAGTGTAATATCCTTATTTTACAGACATTTACAAAATGGGACTCTAATTTATAAATTTCAGCTACTTTTCATTTCGGAGCTAGCTCCTTCATATACTTTATGCACCTGTAGAATTTCTCTAGTCCAACAAATCTTGTTATGGATGAATGTGTACTTGCTTATGCTATCCCTTTGTTACTTTTGTGATTTCTTTCCCTCCATAATGAGTAGATACAACCGTTAAAAGCCATTTTAAGGATGACTCCATTATTTCTCTAACTTATTGATCTTTTTTTTTGGAAACGGAAGAACCCGCAACCGCTATCATTTGGATGCACACTGGGTAAATCTCCGGATTGACACAATAGCCTACAAATCACGCCAACTGGGTGCTTCACACTAGGCAAGCCCTGTACGACAGGCTCGATTGAGAGAGCGTAGGTAGGGGGAATCGCAAATAGGATCTTTTGGCTCCATGCCCCTCCACTCCACCAACTCGACCACCTCTTAGGGGACCTAACTTACTAATCGTTTCACTCATTCAGTCTAGAATATCCTTCCAGTCAGTTACCATATAAAACACATTCCACAATTGTTGTATTCTAAACCGAAGTGTCAATGAAAAGTTACATTCGAATAAAAGATGAGAAACGGTTTCAAGAGTTGACTTACATAATAGGCAGAAAAGGTCTGTTAGTGTTTTGTCCTTGGTCCTTAATCTTTGTTTAACTGTCAACAATGTTACAATTGGGGCCTTAGGAATTAAGGTTTTCTCTCGCACCACCTTGTACCATTTCACTTTAGGGCTATGTTTAGTTGGGTGGTTGTTAATGAAATGGAATGTAATGTAATATTATTCCATCGTTTAGGAGGAGGGTTTATAATGGAATGAAATGGAATAGGATGGAAGGGGAGGGTTTCACATTACTTCCTATTTCATTCTAAACAGTAAAAATAAGTAACTTCCAATTTGAGGGGTTTTGGGTGAAATGTAAAATTATAAACGATATTTCACTATATTATATTATAAACCCTTCTTTCAAATAACATTTTACAATATTATATTATGAATCTTTTCATCCCTCCCAACCGACAATTTTCTAATATTCTATCCATTTACATTCCATTCTATTAAAAACCTTACATCCAACCAAACATAACCTAAGAGATGTAAGCTTGAAGATTTCCATGCAAAAGGAGTTCCATAACACTTTTTTCTTACTCATTTGTTTTAGGTGAATAATTAGGAAAGAATTGAACCAACCTTCCTACACTTCTCCCACTGTACCACCAATTTTGCCTATCTATAACTGATTTAACTTTGGAGTTAAAAGGAAATATATGTCTTAGCTGATTTAATTCCTCCCTTATCTCAAGAGGGCTACCATTAATTCAATTATCATACCAAAGCTAGGCAAAGTCCTCATTTCCCACTCGATATTTAATAAGAGGACGGATAATTTCCTTTTTCCTTCTTAATCAAGCACTAAGAATGTTCCTGTTCTTAATTGCCAAAATGAGGTATCCTTTAAATAATATCAATTGACCCATTTGGACCAAAAGGCTTCCTTACCACTGCAAATTCTATAAATTTTTTTAGCTATCAAAATTGTTTAAATCATATGAATTGAGGCTAATTCTATCCCACGTTCCTTTTTTTTAAGACCTAATGTTTTCCATCTAACTTTAGCTCTCTTGGAGTTTTTTGCTTTACTAGATCACAAGAAGTTTCGAATGCATTTTTCAATCTCCCTATTAAGCTTTATAGGTAAGAAAAGATGAGAACTCCAGTGGTTATGCAAATTCCTCAAGACTAAAGAAATAAGCTACAACCTCCCAGTATAAGTTAAAGGCTTATTTTATGTCAATTGTTAATTATATTTTTAAACATTTCTATATGGGGAAAGATTTCTTCATATCTTTTTTTCTTGGAAGATAGTGGGCCTCCCAAAAATTTAAAAGGCGTGTCGTTAATCTCCAATCCTGCTATTGAGCTCAGTTAATTCCTATTAACAACATCCCCTGATATATAAACTTTGCTCTTCTGATAGTTCATCTTCAACGAGTAGGGATCCACTCTAATAAGTAAAATTAAATCATTCATGAAAGCCAAATGAGTGATTTTCATCTCCTTACATTTTTTTGTGGTCTATGAATCTTATGTCATTTTGTTGTCTTCACTTGGATAACTCTAGATAGGACCTCAATAGCTAAAGTGAATAGGTAGGATGAAAGATGATCCCCTTGCCTAATTCCTTTAGTTGATTTGATTAACCAAGTGGGGTACCCATTAATTAGAATATTAAAGGAAACCAAGGTTATACAAGAATGTATCCATTCTATCAACTTCAGGGGATAATCAAACGTCTATAGACTCTTAAGTATGAAGCTTTACTGAATAGTGTATGTTGGGAGATATCCACTTGGATATTTCTTAGGTGTTAACGACTCCTAAAAGTTAGCTAAATTAGATCAATTGGAATATTATATACATATATTAGTTTCCTAAAATAGCTCTCTGTACTCTTATAAATACTTGTACCGATGTGTTGGCAGACAATTCAGTAAGAAATACCTCTATTTAGCTTATAGTTTCTAAATGGTATCAAAGCATACCTGAAAAGACCTAAACCCTAGCTGCCACATACTTTTTCTAATTCTACCCATCTATGTCAACCATGTTCGACATCTTTGAATCCTCCAACCCAACCATTCGAACACCTCCACCTGATAATCCTACCTCAGATTATCATTCCATTCAGATCACTACTATATGACTGAATGGAAAGAATTTTATTCGTTGGTCCCAATTAGTTAGAATGTAAAGTGGTAGAGGCAAGATTGGATGTCTGACTAGTGACAAGAAGGAACTTGCTGCTGATGATCCTACACATGGAATATAGGATGCTGAAAACTCTATGATTGTGACGTGGCTGGTGAATTTTATGAAGGAGGATATCTGTAGCACCCCACTCCTGCAATGACCCGAACCCAATATCTATGGTGATATTCGAGTCCGTGCCCCGCGATAGTGGCGTGCTAAAGCACTCAATTGGTTAGAAATCGGTTTTTTTGAAATCACAACACAATATATGCGAAAATCGATACTCAAATTGGGCCCTTATTCATTCATAAACATTGTCACTTAACACAATATTCAATAGCCATTCGGCCCCTTTCACAATTACAAACCACTTGGGTCATTTCAAAAATACAAATTTATACAAAAGTTCCGAAATTTACAATTCAATACAACATAGGGAAAACACAAATGCAGACGCGAACTGATCCCAACCTCTATCCTTCACTTGTATGCTATAAGTATACTCCCGCTGGCCTAACGGGGTATTCTTCTGATCTTGAAAATATTTGCAAATTTTGGGTGAGTTTTGCGAACTTAACGAGTGACCATCATCGATGGCTCACCCAGTCACATAACACATAATTCACACACATCTCATTTTATTTCACATTCAATATATTTAATCATTCATACTATGTATCATAATTCACATTTTTCATTATGCATATGCAGTGCACATGAGACTCCCTTTCCATTTGTTACTTTGTTGTGACCGAGTGCCTGAACTGTCCCGTATCCATTGGATACCGGGCTCATTGATAACTGTCCCATATAGGGCTCATTAAACGTTGAGCCTGAGGCTCTGATTCACTTTTGAGCTCAAGACTCTTTTTCACACGTTGAGCTTGTAGCTCTGATCGGTGGCTACTACGGTCACAACTGCCATTATGTTTCATACATTCATGCAATAGAATGCATCAATCACATTTGAATGTTCCCATTCACTCACTTTTACATGTCATCGGACCGTAGTTCGGCATTCAATATTAAAGTTGAGAATCCACACTTTTATTCATATGCAAATACACATTCCTAATACATTTCACAATCACATAAGTACACGTAATTCATCCAATTCACATTCAATAGCACTTCAATATTCAAATCAAACATCACAATCATTAGACCTTCTTTCCGAAAACTAGCATAAGCAATCACATCTACATAATCATTCAATAGTCAATTAATGCAAAAGTTCAAATAACAAATAATAAAGTGAGACCATCTCGGTCTACTCACAGTACGCTCCATATTAGCATTTGCTTTCAAATTCTGGAATGCCTGTATGCGGACACTTGACCTGTACAACCCATTTATGCAAAATACCCATTTCACACTCATCAATAATTGCACACATATAAGTATTCATTTATTCACAATTAAATAAATAGGCTATATATAATGCATGCTCAATGACAATCCCGGGTATATGTTCTAGAACACATATCATGCTCATTCCCATTTCAAAATTACACTTCATTTGTACATGATCATTTTAAATTCTCCTTTCAATCTTTTACCCTTTTCATGTGTCCAGCTTATTCATAAGCTTACACCTCAAGAACACTTGGTTACTTTATATCACAACTTAATTTCTTGTCATCTCTTTTCTAACCTCACATGATCTCATAATATCCAATTCTCATTCATATTT
>JANVCL010000004.1:22009196-22021272 GCA_026546855.1 Erythroxylum incrassatum
ATGTAAAATATTTAAAAATTATTGTTATTTCAAATTAATTGTTATTATTATTTATTATTAAGATTTTTGAAAGCATGATTGATGTAAACAGTAAATTAGTCAAGTATATAGTACAACTGTATAATATACCAATATGAACTATTTTACAATTTTTAAAAATTTTAGGTACTATTTTATAAATTTAAAAATTTTCTGAAACGATACCCAATATCGACCGGTACTGATATAGATCTATTTCAAAGCTCAATTTGTTATTGAGCCGGTATGGTATTCAAAACTTTCGGTCAAATTATAAAAGTTTATTTGTAAAATATAAAAGAAAGAACGGGTAGAATTAATGACTACTGGGGCAGGTTTTTTATGAATAGTAAGCAAGCATAAAAACGAAATACATGTACGCAATGTACTGAACTAGAGAGCAGTCATCAATGGAAGCGAGTGTGGAAGAAGATGAACAAACATGGAACAGAGAAAAAGTCCCAAGAGTGATGAGGATTGTGAGTACAAGACTTTCTCAAAGAGACCTCGTCTCTCTTCTCCTTGTTAGCCCTTGGTTGTATCGTATTCTCATCTCCTATCCTTCTCTCTGGCTGGTACAGTCCTCTTTCTTTTCCCAACCCTCCGATTCATAACTCTTAGTTAGTTTTCAGTTTATTTCAATATTTAGGATCTGGGTTTTTGTGACTTTTGTCAAAGGTTCTCGATTTTCGTGAGATGACTAACGCTGGCGATCGACTCGTTGCTGCTCTTTCACTGGTAAATTCCTAGTAAAGCTTGATTGCTAAACTAGTGCTAATGCTTTCTTAGTATAGGTGAAGTAACTTGGTTGTTTTGTAGTTTATGGGATAGCGGTAGTAATGGCTCTCCTTATTTGAATTGGAGTCTTAATGGCTTTATTTATATCTCATTGAAATTTAGGACGAGAGCATTTCCTTGATGGTATTGTTTGCTTTTAAGTTGTAGACGTTCCTGTATACTTATATATATTTGTTTTGTAGTCTAGATATCGGCATGTGAAGGGGATAAACCTTGAATTTGCTCAGGGTATTGAAGATATACATCTTGAAGTCCTCAGAAGCAAGGTATGCGTCTCGCATTTGGCTGCAAGTATTATAAATAAATTGTTTCTGAAGGTTGTATCGTTTTGCGTTTAAACATCTCAGCGTTTTGAACCCCTTCAAAGCCTGGAATCTTTAAACCTGAATGGGTGCCAGAAGATATCTGATGATGGATTAGAAGCTATATTCAGTGTTTGTTCAAAACTGAAAGCTTTTTCAATCTATTGGAATGTGAGGTACTTTAAATTTGCTAAGATTCTGCAAGCTTAAATATCTCACCTGAATGTGGCATTTCGTTTCTTCTTTTTATCATTGATTAATATTTTGTATGTTTACTTGTGCTTCAGGGTAACTGACGTTGGTATAAAGCCTTTGGTTGAGAATTGTAAACATGTCGTTGTTTTGAATTTAAGTGGCTGCAAGGTAATTGATTACAGCCTGAATTCAATTTACTTCTGTTTTGCATTTTCAGCAAGACTACTTGAAGAATGCAATTGTGTCTTTGTTGGATCTCTGTAGAAATTGTATTGCCATTCGATCACCTTTGTAGCATTATAGGCATAATGACATATTTACATATTGCTTTCTAAATTCTGAAAGGACATGCACCTTCCCATTCTTTGTTGGCGATTATTATGCACCCACAATGAAATGAGGTAGTGCGATATATAGTCATCAAATGTTCCATCAAATTTTACAAATATAATTTGGGTTTGTTTTCTCCACCTTTTGGGTGTAATCTTTTACGTTGCAGAATATTTCGGACAAGAGTTTGCAGTTAATAGCTGACAATTATAAAGATTTAGAGTCACTGAACTTGACCCGGTATGTAGCTAATTGATTTTAATGTTACTGGTGAAGCTCATATAGCTAAAAACATGTCTCTTATCAATGTTATTCTAGTATGAATGATGTAATGAAGTAAATTATCTACAGAAGTAGATGTGAAAGGATGGGCAAATGACGATATTATATCAAAATTGTCTCAGAATGAATTTTTGGTGCTGTTGATATTGAGTAGTACTAAAAAATAACTATGGTTTCATGAGACTGTATGCTTCTAGTAATGATGTTGTTTCTCCTAGGTGCATCAAGCTTACGAATGTTGGTTTGGAACAAATATTGATGAAGTGCTTCTCTCTCCAAAGTTTAAATCTTTATGCACTTTCCAGGTCACAAATGTTCTTTTAAGTGCTGTTGCAAAGCATAGATTTATGCTTATAATTCTTGTTCTGAGCAATGTTCCTATCTTATTTTCTTATTTCAGCTTCACAGAAACGGCTTACAAGAACATATCAAATTTAGCCCACTTAAGAATTTTAGATTTATGTGGTGCACAGGTGAGAATCAATGTTGCTGATCAAGCTTTTACATCTTCTATCTTTATTTTGAGGTCGATCATAACCTAAAATTGGATTTCCAGTATTTATCTGATGAAGGACTTTCCAGTATAGCTAAGTGCAAAAGTCTTGTCTCTCTCAATTTGACTTGGTCAGTTAAATATCTGTCCTTCAGAAATTTCTTTAATAACAAGAAACAGTTAGTTAAGAACATCTTGAATATCTTCAATAGGTGTATACGTGTTACTGATTTGGGGGTCATAGCTATTGCTGAAGGTTGCACCTCTCTGGAATTTCTCAGGTGATCCTTTTTTCTGCTGGTCAATTTAAGTTGAAAAATAGTTCTTCTTGGCCCTTCTTGTTTTTCCTATTTTTTTATTTCCATACGACTCATTACCTTTGTGCTTTCTGATATTTTCTCTTGCAACAGACTCATAAACTACTTTCTCCCAACATTTTTTAAAAAATTTTGCCACCTCTAAGTAGCCAGTTAACTTGAGGTTAAGGAACTTCTAGTATTCAAAATAAAACTAAACAAAATAGGAATGCTCATCAAAGTGGCAATGTACTACTGGATAACATTTTTTAGGAGGCTGAGCTTGACTTAAAAGGCATTAAATCTCCTGTTGGCATATTATCTGGATTGCGTAATTCTTTGTGTGCATAACATGAATTTTGGAGCATATTGGCATCTTTGCAATTATTGTTGGATGCAAAGTTAGCTTAAAAAGCAATTCACGAGCTCAAATTTATTGTTACAAATTTGCACTTTGCTCTTGTATTAATTTTGTTACTGATATCATTGAAATAATCAATGCAGCTTGTTTGGAATAGTTGGTGTGACTGATAAGTGCCTGGAGGTCCTATCAAGATTTTGCTCCAAAACCATCACAACCCTTGATGTTAATGGTTGCATAGGCATCAAGGTATTGCTCTTCTTCTCAGTGAAGAAGGTTTCCTTAACTATATTTGAAATTAAATCGTTACGTGTTAAGGCATCTTTTTACTTGTCTAATGAAAGATTTTGACAATAGTGTTCTTGTAGCGTTAAGGACCAAATCCCCTCCTCTCTTAGAGTGTCGATCTAAGGTAGTTAGGTTAGCAGAATAAAAGGAAAAGATCTACAGTTAGGAGGGAAATGTAAGTAATGTCTATCCAAGTAAATGCATAAATAAGTTCTTCATTAGCATAACTAGTTTTATTACTTTCTGCTCTTCCACCACAATTATTTGGCCCTTACGTTGTCACCATCTTGACTTTCACTACCACGTGCAAATCCTATCTGCTCCCATTGCTAATGCTACCAACGCCATTTTGCCCTCATAATCCATGTAACTACCCGTACCCTTAAGAGCCTTCTGTTGCAACCATTACTGAAATTTATTAATCTCTGCGACACTAGTTTTACTTCAGAATTGTCGAAAAATGCCAATACCACTGCAATCATTTGCATCATTCTAGACCATTTCCATTTCCCTGCTTGTCATCATCTAACCATCTCCATTCTTCAAATAAAGGAGGAATAGCTGTCACCATTTCCTTTAATTAGAAAAGAAGATTTAAACTAGTTTTGTTTTTAACCTTACACCTCAATAGTCCACAATCGCTCATGCGACAGTTGTTTGCAAAGACAACCAAAACTGCTTGAAGAGAAAAGCTCTCATCTTTTGACCATGATTGAATATATATAATAGTTATCTTGCAACTACTAAATCCACAGCCCCTCGTTTCTGAGTGAGAAGAGGAAAGAGTAAAATATCTCTTGCTCCTATTTACTTTTGCTAGAATTAGTATGAAGAAGCTAGAATTAAACTTGTTACGAGACATATAGGAGAAGCTTATAGCTTATTTTCCTTATGTAACTTGAACAATGCCTGACATTTGAAGCATGCACATTTTGGTTTCTTCCAATTCTGTGTAGATAGAAACTAGCTATATCTATTCATATAGGACTCCCTGCCAATTTTGTGCTGGTACTGGAATCATTTTCCTTGATTTAGGTTCTGCCATATTCAAGATAAACAAAAACATTCTTTGCCACAGGGTGTGAATAGGGAAAAGAATGGAAGAAAGACCAATTAGATGTGTTTATGATAATTTTCAAATGAAATGTGTAAAACTGCTCATTTCTTGTTTTATATCTCTTATGGGTTTAATTCAAAGTTTTAACTACACAAATTTTTGCTGTAGAGGCGGAGCCGTGATGAATTGCTTCATTTGTTTCCTCATCTCAGATGCTTCAAAGTGCACAGCTGACATGCTACAACATGTTTTTATTATATACATACTACCCTTCAAATCTAAATATTGTGGGGAGCAATAGACATTGTAAGCCATCTTCTTGTCCTCTACAATTGGTAAAGTTACATGATTGAAATAGGATCATGCAGAATAACAGCTGCACAGAAGTTGATGACATTTCTGCATAACTGACCTTTAGCTACATTGTAGAAGATTATGGATGAACAAGAGGGTTGTTCATA
The DNA here is from genome assembly GCA_026546855.1 of Erythroxylum incrassatum. Classification (NCBI taxonomy): domain Eukaryota; kingdom Viridiplantae; phylum Streptophyta; class Magnoliopsida; order Malpighiales; family Erythroxylaceae; genus Erythroxylum; species Erythroxylum incrassatum. Next base: position 22,014,078 of record JANVCL010000004.1, read on the forward strand.
TGAACTAGCATCATATTATCATTATATCTTGAATACTAGGTGCCCGTAGCTTAACCCCCCTTCCAAAAATTCAGTCTTGTTACGGTCCCGAGTCTTCAATCGAGTCACTGGATGATGAACCGGAGGTTTTTCTTCCAACAAAGGGTTTTTACCCTTGTTCTTCCTCCTGGATGTACCTATAATTGGTGATCCAACACAGGTCGTCGAAGGGAGCTGCAACCTTGAAACTCATTTAAGAGAGAGTTTCAAATCTCTTGGTTTTTCTAATAAATTCTGCCTCATTATTGCTGAATAACTCCCTCTTTATAGGGAAATCTCCTTACAATAATGAAGACTAGAATATAACTAAACAATGATTCAGATTCCTTAATAGACTCCCTTTCTTAATAAAACTCCTACTGCCAACTAGAATTCCTAACAAAGCAAGAATTTAGATTCCTTAATAGACTCTCTTTCCTAATAAAACTCCTACTGCCATAAAATAAGGAAGTAACAGAGCAGAACTGGAAATAACTAAAATTAGACCACCTAGGATTCCTTATTTCACACGGAATCGGTATATTAGGGAGTAGTCTTTTTGCGTTGTTCATATTTTTGACCCACGAATGCGTCCGCAACATTACTCCCCTCCTCCATAAAAAGCTTGTCCTTAAACTTAAAGTCTGGAAATGCCATTTTGAACTCCACGACATCTTCCCAAGTAGCATCCTCTGTCATATCTCCACTCCCCTGGACCAAAATTTCCCAACGGCCTCTATTCAATTGAGTCCGCAAAATGGCCATAGGACTGGTCACAACTTGACCTTCTTCAAGCGGAGGTAGCGTTGGAGGTTCACCGGGTATCTCACCCTTGAAGGCTTCAATAATGACACGTGAAAAACATTATGCAGCTTGCAGTCCAAGGGAAGCTCTAGTTGGTATGCTACGGTACCAATGCGTTTTGTCGCCCGGAAAGGTCCATAGAACTTGGGTGCAAGTTTATGTGTAATGTGGCTGGCAATTGTCTTTTGACGATAAGGATGTAAATGCAACCACACATAAGTACTAGGAGTGAATGTCACATCACGATGTCCTTTGTCATAGACGGTCTTCATTTGTTGCTGTGCTTGTTGGAGTTTGGTGTGAATTGCAACTAAAGCTTCATTGCGACCAAGAAGTGTTTGATCCACCGCATCTACTCGAGAAGTTCTTGCAACATAAGATGTCAAACTCAGAGGCTTCCTTCCATATACTACGTGAAATGGAGATGTTTTAAGGGCTGTGTCGAAGGACGTGTTGTAACAAAATTCAGCCTAAGGAATCCATTCTACCCACTTCTTAGGTTGGTCTCCAGCAAGGCAACGCAAGTACATTTCAATGGTTTGATTAAACACCTCGATCTGCCCATCAGATTGTGTTCGATATGCGGAGGCGAAATTAAGATTGGTTCCGCATAAACGAAACAACTCCTTCCAAAAGGTACTTGTAAAAAGGGTATCTCGATCACTAATAATAGATTCAGGAATGCCATGTAGTCACACAATATTTTCAAGGAATACCCTTGCAACAATGCAAGCATTGTACGGATGTGCCAATGGAATAAAGTGAGCATATATTGAGAATCGATCAACCACCACTAATAACACAGTTTTACCCAACAATTTTGGTAACCCGTCAATAAAATCCATTGATATATCCGACCAAACCTGGTGAGGTAATTGTAACGGTTGTAGTAAACCGGTTGGACTCAAATGTTCAGCTTTATTACGTTGGCAAACTAGGCATGCTGAGATGTATTACTTCATGGTGTTCTTCGTGCCAGACCAATAAAAATCCTTGCAAATTCACTGCAACGTCTTCTCAACACCTTCGTGAGTATTATCATGGATTCCTGATAATATAGCACTGATCAAGGAAGAGGTTGGTAATAGGTGAATGTGATCTCGAAAGAACACCATTCCATCACGCAAAGACCAACCTGGTTCTGATGTACCTTGCTCAATTCTCGATTTAATTTCCAGTAAAGTGGCCGAATCTTTAATCTTTGCTTGAATCTCATCAAACAAGACAACCTGTGGTTGAGTTATTGGGTACAATAGCCCACAATCTTCTTCACGTCTTGACAAAGAGTCTGCTACAGTGTTTGACCGACTAGCCTTATATTCCACTCGAAAATTGAATCCCATTAACTTGCTAAGCCAATGTTGTTAGGGGATGTGGACAACCGCTGTTCAAGTAAATACTTGAGACTAAAGTGATCTGTTCGAACGATAAAAGAACAACCCCAAAGTTATGGTCTTCAATGTTGGACTGCCTTCACTAACCCGATTAATTCTTGCTCATACGTTGCAAGTTTAAGATGACGATCTACTAATTTCCTGGTAAAGAAGGCAATGGGATGTCCCTTTTGTTGCAGGACTGCTCCTATTCCTACACCAAACGCGTCACATTCAACTACAAACTCTTCCTCAAAATTAGGTAAACTCAGCACTGGGGCAGCTGTTAAGGCTTTCTTTAGCACGTCAAAGGAGGCTCGAGCCGCATCATTCCATTGAAAGGCTTGTTTCTTTAGCATATTTGTCAAAGGGGCAACAATTTGACCATAATGAATTTTCGGTAATAACCTGTCAAACCCAAGAATCCACGCAAGACTTTGATAGTTTGAGGTTGAGGCCAATCAACGACCGCTTGAATTTTACTTGCATCGGTGGAAACACCTCCTACTGATACCACATGGCCTAAATAAGAGACTTGTGGTTCTCCAAACAGGCACTTTGACTTCTTAAGATAGAGATGATGGGCCCTCAATAGTTCAAAGACAATTTGTAGATGCATCAAATGGCTCTCCCAGGAGCTGCTGTACATAAGGATATCGTCAAAAAAAAAAAACAAGCACAAATTGACATAAATGGGGTCAAAATACCTCGTTCATTAATGCTTGAAAGGTGGAAGGGGCATCGATTAGTCCAAAGGCCATGACAGGTAACTTAAAATGGCCATGGTGAGTTCGGAAAGCTGTTTTTTCCACATCTCGAGGATCCATTCGAATCTGATGATAACTGGATCGGAGATCAAGCTTAGTAAAAAATTTTGCGCCATGCAACTCAACCAACAATTCATCAACTACTGGGATGGGAAATTTATCCTTTATAGTTTTATCGTTCAGCTCCCGGTAATCGACACAAAATCGCCATGTGCCATCGAGCTTGCGAACTAGCAGTATAGGGGAGGAGAATGGCGAACGTCTAGGTCGGATAATGCCTTGTTGTAGCTTTTGCTGATATTGTTTTTTAATCTCATCTTTTTGAAAGTGAGGATATCGATAGGGTCGAACCACCACGGGGGTTGTATCTGGCTGTAAATTAATACGATGATCGCATGGTCGGATGGGTGGTAGTCCTATCGACTCTTGAAATAATTCCTCAAAAGATGCCAGCATTTTCTCCAAGTCCTTCTCTTGAGGTTGTGCTGCTTGAGGATGATTTATTGGTAAGTGTGAGGGTTGCGGCTGTCCCTGTAACATAACTGGGTTGCCCGCTTTCTCGAAGCGCATTGTTAGGGACGTAAAATCCCATAAAACTGGCCCCAATGTTTGTAGCCACTGTATAACTAATACCTAATCAAAACCAGCCAAAGGAATCACATAAAAACCAGCCTTGAAAGGATAATTGGTGACTGAAAACTGTACGTTGGTGCATTTGCCTAATCCCACAACTTGCTCCCCATTTGCTACAACCACTTTAAGGTTCATTTGGCGTTGAATGTGAATTCCTAAACTTCGAGTTGCTGTCGAACTAATAAAGTTGTGAGTACTACCCGAATCCATCGAACTAGTTAATGGCTGCTCACAAATTATTGTCGTTAATTGCATTGTTCTAGCATGTTGTTTGCCTGTAATAGCATGTAAGGATATCGCCGGAGTACTTTCTTCTTCCTTTGAGTCTCCTTCCTCTATGTCTTCTATTTCCAGCCAAAATAGCTTCTTGCATTGATGTCTATGAACATATTTTCATCACAATTATAACACAATCCTTGAGCCCTACGAGTGGCCATCTCAACTCTTGTTAATCTCTTAATAAATGGAGTTGAAGCTCTGCTTGAATTGGTTACTGTACTGCCAACAACAGTGTCCGATTTGGAATTATTTGAAGTTCCCCTTGAATTGAAGTTGGTGGTAGGATTTATGCCTTTCTTCATGTTTTGGGTGAGTTGTAATTTTCTTTCAAAAGCCCTGGCTAAATTCATGGCATGTAACAAGTTCAGTGGATTGTGCAATTTTAGGTCAATGGGGATATTCTCCTTTAATCCTATTGTCAACATGTCGACCTGCTGATCAGCTCATACCGAGCTTGCTCGTGCTAATAAGGTTTGAAATTCTCATTGGTACTCTTCTACGAAACCTGTTTGTTTGAGGTTAATTAACTCTCCTAAAGGGTTGCTCCACAAGGGTGGTCCCAAGCGAAGGGTACAATTCTGCCTAAATGTCTTCCATGTCATGTTCGGTTCCTCCTATTCAATTTGGTAAAAGCATAATTGGGCTTCCCCAGTCATATGAAATGTTGCTAGACCAACTTTGTCTCCCTCAGCCATTCTCTGATTAGCAAAGAATTTAACGCACCTATGGAGCCACACCAATGGGTCACATGCTCCACCATAGGTGGGGAAATTTATCTTCGTATACCGCAGCACAAAACCTCCTGTTCCTCTGCCATTCATGCCTCCTTTATTGCTACTGTTTTCTTCATCAATGTGAGGATTCTGGTTTTGGTTGGAGCCTGCATTGCTTCTGTCCCCAACGTCAACTCCTTTACCACAGCTGCTGGCACGAATTAAAGTTTCAAGTTGCTGTGATAATTGTTGAAGTTGAGCCGCCATCCTTGCCTTTGCAGTGACCCGCCTTGATTCTGCTGTTGCTATTTTAGCATCAGTTTGAGATTGGTTTTCACTTAAAAGATTACGTAACCGTTCTTCTACGATGTTCTCGTCCATGGTGAGTGGCTCTGATTCCAAATTGTTACGGTCCCGAGTCTTTGATCGAGTCACCGGACGATGAACCGGAGATTCTTCTTCCAACAAAGCGTTTTTACCCTTGTTCTTCCTCTTGGATGTACCTATAATTGGTAATCCAACACAGGTCGTCGAAGGGAGCTGCAACCTTGAAACTCGTTAAGAGAGAGAGTTTCAGATCTCTTGGTTTTTCTAATAAATTCTGCCTCATTATTGCTGAATAACTCCCTCTTTACGGGGAAATCTCCTTACAATAATGAAGAATAATAGAACTATAATTCCTAACTAAACAATGATTCAGATTCCTTAATAGACTCCCTTTCCTAATAAAACTCCTACTGCCAACTAGAATTCCTAACTAAGCAAGGATTCAAATTCCTTAATAGACTCCCTTTCCTAATGAAACTCCTCCTGCCTTAAAATAAGGAAGTAACAACAGAACTGGAAATAACTAAAATTAGACCACCTAGGATTCCTTATTTCACACGGAATCAGTAGCTTAGGCAGTAGTCTTTCTGCGTCGTTCATATGTTTGACCCACGAATGCATCCGCAACAAGTCCCCACTTTTTAGTTCTTTTCTTTTTTCTTTTTTGACCTTGCTTTGGCTTTCTCCCATTGAGGTGGGATGAATTTAGGGTTGGTGGTTGGCGAGTGGAGAAATTTGGTAATAGAGAACTACAAAATTATGGCATTATCATCAATGGTTTCTATTTCATTTGATTCTTCGGGAACTCCAGTACTTCCATTAGTTGACCTGTTGTGCTTGAACTAAAATGATCAAAATTGTTTTCCAATCAGGAAATTCCTGAAATTCATGTCGGTACTTGCAAATAAAAAACTTCTTTACCTGCATTGCAGTGAGTGTAATTTTTGAAAGTGCTACTGAATAATTCTTAGTTCATTGAAGTTCCCTTGGAAATAATCCTTTGGATTGGTACTGTACAGCAGGAATGATTGTTGAGACAAGAAAAGAATGGTCTCAAGTGTGGAAATTATCCATAAGCCTGCAGCACAACAGCAAGTCGCTTTCTCTTTGTTGGATGTTTGGAGCATTATTTGTTTGAGAAAGGAGAATAATTTGGACTAGGAACATCCTCTTTATAGAAAGTTGATGTTGGCCACCTGTCAAATATTTGTATTGAGTTTCCAGAAAAATATAAGCCTTGGATCTTGGATAAGTAGTATAGGGCGAATCAGAGTTTGGAATGCATTACGATATCCTTTGATGAATATGGTGTTTAATTTCATTTTAATACGTTTTGTCGATATGGATGGAGTCTGCATGTGTTCATGTATCAGAAACGTTTGATGTTTTCACTGATTCTAACTTTTCAACAATGTTTCGGGTATGGTTGGTTACTGTTGTATGATATTTCAACTTTGTACTTGGCAATAGGTCAGAACTGTTGGGACCTGTTTCCGGAACTCAACCTTCTTAACAAAACGGAATCGAAAACGAAGCGATATCAAATTGGATAAAACGAATTCGAAACAAATGGTTGGTTCGATCGAACTGAATCAATTTCTGACATCTGCGAACGAATATTTCAGAAAAAAGGCTTTAGAAAGCGTCGCGTTGGAAACTTTAAGACTAAAACCAATCTGAAAATCGGTCTAAGTTTTTTTTCCTTGCTCATCTTTATTCAATCTAATGCAAGTACTTAAATTTTCCAACTGGAAACTTCATCCTTAATCAGAAACTCAGATTACTTGCTTTCTCTTAACCATGCATATTTTACTCTCTCATTCTTAAACTCTTATTCAATTTTTCCTTTGCCATAAAGACAATCATACAATTCTTGTTCACAACCAAACCATATCCAATTTAACAAAATTGGGCAGCATAACGGTTGTATTTCATACAGTCCAAAAATCTACAAAAGAAATTAAACACTTCTATAATTTCCAACACAACTCAGAATCATCGGACCTTTCGTCCGGAATTCAAAACACCAGCAGAACACACATTTATACCTAACACTTCCATAATTCTTAATCCAATTCATAAACCAATCTGAACACAAATTAAACACAATTCTAATCCTAACACTTCAATAATCTCAAATCAATATCCATCATCATACTTTAATCCCATTCATAAATCTATAATTCATTTTACTATTCCATATACAAATCCATAATGTATTTACATCATGAAATACATGCTTACAAAATGTTCCATAATACAACATCAATATTAAAATCCG
>JANVCL010000004.1:22044117-22058685 GCA_026546855.1 Erythroxylum incrassatum
CTCCCTACTGAGACCTCCTTCTCAGAGATTACCTTGGTGTAAATTGGTGTGGCATAAAGGTACAAACCCAAGGTATGCTTTTATCTTGTGGTTAGCCTTTCTCAACAAACTTCAAACACGAGATTAGCTACTCTACACTTTTCTTCCAAACTATTGTTCCCTCTGCTTTTCGGATAATGAATCCATTCCCCATCTCTTCTTTAAATGCCCCTTTTCGAAATCAATTTGGCTACACTGCCTCAATCACTACCAACTAAACCTCCCAACCCTACCAAATCTTCATTCAATTCAAATTTGGTTTAACCAATGTCACAGCCCCCGAAATATAAATCTGACCACATTAACTATCCTTCTTTCAGTCATTGATTGTAACATTTGATCAGAGCGAAACCTTTGAGCCTTCAAATACAAAGCCATGGAAGTGGAGAGCCTCAACGCTAAAGTGATCTTCCAAGTAATGGAGCAGCTGAGTGTAAGCACAAAGAGTAGGTAATTTGAGTTCTCTGGCACTTTCCTTAACTTTCTTTTGCAGGTATTGATCGAGTTAGTCAAGCACAAGGACTCTTCTTCTTCAGGTATTCAACTCAATGTTGTTCCACAACTTAGATGGGCCTAAAACCATACCACATAGGTTCAATTTGGACAACTGATTGAAGAAGGCCTAGATCCTAGCCGTGCATAAGAAAGGAAGGCAATACCCCACCTGTACTGCAGGGCATGGTGCTCTACAATCCACTCACCAATATTGCTGGTGATATTCACGGTTGAGAGGACCTGAACAATGTTCCAAAGAGTAACAGACGAAAGCTCCTCCACTCCGGTCAAAATTGCAAAAGATATCCTAATGTGATATTATCTAGGAAATATGGGGCAATCAATCCTGAATAGCTTTGCATGTAATATCATCTGCTGGGACTTTTATTTGCTCTTGTTGAGATGCTTGTTAAAATAGCCATCTACTGGCTTGGTTTGTTAGGTAGGTATATGAGCCATTTTAGATCCTCATTTTTCACCATGGTCTATACCCTTGTAATGTTTGTGATTGCTCCTTATTGAACTTTTGATGTACATATCATTTTTCTATATAGCACTTTACTGATTTATCAAAATAAATAAATAATAATAATATAGTTAAATGGATATTTTGGTCTTTTTTATTTATTTCTTTATCATTCCAAATTTATGTTTTCAAACCAAATATTGGTGCATTACATTATTATTAGAAATTCTTATGAATAACCAAACTATATAATATATATTTTATTATATTCCTCGTTTATTTTATTCCTAAAGAATCATCATTCTATTTCTTATAAAGGCCCTATGAATGTTTATCTTCACCCATTGAAATAAAAATAGTGAATTATTAAGAAAAGATTAGAGAGTAAACATAAGGTCAAAAGTTGTTTAGCCAGAGTACTATAAATTGATTTTGTCTTTCTTTCTCTGTTCTTTTTTATTATTGTATTTATATGAGTTTTTATAATTATTTATTAATCTAAAATAAGGTTAAAGTTGAATACATACAGTTTACCTCTCTTTCTTATACCACTTAAAAAATATAGTCGAATTACAAATATCATTTCTTAATTAAGAGAATATCTAAACATACTTACCTAATTAACCAACATATATTTTTCTTTTAATGTTTTTTTTTCATATGATCATTTTAACAAAAGTATCTAATTTTATCACTTTTTTACCTTACCAATTTTATATTAATGAAAACATGGTGTTTAGATTCCATTACAATGTAATCATACGGATGAAGTTGCTTAAGGTAATCCCGCGCTACATCTAATAAATTTGCATTTCTTTACGTAGCTTGGAGCATGTCTCCCGAACAATCTTAGTACATATGGCACAAAACGACTCTACATATCGAGGTCAGAATGGAATCGGGTGTTATCACGTCTTACTATAGTAGCCGATTTGTCTTAATTCTTGATTGATTAATGAAAAGGAAAATGGAACTATTGAATTTTGCGATTGACTAGCGTGTAATTTACTTTTAAAATTTATAGCTACATCTTTAATTTTCCTATTTGAATACATGCTCTTAAAAGAATATCCTCCTTTTAGTGTTCTTGTTAAGAAAAAAAGGGATAAAATGATTTCTTGAATGTAAAAAAAAAAGAATTTGCGATATTGTTTTTCATATTTTCCACCTAAATCACTTTTTAGAATTGCATTATTTTTCATAATGCTGTTAAATTTAATTTTTAGCCCACAAATTTTAGCAGAACCAAATATTAGAGGAAAACTGTTTCAGATTTGTCATTCTTAAATGGCAATAATTAGAAAAATAATGTAAAAGGATCATGACTCGTGAGAAAACTGATAAAAAGAAGATATTAAGGAAAACATGAAAAATGGCAATGTATTTAAGAAAAGTTTAAAACATACAATTGAAGGACCTAACCGTGTCCTTTATCACTGTCACCACCGCTAACTCGAATTTGGCCACCACTCTCTCTCTCTTTGTGGATTAATTCTAGTTATTATTTACTCTTACTCTTATCTTATCTCTATTTATATCTTATTGAACAATAATTACATATATCTATATATATATATATATCTTTGCACCGTTTGAGTTTATTTTCCTCTTCTTCACTTTCTCTCTTGTAAAACCCTAATCATCGATCCTCCTCTTCTGTCTCTTTCTCTTCTCTTCTTCTATTCTTCTCTTTCTATTAATTTCGACTTCTTTATTCAAACAATTCTGCAATCGACTATTCAAATCGATCCTTCCTATCGCAAACTTCCCGAATCCTCCATTGACCTTGCATTTGATTTCGGAGATCTACGGTTGATTTCTTTGTTCTTGAAATCTAGGGTTTGGAGTTCGGTGTTTTAAAGGCTGGCGGGCATTCTGGTCAAGAAATGGCGGATCCGGATCCGCCAATTATCCCCCGACGACTGTTGATTGGTGTGGAGGAGAAGTTGATAAAGTTACGTAGTGGTGACGGAAAAGAAGAGTGAAAGCCAGAGTAAAAGCATGCTGAGCGTGCTACGTGTGCACCTCCCCTCGGATATCCCCATTGTAGGCTGTGAGCTAACGCCTTACGTGCTCTTGCGACGGCTGGACAAAAACGTCACGACTGATGATGTTCCTGAGTCGGCCCCTCTCGACGGTCATTTCCTTAGGTATAAATGGTATGTGCACTACACCATTTTGACGTTTCCGTTTCCGAGGTATCTGATTACTTTTTTTTTTTATTGTGTGTGGAGGTGATTAGGGTTGTGGGAATAATCGGGTTATGTGAGGTTTTTTAAGTGCTTTTTTTTTTTCTTGGTTCTCTGTTTCTCCACCTACACGTCTTGTTCAAAAATTGGGACTTTGTGGTTCATTTCGTATGCTTGCGAATTCATTTAAATTGTTTACTAAGTGTTACACTCCCTATGGATTGTCGACTCGTCGTAAATAAGGAGGAAATTTTTGAATAAAGACTCTATCTAACTCTGATTAAACATCGTATACGAGAGGTGTCGAAGCATAAATTTTTGTTAATGTAGTTTGGGCTGGAATCTGTCAAAATTTTGATATATTACCCTAATTTGTTACTTTCGTGAGGTCTAATGGGGCCTCTATGCTTTTTCTTTTTTGTTTCCTAAAACATTCAAAGGCTTGGAAAAAAAGAACTCTGATGGGACACAATTGGACTTCAATCACGCTGCCACTTAATTAGTCATAAGATAAGTTCTTCTAAGCAAATTTTTGACGGAAATTAAATTACAACGCAATGTTTTTCTTGGCTGTGCATTGTATCTGTTCATAATCAGTAGCTAAAGGGTTTTTCAACTTAAGATGTTCTTGTGTTGACACTGGAGTTTAAGCATAATTTTGAGAACTAGGTTGATATTATTTAATTCTGAGGGCTTGCTAGCGGCAATGGACATTTGAGGGTAACTTATGCAATAATATTAGACAGTCAAGAAAGATTCCAGGATGAAGCAAACATGAGGAGTTGAGGAATATAATATGTTGATAGTAGAAAGTCTGATAAGGGAATATAACGTATACTATTTGGTAAACCATCTAACTGAAATGGATCGTCACTATCGTCACTTTGATTAGAGGTATTGACTAATACTTTATGCCAAATTATTTACATTTAATGTGTATGTTGCTATATGAACCTCCCTTCTGAAATGAATATTATAGAAGATCACTGTTGTTGAGTTACTTGATGATGGTCTTCTTATGTGTTCAAGCGGTATTCACTTAGCCAGATGACACTTGGTGTATGGTTTCTTATATTTCATAAAATGAAAAGTTGCATTTTTAAATGTTCAATGGTTGAAAGATAGAATTCGGTTCTATTATCTGATGCTATATTTTTTTTGGGGATCCTATTTGATAGAGAGTAAATTTGCGTAGAAATTACCAGGAGGGGATTTTGTGAGGAAGGGTGTTCTGGCCAGTTGTAATTGCCCAGTAATTCTCTTTACCCCATAATGAAAGAGTATGATTGTCCATGGATTTATCATACTTGCTGAGCACAACCGATCTCATGCTCTCTTCTTGCAATCTGCGTTTGTGTTCATGTTCTGTGATTTTTTCTAGCAATATTGATTTGGGATCTCGTCTTCTAGGTATCGGATACAAAGTGACAGAAAAGTTGCTGTATGTAGTGTTCACCCTTCTGAGCAAGCCACGTTGCAGTGCCTAGGTTGTGTTAAGGCCAAAATACCTGTTGCCAAAAGTTACCATTGCTCCCCCAAGTGCTTCTCTGATGCATGGCAGCATCATCGTGTTTTACATGAGCGTGCAGCTAGTGCTGTCAGCGAAAATGGAACTGAGGATGAAGAGTTATTTGGGCGATTCAATAGCTCAGGGTCTGGGATTATAAATGCTAGTTTGTCTGGTTCAGCATCAACTGCCAGCTTGACGAATGGTTCCACTCCTTTATATCCGGCTGCAGTTACACAGAGGAGTGGTGGTGAAACTTGGTTTGAAGTTGGACGTACTAAAACATACACACCATCTGCTGATGACATTGGCCATGTCCTAAAATTTGAATGTGTTGTAGTGGATGCAGAAACCAAATTACCTGTAGGACATGCTAGCACCATTTTAACTTCTCGTGTCATTCCAGCTCCCTGTCCTACTCCACGTCGTCTGGTTCCTGTAAGTGGAGTTGATGTAGCGGGCCATTTAGATTCAGATGTCCGTATATCGTCCTCGGGAAATTTTACAGTACTCTCTTACAACATATTGTCTGACGTGTATGCTACAAATGAGTCTTACAGTTATTGCCCATCTTGGGCTCTTTCTTGGCCATATCGTCGTCAAAATTTACTGAGAGAGATTGTTGGCTACCGTGCAGATATTGTCTGCCTTCAAGAGGTAAGGCTTATGTTCAATATATGGAGCATTGTTATTAGGTATGAGGTTTAGGGCTGAGCTTCTGTTTAGTGGGAAATCTTCCTCTTGAGTGAAGATAATGACTTCAAAATCTAGTATATGAACAGGTAGTTGCTGTTTGTAGGTGTTATCATTTACTTTTTCGAATAACTGGTATTGTGCTTTACGGCCCATCTGTTTTGTATGAATGATTTTAAGGAAGGTTTGTTTTGGATAATGCTCATTAGTGAAAGCTTCTTTACTTTCTGCTTCAGGTTCAAAGCGATCATTATGAGGATTTTTTTTCCCCTGAACTGGACAAGCATGGGTATCAAGCTCTATTCAAAAGAAAAACCAATGAGGTTATTTGATAACTTTCTGTAATTGGTAGGTAATTATATCTGCTATGGGTTGTGCTAATTCATATTGTTAACTGCAGGTGTACAATGGAAATACCCATACAATTGATGGTTGTGCTACCTTTTTTCGCAGGGATAGATTCTCACATGTGAAAAAATATGAGGTACGCATGGACTCTCTTTTTCTGTTGGACATTTTTACGTACTTGTTTTATGTTTTAAGTGCTAAAAAAGATTTTATTCAGGTTGAATTTAATAAAGCTGCTCAGTCTTTGACTGATGCTGTGGTTCCAAGTGCTCAGAGGAAAACTGCCTTGAGTAGATTGGTTAAGGTATGATCATTGCAGTTGAGTTTGTTGGACTAAGGATCTGCATGTAGTTATGCTTTCCCAACCGAGTGGTGTCATGGAAATTCTCTTCTGGTGCAGGATAACGTTGCCCTCATAGTGGTTTTGGAAGCAAAATTTAGTAATCAAGGAGCTGATAACCCTGGGAAAAGACAACTTCTTTGTGTTGTGAGTTATTCTGTCAAACTACTCGATTAATGGTTGATGTATTCTTTTCTTTTGTATTAGTACCTGTGCTTTATCAGATTTTTTTAAGTAGATGGAGTTGCCTATTTACTTAATATGATCTTGTCATGGGATCACATTTGTTTGTTGATGTTGAAATATTTTTTTGGGTTCCCAATTAATATGTAATTACCCAAATTAGTGTTGATTCTAGCTCAGTCTGTTAAAGGGGTTTTTGTTTAGGATATCACATCCTGCTCTATTCTTTCTCTACATTATTGCACTCATAATCAGTTTAGTTTCTTCTATTTCTTCCTTTGCTCATCTATACATATTATCTCTAAACTTGTTTTGTTATTCTGATCATGAATACAGGCTAACACACACGTAAATGTCCACGTAGATTTGAAAGATGTCAAACTTTGGCAGGTAGTTACCTTACTTCTCGGTTTCATTATGAAGATCTTTTGTTTATTCAGTGGATGAAAATGTTGACTTGATCTTTCTTTCATTTATTATAAAACTAGGTTCTTACACTCTTGAAAGGATTGGAGAAAATAGCTGTCAGTGCAGATATTCCTATGTTGGTTTGTGGGGATTTTAATTCGGTTCCCGGAAGGTACATTCACTTCTCTAATTAATAATTAAGAGATGTTAATTTCTTAATTTCAATGCTATTATATGTCGTTTGCTTTATTAACTGTAAACTTGAACACTGTTACAGTGCTCCTCATGCACTTCTTGCTATGGGAAAGGTGGATCCCCTGCATCCAGATCTAATGGTAGATCCACTTGGCATCCTGCGTCCTCACAGCAAACTGACACATCAGCTGCCCCTGGTAATGTTACTGGAAACCTTTTTGGTTTCATGAAACTTGTTCTTTTAGTGATCTTACTGGCATTGATATGATTTTTATTTTTCTGAGAGCACCAGCTGAAAGTGGTTGTTTCTGTTCCAATTTGTTCTATTAATTGTTAAAATTCATTTTGAATTGTAACAATTTTAAATTTTAATTGCTCATCCAAGAAGTGATGCAGTAGTTTTGAAAGTTGAATGTTTTAATGTGGAGAGTATCTCATCTTAGATATGTTGAAAATGTTTCCAATACTGTCATCTGTTGGGCTTTTTGGTTGTAGAAAAAGATGCATGACATGGTGGAGTTATAGTTGATAAAGTGTTCCGTGTCATTTCTGGCTTGCTATTACATGTGTTGGTTGTAACGTGAACTTCACTGCAGGTCAGTGCATACTCGTCTTTTGCAAGGCCAGGTCTTGGTCTTGGTTTGGAGCAGCAGAGGAGGAGAATGGACCCCGCTACAAATGAACCTTTGTTTACAAACTGCACAAGAGATTTTATTGGCACCTTAGATTACATATTTTACACAGGTGAATGTTTTGCAAATTTTCCTTTTGCATCAAAACTGATGTATGATTTAGAAATAGTAGTTTGTTGGTAACTAAATCCAAGCTTGGAGGCTTTCAGCAGATGCATTTGAAGTTTGGTCCGATATTTTCTGTGCATTATTTAGGTAACATAACTTGAATTTTGATCATTCAGCCGACTCTTTGATGGTCCAGTCTTTGTTGGAACTCCTGGATGAAGAAAGACTGAGGAAAGATACAGCACTTCCTTCTCCAGAGTGGTCCTCCGATCACATAGCACTATTAGCTGAATTTCGTTGCAAGCCTAGACAAAGACGTTGAGATTTAGGGTATGTAATACAAGGACTCTTTCTTCTATTTACTTGGTTCGTTTTCATTTGTCTAATTCTTTGGTAATAAGAGTTGACATACCCAATTTGTTCTTTAACCTTGGTCATTGACAGTCATATGAAGATAATATATGGCCTGATTAATTGAAACAAGAATTAACTTTTTTGTTTCTATTTACTTGATTCTTTTTCATTTTTCCATCTTTTTGTCAATAAGAGTTTAACATCCCCAAAACGTTGGTCTTTGGCAGTCATATGAAGAAAACATATGGCCTGATTAATTGAGACAAGAATTAACATTTTGCTTTAGTGTTTGAAGGTTGGACTATAAGGTCTAAAATTTGTTATGTTGCACTGCCATTAACATCTTTGCTTTTTTTGAATGGGAAGCAAAATTCTTCTCACTTCCCCACTGTCCTTTTCTAGCTTCCTGTTGATATAACAATGTGCTTGTGTCGTTGGATGACTTCTTAATATCTAAACATATATTTTTTTTTGTTACTGATTTCTGAGCAGGTCTAGGTGCTCAACATAATGGTCAAAGAAATGATATGGATATCTAGTTGTTGTAAGAATGGTGGATCATGGGCAATGCGATCTTTTTCAGGTATCTCTTAATGGGATCCATTCTATGGTCTGCCTTGTATCATGTCAACCTTTGTCTCATAGAAAAATTATGTTATGCCTTATTCATGATCCCTTGTCCGTCGATAGAAATCTCCATCCGCATAGTATGTCATTATCCTGTACCGTAAGTTCTTGCATGGCAAGTGGTTAGTGGCATGCCATTAAATGCCCCCATAGTTTTTGGTTCATCATCCTTTGTTCACGGTTTTTCTTATTTTCCTTTTGTTGCTGAAATGAATAAAATTTTTCTCAAGTTTCCAGCCACTTTGTGCTATTTGCTCATATCAGAAGTACTCAATTTATAGACTTTGCTGTAAGCCAAAAAATCGGTGCTGTGACGTACTAGTTGCGCAATATGCGTTCATGGCTGTAAACTTGGAATATCCAAACTGCATCTACACTTGCCGGGTTTCTTCAGTTTTAGTAGCGATGACAGAAGTTGGGAATGATAGGGTTAAGATACGATTAGCTGAATCCAGACAAACCATTAGTAGTTTCTTGGACTAAAAGATTTGGATGCAAATTTTTTGTTGACTGAGACGTGAAACAATGGAGATGAGGGGGAGTTGGTCACATTATTTACTTGGTTTTCAGTAGCTAACCCAAGTTTCACTTCTAAATGTGCACAAGAAATGAAAATTATTTCGCTTTCTTCGTTTACGTTTATAGTCTTACGTCACTTTGTTTCAATATCAAATTTACGTGTTCATCTTTGACGCACAATTGTGTTGTTGGGACGGTAAACATGCTTAATACTCGCAATTTCTGAATAAGATTTTAAATGTTGTATGGAATGGTTGGTGTTGACTTCAAATTGCTTGCAATTAATCATTGTTGGGATGGTAATAGCTTCTTTGAGATTCAACGTAACATTAGTTTTTCACTGAGAAGTTTCGTTTACATTTACTTGCAAAGAATAAAAGGGGTTCTACGAAGGTCTAAATTCTTGTAGAGAGGATGTATTTTACTTTTACACCCTATACCATTAACGGAAAAAGGTGTAATGATTTGAAATCACCGATTATTAAAGAAAAGGTACTAGGTCCTGTAAAATTATAATTCACGCCAAGGTCGTCAGCCAATAAATTAAGGAAAAACCAAATACTAGTTTTTCTAAGCCTTAGCTTAGCTTAGTCGCATGGTAAATCTTTTCCTTCTACAATAAATTAAAAGGAAATACATGGAAATGGTGGCACTAATCCTTACGGTGTAAGGGAAATAAAAAGATTGATGTGAAGGAGCTTGATTAGTGACTACATTAATCTAAAAATAAGGGGACTATACTAGTGTCTAACCTTAATAGTAGAGTAACTGATGTGTGTTGGTGGAGCTCGTACTTTTCCCATTTCCAGCTGCTAAAAAATCCAACAATTCAAAGACCCAACTGCCGTTCTTGATGCATGTTTGTAATTTACAACCTTTTTACCACAACAAGAGAAAATACGTTAGAGATTGAATTTTAATCTCTTTCAACGGGCGATAAGGAGAAGATATATTCTGTGTTTTTACGTCTTGTATGTATATATATATATACACGGTACCATTTTTTGTCTTTATAAAGAGCACCTGAAACTTGTTTTATGCTCAAGTGAAAAATATTCCAACATGTTTTTGCTGAAGAAATACAATAAAAAGTAGGGAACACAATGATTACTTCAAATAACTTCAAATCGAGCCATTCAAAAGTAAAGAAGATTTATCAACCAGACTACAAGTGGTGAAAATATTGCTCGAATACTTTATTTTGGTTCTAACTCATCTAATTTTTTTTCCAATTATTATATTTGCATATTGTTCCGAAATTTTAAAAAAATCTATAAAAAAAAACTCATTAAAACCAAGATAACTTTAGCCCTTTTACCTTTTTGTCTTATACCTTTTAAAGTTTAATTTTAGAATTAGCAATCCAAATTTTTTAAATTAAATCCTTTTCTAAATTAATAATAATTATCTAAATTTTAAATATTATTTCTATATCCAAGTTGAGTCCAATGTGTAACTCTTGATTCTAAATTGTATGCTCAGAACAATATTATGAAATAAATAGTGGTAGATAATAAATTATTTTTAAAATTTTAAATAGTTACATCTAATTTTGAAAGGAATACTTAAAGGAATAACAAGCTGAATAAGAAACTTCTCTCTCTAACATTATTTTCTCTAGCCTCTTTCTAGGACTTTTACCATCATCCTACTCTTCTTTTGCCTTCCTTTTTTGGAAACTCACTTCCTGCCACCCTTTTTTAGGTACTGTTCATCGTCATTCTTCTAAAGTTCTCTACAATGGAGATGACTAGTGAGGGTCCCCACAATTGAATTCGGATGAGTATCCTGAACAGTTTCACAATTAATTGAAGAAACAATCAAAACCGAAGCCAATAAGGAACCTACACAGATTCAAGGGGCTTGGAGGAACAATTTGAACATTTAACACAACAAATATATGCTTAAGCATTATTCCAATATGCTAAAGGATGGAGTTTTATCTCCACCAAAAGAGTTCCTGCAAGCTGGAGCCATGACTTGGTCATCAACATTGGTGGGTTATTTCTAGAACAAACATCTAGCTTTTCTAGTGGTGAGAGATTGCAATGTTGCAAAACGAGGAAAGAAAGGTCTGGAGAAGACAATGTTCATGGAAGATGGCAATTTTCTTTTCAAGTTTTCATCTGAACATAATTTACTTGAAATCATCGAATCTGAACCATGGCATATTGGGGAACAATCCATGTTCTTGAAGAAATGGAAACCTACTTTGGATTATGATAGGGGCAGTACGTATGTCTTTCCCATCTGGGTTCAATTTCATAGGATCCCTCTTGAGTTATGTACAATTGAAGGCCTAAGCTGCCTAGCAAGTTCACTGGCCAAACCGGTTTGCATGGACTCTCAAACAACTAACGTGGAGAGGATTTGCTATGAAAAAATTTGAATAGAAGTGAGCAAGAACACTGAATTGCTAGATAAACTCCCCATTTTAAAGATGGATGAAGAAGGAGAACTTAAAAGAATTTAAATCCCTATCTCGCATCTTTGGAAACCTAGTCTAACAAACAAACAATGTAAGCCTACTGGTAAACTATTCAAAATGGGCTGGCATGATGAATTGAATGCACTATCTTTTGCTGATGAACCCAAGGAACAGGACCAGAGTGTTATGCCAAACCATAGGGAACAAGTAGAGATGGAGATACAAAATAATAAAAACCATATTACCAGTAATTATGAAACTATTAACAATCCTGATATGTTTGAATTCCAAGCAGATGCAATAGTCAACAACAACTTAAAAGCTAGCATTATTGAAAAGATAGACAATCTAACCCCTTGGAATGTTAGAGGTTTTAATGACCCTCACAAAAAAGCTATGGTTAAAGGATATGATTTTGGAAAAAAAGCTTTGTATAGTAGGCTCGTAGAAACTAAAATAAGAGCTTCCCAACTTCTTGGGGTTTCAAAATTTTTGGGTGCTGATTGGTCTGTTCTTACTAATTTTTCCTCTTATTACAATGGTAGAATACTTTGTTTCTATCACACCAAGAAAGTTTCAGTACAAATGAAAGGGGAAAGTGATCAACATCTACAATTATCTCGCCTCCTTAATGGCACCAACACAAGGTTTGTAGTATCTCTTATCTATGCTTCCAATTTTTAGTTCCAAAGGAATTTTTTATGGAACAATTTACAACAATTTGAAGCTACTACCACATATTTATAGATTGTGATAGGAGATTTTAATTGCATTAAAACTAATCTTGAATCCAAAGGTGGAAGAGGGATCCAATCTGCAATAGGAGGGGAACTTGAAATTTTTCTTCAAAAGGTCCAACTAACAAACCTGAGATTCAATGGGAGATTCATTACCTAGACAAACAAGCAGCAGGGTCAATAGTTGATAAGAAGGAAACTAGATAGAGCTTTGGTAAATCTGACTTGGTTATCTACTTATCCTTAGTCATTTTCTCACTTTGGGGAAAATCTCTTATCAGATCATTCTGACATTCTTATGCAAAATATGTCCACTTCAAATTATAGGGGAGCTCATTTCAGGTTCTTTAATGGACTTACTAAGCAATCTAGTTTCCTGGATATAGTAAGAGAATGTTAGAATCTTTATATTGAGGGATACAAATTTTTCCAATTGATGCAAAAACTGAGAAGGGTGAAAACATCTCTTAAAAGCTTTATTTTAATAACATCAGACGGTTTAAAGACCATAAAACTACACTTAAAGCAACTCAAGATGATTGTTATCAACATCCTCATAATCCTTAGATGAGAGACATTGTGCTGAGAATCAAAGAATTTCATCAAGCCTTATGATAAATGGAAATTTGACTATATTTTTACACCTATATTTGATTTATTTTGCTTGATATTTTATATTTTTATTGCATGCTTGGTACTTAATCCTCTCTCAGTTTTGTTTTACAGAGCATAATTGCCTTTATGAAATAAGAGGAGAAGAATTTAGATGAGATCACGGTGGAAATTGAAGATTTGAAGTGCAAAAAGGATGCACGCCCATGTATCTTCACGATTCTTTTAATTTTTGGTTATACACGACTGTCATCTCCCCAGAACCCTAAATTTCAATATAAAGGACACATTTAAAGGAAAAAGGGCAAGAGTAGACGGAGGAGACAGTGGGGAGGCTATTCCAAACGTGGAACCCATTCTTTAGGTGTAATTTTGGTGCGGAGAAGTGGAAAACACAAATAGATCCATCGAAATACAAGATCAATCCTATTTATCACAAAAACATTTGATAGAAGACAATCAGGGAGATTTAGAATTGTAAACCCATTTCTTTTTTTTCGCATTACTATTTATGTCTGTTTGATTTCATATTCAATCATGTGTAATTAATTGTCCAATTAGCATTTAGGTTAGATGAACCTTATGTTGATACTTTAACATGATTTGATTCTTTTATTAAAACAACTGGTTTGATTGATTGTTGCAATCTAATTACTTGTTTTATTTATGTTCTAGTAATCTAGAATATTAAACCATAATATGATTTTATACGTAGCGATTGAGAAATCCTAGGTTGAATAAATCCACGGTTATTGGAAGAAGTTGATTGCAACCCTAGTGATTGAACCCAAGCTTGTTATATAAATTGGCGACACTTTCATAGCTTTTAATATACTTTTTGACTCTTAATTCTTGATTTTGTGCTTAAATTAGTCCTTGAGTGTGTACTTATATTTTATGCAATTTGATAGTAAAAACTATTACAAATTGACATTGATTGCATTATAAATTTTTCTAAGGACAATTGATACTACAAATTGCTATTTTTGATTGTAGGAGGCTCAAGGAAAAAGGAGTCAAATGAGTCAACAGGAGGACGCGAGCTCCAGGATGTCCGCCGTAGCGCACCATGAAGAAAAGCTCGTCGTGGCATAAATCAATTATTACACTGCGACGCAACATGAAGGAAAAGCTCACCGCGGCATAAATTAATTATCACGCCATGGCAAAAAATCCAAAATTTGTACGTCGTGGTGCATCTCTCCTGTCGCCACGACGAACAATCAGGCACCAAGACTTAAATTGGAAAACTCTCTCACTATTCTAACCCGACCTGCGACCCATCATTTAAAATCATGCCAAATTAGGATATAAGGGACAACACTTATTCGGCAGAAAAGGAGAGACACCCCCTCGGCCGACATCAGACAATCATTCCTTCTCACTCTCGACCATCATCCATCACTTTCGACTACCTGCATTACCAACCTCACAGTCTATCGTTACTGCTCCATGGGTGACATCAAAGCTCTTGCGGTTGTGAAAGATTCCAAAATCATGTGTGGCTAGATCACCATTCCCTCTTGAAGATGTTGGACCCCGAATTTTTGGAAATGTTAAAATGAATTTTAAATGAGAAGGAAAGTGGTGAAAAAATTTATGAATTTAAGAAAAATTGATGAATTTAAGAAAAATTTATGAGAAAAGAATTGTTTAGTTTTGATGACTTCAATATTTGAGTCGATTTG
>JANVCL010000004.1:22070646-22082681 GCA_026546855.1 Erythroxylum incrassatum
GTTATGTGATGCATGAATTGGGCGAACCATCGATGATGGTTCCTCATTGAGTTCGCAAACTCATCCAAAATTGCAATATATTTTTCAAGGTTGAGATTAGACTGATAGCTCCTGAGAGACTATAGAGCCGCGTACATCGGATTGGCGAGAGAGGCTATGGCTCAAAGGTCGGTCAGCTGGGATTTCTTTTGGATGACTCTAGTTAGCCCTACTATTTTGTCTTGTTGTATATAGTAGTTGTGTAAAGTTTTTTTTAGGTTTGTACAGACAGATGAAATTAACAGTCGTACAAATTGTTGAGTTTGATGATATGCAATGGAACACAGCTTGGTTTTAAAAAGTTTCAATTTCTTATTACTGGTTTATTATTGTGATGCCATGTGGAGTATATTGGTGTTCGTTTGTAGTGTTCTCTTATCGTAGGATATGTACCGGAATGACCTACGGGTGTTCCGGTGGGTACTCTACGGTAAGGGGCGCTACAGTAACTAACTCCAACTTAGTAACTATTTGACGTTCTGGAATAATACTTTTTTGTTATCACGTTTCGTCTTATATTGCACTTCGTCTAGTGTTGCGCTTCGTCTATTATAGCGCTTCGTCTGTTGCTGACGTATCGTCTGATGTTGATTTATCGTCTATTGTTGACCGTGCATCTTCTGGATTTGACTAAGTGTTACTGATATTTTTCTGCACACTTAACAAACTTGTCAAAAGAGTTCATACCTTCCTAAGATTATTATTATTTGATTGTCATCAAAATTAATAGAAGTGAAGTCCTCTTGACTTAACAATCTTCCCCTTTTTGATGATAACAAATAATCATAATGTTAGAAAATAAAATGATATTCAGATGAATAGACGAATAGTATTCAGACGAATAATGAACAAAACAAAAACATAAGAAATGCATAAGATATGTACAATGCTTTCTATCTTCTTTTCTTGTTTTTTTAATCTCCTCAATGCTTCTTTTTATCTTCCCTTCTTGTTTTTTTTTCTCCCCCTTTTTATTATTAATAAAAAAAGATAGCTCATTGTAGATGCTTCAGAATTTTAGAAAACATATGTTGCATGTCAGTGCGGATCGTCTTTAGGTCTTGTTCAATAGTAACCCGTAGAAGTGTTACTTCCTCATGAAGATCACCCACTGAGTCAGCTAGTTCACCAACCTTAGTATGAATTTCCTCAATTTCTTTTGCTAAGGCTTCTTGAACTTCCTTCTACTTGTGACTTGCTTCCGTCCAATTTATGAAATGCTTTAAGAACTCTGTATTAACAGTAGAATCTTGTTGTATTTCACTAAGTGGATTAAGGTTTTCAACAACAGATGGTTCTGAAGGTAAAACGTCTAACTCTATGATTTTGATTGTGGGTAGTTTGAAGTTTTGTTTTCCGTCTGGGAGATCAAGATCATCAGGTCTAGGTAGTTTAAGAATTGGTTGCCCAAAAAGGTGTAACACTTCTTTGACTGAAGGTATGAAACCTAAAGGTTTGAAATGCATAATTAATGTACAATGGTTTCTAAATTGAACTTGATACCTTCAACCGTGATACTTCGATACTATCCTTCTGTCACTTTGCCAACTACCTTGAAGTTTGCATCTATGGTGGAAACTCCAAATTGACTTCCTGATGCTTTTGAAATGTGATGTGAAACATAGACATCTCCAGGTTGAGCTGCATTACATGCATCATCTATGTTTTTTACATCTACTTGAATATGCTCTTTTGTAAGATCATCTTCATTCCCTTAAAGAAACATCTTCTTTTTCCTTTTTTCTTCGTTTCGCACAAGGGTTGAACATCTTAGTTGTATATCTGGCACAATTTTTACTGATGTTCCGATTGTAATCGAATAGATTGTATGCCGATCCTTTGAAATCTTCATTGGATATATGGTTCTACCTTCTTATCTCACAAAATACCATATAGTATTTTTTTCTTCATGACTAAGAAGATGTATTGACTGATCGTTAATCAGTATAGGTTCGACTTATACCTTAACTGACTTTTTCGAAGGTTCTCTTGTAATAATTGAGTTTTTGCTTCGAACAGGTATTGATTCTTCTATAATCTTCATTCTCAAATCCTTTTTGTTGATTGGTTGAGAAAGATTGTAAGGTTCCAATTGGTGTTCAATTGTCTTCATCTTCTATTGAATATCAGATGAAGAAACATTTTTTAGACTGGGCTTCACCTTCTTTTGTTCTTCTACCGATTTAGAAGAAAGTTGTTGTTAAGGCTTCTTTCTCTCAAATACTAACTTCCTTTTTATCTCTGTCTCTCTAGATGATTTTGCTGATTGACTTTGTACAATAGAGACAGTTAATCTGGTAGCTTGTTGTCTTTATCTTTTCTTTTCAAAATCTTCAGCAAGAATCAGAGCTTTCTGCTTCTTCTGTTCTTGTTGTTTTAAGGTCAATAGTCTTGGTGACCTTCTTGACTGTTTGCATTTTTCTGATTGAAGTGTCTCTGCCTTTCTCTTCAATGACACTTGTTGCATTGATTGTTAAACCCGGATTTCCTCTTTTAGTAGAATTAGCTTAGCTTTTATTGGTATATCAGACGATTTCTTAGTCTTTTATTCTGCGAATGTTCTTCCTATCGAGGTTTTGTTTTTCTTGCCTACGTAACACGTTCACTCCTGCTTGGTCTCACTATAAGCTCCCCCTCAAACCTTGCTTTCGTTGTAGAACCTATATCTGCCTTATCTTCAAATGTTATTCCCATTCTATGAATAGTAGTGGCATTAATAATGCTCTTCACATCCATCTTTACCTCGTTACCTCTATCGAGAAAGATTCTAGAATCTCTAAAAATCCTTGTCAACAGCATACCATAAGGTAAAGAGATAGAATCTCCCTTTGACTTCATCATGTACTTCTAAATCAAGTACGGAAGATAAATGGGTTGAGACTATAGGGGGAAAGAAAGGGTTGGATAAGGTCTTGCTTAGAACAGATGGATCGTTACTCTTTAAATTTTTCAATGATACCAACCTTACTGAGATAATTAAAACTATTTGTCCAAAATTGGAAGCCTAGGTTAGAGCTTGATCATAGTAAGATAGAAGTGTTCCCATTGTGGGCAAATTTCCATGACGTAC
Organism: Erythroxylum incrassatum; assembly: GCA_026546855.1. Lineage (NCBI taxonomy): Eukaryota > Viridiplantae > Streptophyta > Magnoliopsida > Malpighiales > Erythroxylaceae > Erythroxylum > Erythroxylum incrassatum. The sequence continues at coordinate 22,073,756 of JANVCL010000004.1, forward strand.
TGATGGAGCTATAGACCATGGAAGCGCTAAGCTTCATTGCTAGTTCACTAGGGAAGCCTATTGTAATGGACACACAGATGGCTATTATATAGTGAATTGAATACGCTAAACTCTTTATTGAAATTCCGAGGATTGCTTCTTTTCCAAACAAATTATCCACCCACAAATTACGTGAAAAATGGGAAAATGATTCCAACTAAAATACAATTAACATATCCTTGAATGTCAAGTAGCTCAATCAAGAAATGGACTCCCACAAGTAAAATATTTAGAACTGGTTGGAGTGAGGAGTTTATAAAGGTTGAAGTAGGTTCCACTTCTAAAGACATGAAGTAGTAACTGGGGAAACGTGGACAATGAAGTTCTTCCCAACTCATATACTCAGAGCATGGCCAGAGATGAAATGAGAAGGATTCAGTGGAGCAGGAGTTTGATCAAAACTATTAGCCTTAGGATACTACAAAATGAACTAAAAGTTTAGAGAAGAATATGAATCCTAATAATCAGGCAGTGCATGTACATTCAAACCATGAGCTAATCAGTGAGGAGCAAGGGGAGTGAGATCTTTTTGGTAAGAAAATTAAAGGATGTCCTAATGAAATTGATATAACTACTTTAACAATAGATGAATTCGTAATTCAAACTAATAATACTAGGAGGAGATCGATTAGGAAGAAAATTAAATAGCCAACTACAGGGGATTCCACCTTATTATATCAATCCTAGTTTAGAACACAAGACTCTCTTAAACAGATGGTGGTGAAGGAGATGGTAAGTGAGCATAAGCCTATCTTAGTGGATCTTCTTAAAACCAAAATTAAGGATCCACAGAATCTTTTAGGTATAAGATTTTTAGGTGCTAATTGGGAGCTTTTTTAATCACATCTCACATTATAATGGTAGGATAACATGTTTGTATAATTATGATCTAATTGAGTGAATGCTTTTAAAGAAACTGAAAAAATGATGCACTTTCAATGCGATGTAAAGCATTCTAGTATTTTTCTCCAATTATCTTTAATTTATACTTCAATTTTCAATTTTAAAATGGATAGATTATGACAAAATTTGCAGAATATACAAGCTCTTATTCAACAATCGTGGATGGTGCAGGGGATTTCAATTTCTCACTTAACTCTTTTAAAATGAAGGGGGTAGGAGATTTCATTTTGGAACTATGAAGGAGCTCTTTAATTTTTTTAACACAAATGGATTTGGTTCATCTCTACTCAACTGGCCCACTTCTTACATGGACAAATAACTAACAAGGATGTTTACTGGTAAGGAAGAAACTGGACAGGGTACTTGTTAACTCTTTTTGGCTAAATCAATTTTCAAACTCTTTTGTACGTTTTGGGGTACAATTGATTTCAAATCATTTAGTTATGTCGATTTAGAGATTTACTGAAAGCAAACGTTTGGGAGCACCTTTTAAATTTTTTTGATGCCCTTACTGATATAGAAAGGTTCTTAGATTTAGTTTAGAATTGTTGGTAGGCTTCAATCCCAAGTTATAAGGCATATCAACTCATGCAAAAACTAAAAAAAGTTGAAGGTAGCTGTTAAGATTTTTATGCATGGCAAAAATCGCACCTTATTCACCTTGAAGGAAAAACTTACTCTTGCCCAATAACATTGTTAATCTTTAACCCATGATCTTGGCAATAAACAGATATAACTAAAATGCATGCAGGAATGCCAAGATGCTCTTTGTTTTCAACATTTTGTTCTTAAGCAAAAGGCACAGATGAAAGATGGGGATTCAAATTCAAAAATTTTCCATTCCTCTTTACTAGCTCATAAAAATTTCAACAAAATTTCTATACTACTAAAAAAATAGGAGAGCATACACTGAACAAAAGGATCTATTGGAGATTACAAGACAAAATTTTATTAACCTCATAGGTACATCAAAGGCAAACGTTCCTAGCTCTAACATTTATAGATTCTTTGAATGCTAGTTGGATCAGCAAATCAAAGAAGATCTCATCTCTACAGTATCAGCTTAGGACATCAAACGAATTTATTTGTCCTACACCCTTCAAAATCCCCTGATCTGGATGATTTTTCTGCCATGTTCTTTCAACGCACATAGGATACTACTGGTGAATTACTTATTCAATTCTAAAAAAGAATAAAAATATGAAAAAAAATAAGGTGGCCCTCCAACACCTTCTAAAATTCTCCTAAGTTAAACCTAATAAGAGCGTTTATATAGTTAAGGTAACAAAACCATTATCAAACTATTTATAAACTATGGTTTCTTGTAAAAAGCCTAATTATAGTTAAACTTTATTGCCAAAAAAGCCTAAGGTCACTAATATTCTATTTTTTGTAGAAGTTTAAGGTTACTGAAACTCTATTTTTATAAATGCCCAATGACACTACAAGTTTATTAACTAAAAGTCTAAGATCATTGAAATTATATTTCCCTAGAACTCAAGACATATCTCATAATTTCCCACATTGACATGAATTCTCTGCCATCTAACCAAAAATCACCCCCTGCCTACATAAGTACTCAAGGACTTCAATTTGTGAGCATTGCAAATTTCAAACTATACTTGAGCTTTCTATGAGTAATGACTTTAACAACCTGTCAGCTACATCATCTAAAGTGTGAACTTTTTCCAGTAAGATATAACCAAATGTAGTAAATTTTTTGATCTTGTAAAACTTTACATTCTTCATTGTAGACCCTATTAGTCTATATTTCTCGAGACTTTCCTTAGTCTCTAAAAAGATAGTCCATTTCCAACATTGATGGTCAAAGCATATGCAACTGAGTCTCCCCAATCGTATATCCTTAATTACCTTATAGCCCTTCCCATTTTATCCTTTTTGTATTGTGTTGATATTTTCCTTCTGATATTATTTTATATTATGAATTAGAATTTTTAACTCCCTGTTGTTTTAGTGTCACCTTTGAACTAATACTACACACTGTTGATCTTAATTTGTCTTTTATATGTGTTTTCATCAATATATGTCACTCACTAAAGACTATATCTTTGAAGATTACTTTATACTTTTTACCAAGTACACAAAACTTACAAAAGTCTACTTCTCGTATTTGTCATCTTATAATAAGCTCCCCATATAAAGTTCTATCATTTATTACCAACCAAGATGACTGAATTGCATATGTCATACCACAGTATTTTCTTCCTTCCTTAAAGATTGAGTCAAAACCAACAACTCCACCATCATCTTTCCCATTAAGACACATATTCTATAAATTTTCTTTCATTATAGTCAATGTATCTCTTATCATATTAGGCTAATAGTCATCACTAAAAAATTTGTTCCCTTGTCTATTAAGAATACCCATTCAAATCATCTTCTTTTGAAACTTAATAATATAATAGGCATCTAATGTTCCAAAAATTACATCATATATTTGTTGGGAAATGGGAACGGGATCTAATCCTGACCGTAGCAGAATAATTATAAAAAAATTTCATATTTTGATTTCTAAAAATTAAATTTCAATTATATTTACAAATAATTCTAATTAAGTTTCAATTATGCCCAAATAAGATCCAATATCTCATATTGATCCTTATTTATTAAGTATCTCATATTTAATCATAAAGTTTGTCAAACTTTACAATCAAGTTCATCTTGATTAAATTACCTTTGCTCTCTTTAATTTGTTCTTTATATGAGACCTATTAGGTTCCCAAATATGTTAGCAATGATTATAAATTATAAGTCTAATCCATAATTAGAATTAACAAGTTAAAAATCCTTTTAATTTATCTTTAATTCTCCAGTTAAATTATTTATAATCATAGATCAAGATTGGCATCTAGTAACACATCATAATCACCTAAATATTTAGGAATGTCAAAGTGGTTTTAACTAACCTTTTCGTGCATGATTTTCTTTATAATTTTATCCTTTCATCATATAATATTTCTATTAGACATAGAGCATATAATTAATGTCTACTTTATTTTGATTCCTATCATATTAGTTATCTCCCATTAGTCATTGATTCAATTAAAAACATTTGTAAACTATTTACAAAACATCATTCTACTTTGGTCAACGATTTTCCAAATTAATATTAATTGAGAATAACATAACATTATCCCTAATTACTCTAGGGTGATGAATCATATCTTGATCACTCAACTATCTGTGTATAGTTCATGCTACATCCAATGACTACCAACTAGATTACTCATAATTATAATAGGTTATAAGTAGTATCAAAGCATAGCAATTCCTATACAAAATAACTTCAGGGACCTCAAGTCAAAGGATTACTTATGCAATCATCACAATGAGAATTTTCATAAATATACAAGTAATGTTCTAAATGGATTTCTTATTGAACCCAAGTTTCCTATCTAATTTAGTGACATTTTTATAGTTTTTGTTATACTTTTTGGATCCTTTTGTTGGATATTGTGCTTAATTTGACCTAAGAGTGCTTGTTTCAAATTAATGTAATTTGATGTTAAATTGTCATAATTAATTAGCAATTATAGTTACTTGATTTATAAGGCAATTGATATTACAAATTATTACTTTCCATTGTAGGACACTCAATAAGAGTATAGCCAAAAGTAGATCAAAGAAATTAAAGTCACAAGATTAAGCAAAGACCTTCGGGTAAAGTTCGCAACGGTGAAGATTTGACGTCGCCGCGACGAAACGACAAAAACTTAGTAAAAACCTTTTGGGAGAAGTTTGTTGGGGTGAACTCATCCTTTCGCCACAGCGAACATTTGAATCAATGAAACCCGAACCATTTCTAGAAATTTCACAAACTGTATAACTCAGTCCACAACCCGTTTTTAAGGAGAAAAACCTATTTTGGATAAGTAACAATGGCAGCCAAACCATTGAAAACCCCATTTGAAACTTAGTGATTTCCACTCCCACCAAAATTTGAAACTTAGTGATTTCCACTCCCACCAAAATTTATTTCGAACTATGATAGCCAAAGTTCATTTTCAAGAGGACCATATCACCATTTGTCTTAATCTTTCTATTTTCTATTTCGAAATAATAAAAAATATTTTGCATACATTTCTCATAATTCAATTTAGTATTGTTAATGTTTTCAAATACCAAAACCCCCTCCTTACCAAATTAGCTTGCATTTCATGACATATAGGTTAGCTTAGGTACATTTATTTTAGGTTCCGATTAAGTGAGACGACTTAAGGTTGCATCCTATATTGCAATCCTTCGAATTATATTTTGTATTTGACCTCCAAGGGTAAGAACAAAAAGGATCGAATCAAAATGGTGTCTTTGTAGGGGAACCAAGTAATTGGTTCTCTAGGTTAGCTTTTGTCATTGTGCCACTAAGTGAGGTTAGGAGCCTTTTCTTTAGATTGCATTCTAGATAGTTTAGCTTCATACTTGTTGATAGTATAAGTTCTCATTTAGCATACTGCTTTCCTTCATTTTTGATAGTTAGCATTTTACATATTACACTTTCTGTGAAAGTTCGCTGAGGCTAACTCTTACTTTCACTGTGGCAAACATTTCAAGTGAATCTGGTATAGTGGAGGCTAACACTGACATGGCAATGGATGAAGTTGTTTCACCACAATATGGCCATTTGTCGAAGGTTTATAACTCCCAGGTTGTTTCTTTCCTTCACTTGTTTACTTACTTTTGCCCTGTGACTACTTATGACATATTTTAGGGCATTAGTTTGCTAAGTAAGTGTTGGGGGGAGAAACTACCCTAGTAGGAAAGTAGTTTAGTTTTTAGTTTAATTAGTAGTTTTTCAATTCAATAATATTCCCTTCTAAGTTCTGTCTCTTGCCTTCCTTTTGCTGTGCTTAATTTTCCCCTATGTTTTATCTTTTCATTGCTCTATGTTAATATTCACTATGTGATGGTATTTTGTATGTTTAACATTGAGGACAATATTTTGTTCAACTGTAGGGGAGGAATTTCTATCTTTTTGAATTCAACAAAATAGCTTCTTCATGCATCAATTTTGGCCACTCAAGTTTTTTTCAATAGGTCATTTGTGTGCATAACGTTGTTAACTTGGTTTATTTTAAGGTGAATTTGAAATTGCAGGCATTTTTCCACGTTTCTATCACTTTTCACCGCGACCACCTTTGTTTTCATCGTAGCGAAGCTCGTCATTCACATACTTCACCGTGACCATCTTTTTTTCATCGCGGCGAAGCCCCTTCTCGACCAAGCAAATGCTTTTATTTCCTCAGCACAACGATTTTTCCAAATGAGATTCTTAATACTTCTGTGTTGAATTTTTGTAAATTTCAAAGTTTTACATGTGTTTTTGGAAAACCATCCATGTTTCTAAATGATAGTTGATTTTGGCTAATTTCATTTTCAATTTTTTCAATGAGAAGTAAGTGAGGGTACGCTAAGAAAGTGGCGCTATGTGTTTTTAAACCTAGAGATTGCTTAATTGAGATACTAACCTTATTGGAAGGATATTTGGGCCTGAATTCTTTCATTTTTATGTATATCTACTTAATTTCATATCTCTCTAGAACTTGTTTTAATTCTTGATCAAAGCTTGATGAACTAAAATTTTTTTAATATGATAGAGGCATTTCTTTCCAAACCCTATTTACCCAAACACAAATCCCAAACACTTAACCCTTGTTAGCCCCTTTGAGCCTTCTTTTGAGTGCATGCATATTTCACAATTAATATGAGTATCTCATCTTTAGTTAAAGCTAAAAAAAGAAAAAGAAAAAAAGAAAAAGAAAAAAAAGAAAAAATAGTTTCTATACAAAAGAAAAGAAAGAAAAAGCATCCAAAAATTCCATATATGTCTTAAAAAGAAAGAAGGAAAACCAAAAGCTTTCTCAAAAGAGAAATGTAATAAAAATGTGTTAAATTACGTTTGTTGCTTGTGTGAATATTTTCTTACGCATAGTTGGCGTTTATTTCATGAGAAAAATAATTACGGTGCATGTACTCATTTTTTTTCTTCTATTCACTCCATTCCATTTAGCCTTTCGTACATTACAACCTTGAAAAGTCCTCTTGATTTTCAAAATTATAGTTATTGTAGTGGAGAGGTAGAACTATCACAAGCTTATGGTAGAAAATGGACTAAGCGGATTTTAGAATGAAATTATCCCAAGACAAGTGAGTTGAAAGCTAAACAATTTCCCTTGAGAGAAATCTCTTTTGCCCTATCTTTTAGATTAAATACTTATAGTGTTTATCTTCTTAGCGCTCTCTCAATTTGCTTTGGCTGATTTCTAAAAAAGTGGTTTTACTAATTTTCTACTCTCATTTTTAAGTATGGTCGGTATTTTCTTTTGTACATGTATCTCTTTGGTCTTTCATAAACTTTGTCTAGGAGTACAAAGGCTTAAGTGTGGGAGAATTTGATTGAACCCAAGTTTCCCATCTAATTTAGTGACATTTTTTTAGTTTTTGTTAAACTTTTTAGCCCCTTTTGTTGGATATTGTGCTTAATTTGACCTAAGAGTGCTTATTTCGAATTAATGTTATTTGACGTTAAATTGTCATAATTAATTAGCAATTACAGTCACTTGATTTATACGTCAATTGATATTACAAATTATTACTTTTCATTGCAGGACACTCAAGTAGAGTAGAGCCAAAAGTAGAACAAAGAAATTGAAGTCACAAGATTAAGCAAAGACCTTCAGGTAAAGTTTGTCGTAGTGAAGATCTGCGGAGAAACGACAAAAACATAGCAAAAATCTTTCAGTAGAAGTTTGTCGGGGCGAACTCATCCTTTCGCCATGATGAACATTTGAATCAGTGCAAACCCGAACCATTTCTAGAAATTTCACATACTGTATAAACCGGTCCATAACCTTTTTTTCTGAAGAAGAACCTATTTTAGGATAAGTAACAAGGGCAACCAATAGGAGAGAGTACTTGACACACATTCCACTACCTTAACACCTACGGTTCCCTTCACAGGGGTTCCTGGGGGAGACTTCTCTCATATGTTTTCTTTTCCATTTTTCATTTCTAGTTGTGAGTTTTTCGATTGCAATATGTGGCTAGGCATCCCATTTCCTCTTAAAGATGTAGCAATGGCTAGAGTTCAATGGGCTTCAAAGGGGAGTAGCTTAATCTATTTTTAGCTATGATTTATGAACTCCTAAGTTTAGGATTTGTAATTTGTTGTTGAACATTCTTGATTAGAGTTTAATCAAGTGTTGGATATTCAATGTGTGGTCGTGATTTGTTGATGTATAACTTGGAGCTTAAATATATGAAGTCTCATATATGTCAATTTGTGATTTTTTTTAATCTCTTTTATTTGCCTAGTTGCGTTTGATATTGAGTTGATTTGAGATCTCAAGTAACTTGTTGCATTGAATTATCCACTACACACACTAAGAGCATTTAACAAGGTCTTAAGAAATGGAGTTCATTGATTAAGATCTTAAACTTAAAGAGTTCTTTAAGGTTTACCCATTTGAAACTTAGTGATTTCCACTCCCACCAAAATTTATTTCGAACTGTGATAGCCAAAGCTCATTTTTAGGAGGATCATATCACCATTTGATCATTTGTTTTAATCTTTATGTTTTCCATTTCCAAAAAATAAAAAATATATATTTTGCATACTTTTTCTCACAATTCAATTTAGTACAACTAATATTTTCAAAGACCAAAACCTCCTCTTTACCAAATTAGCTTGCATTTCATGACATATAGGTTAGCTTGAGTCCATTCGTTTTAGGTTCCGATTAAGTGAGACGACTTGTTGGACCCCGATCTTTTAGTGGAATTTAGAAATATTAAATGAAACTGATTGAGTGTTTTTGTATATGTATTGTGTTTTAGATGAAATTGTGCTTTAAGAAATTAATGAGAAAAGAATTGATTAGTTTTGATGTCTTTGATATTTGAGTAGATTTGTATGGGTTATGAGAGTAAAGTGAATGAGTTGATTGAAATGGAAGTTGAAAATTAA
>JANVCL010000004.1:22082781-22096383 GCA_026546855.1 Erythroxylum incrassatum
AAAATACCCAGGATTGTCATGAATATGCATTGTACATATGTCATTTCATGCATGTGCATTATTGAATACTTATGATTGTGCAACTTGTGATAATGTGTACATTATTGTTATAGAGGAGCAACTGGAACGTCAACCTCCAGACATTGCCGGATCTTCTAGGCATTAGCTTCGGGGGCAAATTGTGAGTAACCTAGACAATTTCTCTCAATTATTGTTGGCTTATATTGATGTTTTGAGTAATGAATGAATGTGATTTAATTGTGGCTTCCAGACAGAAGGTCTGATGATTGTGTGAGTTGGATTGAGATATTGAAGTGTTGTTGGAACGTGAATGTGAGACCTATGTGCTTTATAATGTGATAGATATGGTACATGCATTCCATTCATGAATGTATAATCAGATAATGGTAGTTGTGACTATAGTCGCCACCGATTAGAGCTTAAAGCTCAACAAGTGAAACTGAGCCTCGAGCTCAAAAGTGATTCAGAGCTTTAGGCTCAACGTTTAATGAGCCTTATATGGGACAGTTCAGGAACTCGGTCACAACAACGTAATAATTGAAAAAGTGTCTCATAAGCATTTCATATGTATCTTGTTAAGTGTGTTTGATTAACTGTAATGTAGAATTGCTTATGCTTAAGTGAAAATGTGATATGCAAAGTAGTGAATTAACTGCTATGTGAATTGTTGTGTTGCATGAATTGAGTGAACCATCGATGATGGTTACCTCATTGAGTTCTCAAAACTCATCAAAATTGCAACGTTATATTTTTAGGACCGAGAGACGATTTTAGCTACTGAGAGGCTCTACTGCCGTGTAGATTGGGATTTAGTAAGTGAAGTCATGGCTCAAAGGTCAGTCAGCTGGGACTTTTGGATGGCTTAGATAGATTTGATACATTTCCTCTTTTATGTAGTACTTTTGTATTAGGTTTTGATGATGTACATAGGGAAAATGTGAAAGACATAATGTAGTCATCGATTTTGTGAAGTGAAATGAGGAAAAAGTTGGTTTTAAAAGTATTGTGATTTTCTTATGATTCTTTATAGGTGAGCAATGATATGATGCCATATGAAATGAATGTAGTGATAGAACGTAGCTCACCCTTGACGTAGGATATGTACTGGAATGACCTTCGGGCATCCCGGTGTGTACCATGCGATGAAGGAGGTACTACATAACATGTCCAACATCAAAAATGCCTTTAAATTATTTTGTCATTAAACTATAGCCAATCGATTAGTTGTTGGGCATAAACCAATAATATTTGATATGTATTAAACCATTGCTTCTAACAACACATTATATTATCTCCTAATCTAATAATATTATTTTATTTTTAAAAAAACAGAACCAATCCTTATTAAAGGTCATATAATAAGTTATGTCAATATTCACCAGCTAATCAAAGTTGCTCACAACTAAAACATCACATCCTCTTCATGAGAAATCTTCTAGGCTATAATAATACGTGATATTTTATTTGTTTCCCTTTTCTTGTTTCCCTTCTTTTGTTGTGAACAATCCTTTTTAAATTGTCCTTTAACTTTACAGTTAAAGCAACAAATGAATTGAACATTTGATTTAGATTGTGACTTTTAGCCTTCGATTTGGATCACGACTTACTTCAGTTTTTATTACTCTTTTCCTAGTTCCTTCCTCTATTAACAATCAAACTCATGTTTGATCTAACTTCATACATGTCTAAAGACCTTTTTATTGAATTCCCTATATTAGAGGGAATCCTTCACAATATTGGAAAAAAAATCTCTTCACCATACAATATGATATCAAAAAAATCCTCATACGAATTAGGCAAGTAAGAGAAAATGATATGACTTTATCCTCATTCTCAATTTTAACCACAACACTTTGTCGATCTAAGATGGCCCAATTAAAATTATTAATGTTATCTTTTGGTTGTGTACTTTTTGACTTTCTTGAGGTATATAAAAGTAGTAATATAAACAATTTGTAAGTTATCTCTTTTGATACTTACTTACAAGTGAAGTCTATAATGAAACGGTAGTTGTTTCATCAACCACCACTCTTTGGACCTCATCACCCTAACCAAACAATAATGTGCTATTAGTCCTTGATAAAATATCTTCCTCCTTCAATACCCTTAAATTCTCTAGCAATTTTTTTTTCTCATTTTAACATTGTTGCACATCTTTCTTGAATAAGAATTGCTCTCATATTCACCTTCTACATATTGAAATCATTCAATCCATTAAACTTCTTAATATCGAACTTGTGCAGAGACATCTTAATTCTTACAATATCAATTCACAATGACAACCACGACTCTAATACCAATTCATACAATATCAATTACTTTCATACTAATTGAGTCACAAATGAAAGAAATATCAAAACAAGGAAATAAAAAATAAAATTTATGTGGTTCAATCAATCTATAGGACTTACGTTCATAGATATGATAATATATTTCTTTTATAACTATGAGAAAGGTGATACAAAGAGAAGTATGACAACAACTTTATCCTAAATCTCTTAATTATTCTCTCTTATATGTTACTAGTTATAGACTAGCATTGCCTTTAAGAAGCCCAATTTTAGATAAAATTTTATTTCTATAGAAGTCTAAGATTACTAACATTCTATTTGAACAGGAGTTTAAGGTGACAGAAACTCTATTTCTATAAATGTATAGTGACAAATGAAACTCTATTTGACAAATGTATAGTGAGAATAAAACTCTATTTCACTAAAAGGCTAAAGTGACTTGAATCAATTTTACCAAAATTAAAAGCATATCTCATATCAAGAAATGGAAAGAAAATTAAGCAAGACAAATCTCAATAACGTGATTAGTCCAATTTGTTTTATTTGCCACTACGTGAGGTTGGTGCTCCTCTTTAGTTCCTATTAAATTCAATGCGTAATCAATAACAAACAATTGCAAAATCAATAAAAATCTGTAGAGGCGACCAGCATCACAAGAAAGGAATATTAAACTGCAACGGTACAATACACAATACGGAGAAATATCTGGTTTTACTTTCCTTCCATCGATCAGTTGCGTGCTCGGTAACGAAAAATAAATGATTATTCCTTCCTTGTTTGTCGTAATCTACTTTTTCATAAATTTCCAATTTTTAGCAAAGCTGGGCTAGGTATAAGAAGGAAATATATATACCAACCAAAACATATTGTCATTCGCCTCAAAACAAAAGCTTGACAAAGATTCTTGTTGACGATATATTGTCTCTTGTCCAACAAAGGAAGCTGATCATTCGTAGAGAATTCAAAGCCTCATTGATTATTCATCCAATTTAGCAGGTGTATCATAATTTTCAATAGATGGCTAAGCTTCCCTGCGACCGTCCCTTGTCTGTCATTTTGCTTCTCTTTGTCTCAGGTATGTTTAATTATTGTTTGTATACAGGTGAACGTTTAGCTATAATTAGTTGTTATTGTAATTTTCAATTTTGGACCATTTGTTTCTTTGACAAGCTCTAATTTTGATTACAACACGCAAGTTTATATTTATAGTTAGTGGAAGGTTTCATCCTGCCTAAACTCAACTTGAATGCCCCACAGTTTTTGAACTTGTAAAACGCTGAAGCAACTTTTTTTCGGATGGTGTTCTTGATGAAACTTTTTTGGATTTGAAATAAGGATCAAATTTTATTAGTAAATAAACTGAAACCTTAAAATGCCTGTTTTCTCCAGGGTTTGCATTTTTTTAGAAATATATTTGATTGATGTATACGTCTTAAATGATATTTCTTTCGACACGTACACTTATTTTGATTTCAGTGGCATTGATGGTCCAGCTTGGCCGAGCACAGGAAATGTGTCATGAGGTAATTCCCGGCAATGGGGATTGCGATGTCACGACATGTCAGGCACAATGCTCTAGTTTGATCCAATTAGGTACAGGAGTGTGCACTCAAGCATTTACTAACCGCTTCATTTGCATTTGCAATTGGGAATGTTCTTCCTAAGTTCACTTCGGTCAATGGATCATCATTTCATTATCAATAACATTTGTCACTTTTTCATTTGGTTTTCATAACCTTTTACGTTCAGTGAAAAAACAAAAAGGGAAAAGGAACAGTGCGGCTGAGTGAAATTTATGTCTTTCATCTTCTTTTAATTGTTCTTCTTCACCCTGTCGCCTTCCATCTTAGACCAATTATTCTTATTCTCTCTATCACCTTCCATCTTAGACAATCGCAGGTTTATTCCTCGCTTATTTTCTCTAACAAGTCATAGATCCGAAACCCTAATTTCAAGACTAATTGAAATAATTATTATGAATTTCCAATCAATCCTTTAGTTGGTGACCATAAATGAGTCTCTCAGTTAATGATTCAATCACGAATTGTTGATCTAAAATTTCAAGATTACCTTAATACCTTTTATTAGAGGTTACTGCTAAGTTGGTCATCATCCACTCACGATGGATGACTAAGGGACAATTACTAATAAAGTCTGTTTCTTTTCCTATAGCTTTATTGTTCAGGTTAAATTTGTGATCAATTACATTAAAGCTTTTGAGGTATGATTTTTTATATGATTTCAAAATTTTAATAGTCTCATGACGGTTTCATAAATTTATAGAGTAAATTATTTTCTCAAAATTTCATAATTAAATTAACAATTAATTTATTTATTAAAATACTGTTTACATTAATTACAATATTGTATTTATAATTTTATAAAATAGTGCAATAAGACATTATGAAATTTTTTATTTGAATAATCATATGCAGAACGAGTCTTTTTAATGAAGATATTTGGAAGAAATAGTTAAACCCGGTACTCTTCAATCATAGATATGTTTTCAGGCTTGGGAATGAGAAAATCGAACAGGAATGAGTAATTGGATTGGACAGAGACCTTATTTCACCATAATATGAATGTAAAAAGAACTAAAAAATCCAATATTTATCCTGAAATATAGAGCCGATTGTTTTACAGTAATCAATTGAGAATTTTAATGTCATGTTTATATTGAGTTCTCATTTTATGAACTCCTATTTGGTAAAGTTAAAAGTCTTTATTGATCTTTTCTTTATTTCTTCTTATTTCTATGTTCTGTAACTTGCAAAATAATTATTTGTTTGTAGAAAGGTTTAACCCTTAACATTATAATCTATAAAGTTGATGTAGAGGTAAAGTAATGCAACCAATGGAAAAACTAATTGGGATTAACTCAATTGCCTTTTTAGCGTTAGAGAAGAGAAAGGGATAAATATTTCCGATACAAATATTGTGAAATAACGAGAACGATCTTCTTTTTCTGGCAAATTTGCAACAAATAATGACCACAAGCACTCAAAAGATAGCTTCACTACTAGAGGACGAAATTTTCCATTTGAGGAAGACCGATTGTTGGTGGTGATGTGCTACAACTTTTGAAAATTGTGTCTTAAGTAGTATTAGAAAATCGACGTGGGATCCGAACTCATTAGCAACAAAATAATCTTGAAAATATTTCGATACTAACGTCATTAAAATTCTATAATTAATATATAAATTATAATAACAATAATTATAATTATAATTCTCACTTTATTTTGAAACTTGAACTTTTCTTATCACTTCCTTTAAACTATTTTCACAATTTGCTCATCTCAACTATCATAATGGTACAACTGTCCGACGTGTAAGAGTTTACATATAACGTGTTTGAGAAAACTCTACAATTGTTAAAGACAAAGTTAGGTCAAGAGTGTTAGCCCCCTTAAACTTAAACATATTTATAATAAGTTTTAGATATTTTAATAATTTAATTAAAATTAAATTTTAATTTTAATTAAACTGCAATTAGAATTAGAATTAATTCTAATTAAATACCAATTATGATCAAATAAGAATCAATATCTCATATTGATCTTATTTACTAAATATCTCATATTTAATTATAAAGTTTCTTAAACTTTACAATTAAAACTACTGTTCTTTGTGTATGAACTATGAGGTTCTAAAAAATGATAGAAATTGATATAAATTATAACTTTAAATCATATTTAGGATTACATAAATTAAACTCATTTAATTTTTCTTTAATTCTCTAATTAAATAATTTACATTTATAGATCAATATTGACATCTAATAATGAATTATGGCCATCTAAATATTTAAAAATGTCAAAGTAGTTTTGACTAAATTTTTTTGCATGATTTTTATATAATTTAATCATTTTATCATATAATATTCCAATTAGACATAAGACCATAAAATTAATGTCTATTTTATTTGAGTTCCATTATATTAATTCTTAACAATCAGTAATTGATTCAATTAGTGATATCTAAAACTATTTTTAAAGTATTATTCTACTTTAGCTAAGAATTTCTATATTGGAAGATTTCCCTGATTAATTTAGGATGATGAATCCTATATTGATCAACTACATTCACATAATTCATGTTATATCTAATGATCATAAGTAGTATCCAACATATAAATCCCTATATGAC
This sequence comes from Erythroxylum incrassatum, assembly GCA_026546855.1. NCBI lineage: Eukaryota > Viridiplantae > Streptophyta > Magnoliopsida > Malpighiales > Erythroxylaceae > Erythroxylum > Erythroxylum incrassatum. The sequence continues at coordinate 22,089,243 of JANVCL010000004.1, forward strand.
AATTTTTTTCTTTAAATTCAAAGAATCACTTATACAATCATTATAATGAGAATTTTTATAAACATATGAGTACTAAGTTTTGGACATTTTAATAATTTAATTGCAATAAAATTCTAATTTCAATTAAACTTTAATTAGAATTGTAATTAATTATAATTGAATACTAATTATGACCAAATAAGAACCAATATCTCATATTGTTCTTTATTTATTAAATATCTCATATTTTGTAAAATTTTACAATCAAGTCTGACTTAATTAAAATATTGATAATTTTATTAAAATAAAATTATATTTTCAATTAAAATTTAATTGGAATTAACCATTTATGCTCAAATAAGATCCAACATCTTATATTAGTAATTATTTATTAAATATATCATATTTAATAATAAAAGTTTTTCAAACTTTATAATTAATTCTAATTTGATTAAAATATCTTTTCTCTCTTTAAGTCATTATTTGTGTGTGACCTATTAGATTCTCAAATATGTTAGAAATTAATGTAAATTATAACTCCAAATAATATTTAGGATTAGATAAATTAAACTCCTTTAATTTATCTTTAATTCTGTAATTAAATAATTTACATCTATAGATCAAGATTGGTGTCTACTAACACATTATGACCACCAAATATTTATGAATGTCAAAGTAGTTTTGACTAAGTTTTTTTTTGCATAATTTTCTTATAGTTTAATTCTTTCATCATTTAATATTTCGATTAGACATAGAGCATATAATTACTATCTACTTGGTCAAGTTGTTGAAGACCCACAAAATAGTTCTAATTCTTCAAATTTTTGTAGTAGTCGCGAAACTAGGTCAAATCCCTATAAAACTAAGCACCAGTTTCTTAATTTCAAGTAATAAAATAATACAGGGCCAAGAGGTTTGATTAACTAATTAATTAACTAAAATTAATACAAAAACAAATTAAATCAACTAAATTTAAAAATGAGAAAGTCAAGATTATCAAACCTCAATTCAAAGGAAAATCTCATCTAATTATAACATTAATCATTAGTCTAAAAAGAATATTTTCACGATTCAAGCAGTTAGTCCAAAACATATTAGGATAGGTATAATAAATCTCAAATTTTCCAAAATCAGTTGTTTCACACCCAACATCTAAACCAAAACTTATCATCCATTGACTGGTATGATAGCATTCCATATCATATAAATGATAGCAATAAGCTCCGCGAAACACACTAAATCCTAAATTAAATAATCAAGATAGCCGTAACTATTCAATTTAGTTTTTTTATTTATCATAAGTTAAATATAGAAATTCATAAATAAACTATTTGCTACTTGTACCAATCTTTCATGATAATTACATATCACTGAGTTAATGGATAGCGATAAAATAATTAATATTAAATTAAATTGTCAGATTAATCAAATATTACTCATTCATTAAATATACAAACTCAAAACTAGAAATACTTGAATTAAAACCTGAATAAAAGATTTAGAACACAAAACCTCCCAAGATTACAATTAGAATATCAAATCCCCTTGAATCAAAACGATTTAGTTTAGCCACACATGGCTTTCGCTACAATAACAAAAATATAAGAAAGATAAAGAAATGGGGAAAACGTAAGAAAGAGAACCCTTTTATGTTGTGAGGAAAGTCCCTTTTATAGAGTTTTCTGATCTGATCCTATTCTAATTCTAACTTATAAAGATGTCTATCTAAAACAAATTCAAATTCCTACATGATAAGGATAGAAAGAAGTTTTCGCATTTAAACTTCAACTCTTTAAGTAATCGGCCTTATTCATTGCAAAAAAATCTCATTTCTTCATCTAAAATTCATAATTATCATCAATAGAGTCCATATTTGATGCAATATCTACTTTTTATCTCCTAAAATAAAACAAATATTAATTTTCATATTTAAGCACCAAAATAAATCTAAAACAAAGGAGATAATATCAAATATTATGTCAAGATAGGATCTTATCAAATTCCCCCACACCGGACTCATGTTTGTCCTTAAGCATACATCAATTCAATACATTAATCATCTTCACATGAACCTCTCATCTCCTTTCATGTTATCTAAAAATATCTAAAAGCCAATTCACATTTAAGGGTTAAGATAAAATAACAATCAAGAGAATAAGCACTCATATGACACATTGTTAAAACGTAACATCTCATCAATTTCATCAAAATAAAATAAACAAGACTCGACACCCTCTTAAACATTTCACTCTATACACTTAAACTATTTAGGGTTCATTAAGCTCTCAGATCAAAACATAGCAAGTTATTTCTATAAGCTTGCTCAAGAATCATATCACCACCACCAAACAAAATGAACTTAATGCATAAATCAAAGGGACTTTATAAAGGTTGTAACGTGGCTTAGGTAAGGTATGACAAAAACCTTTTCGGCTAAATAAATTGAAGGTAATCATATAAACTTATCCATGTAAGTTTCAACTTATATCAAAATTCTCTTGATTCAAATAACACCTCTTTCAATCACTTTTTCTTTTCTTTTCTTTTTCTTTTTTCCTTTTTATTTTTGTTCTCTTTTTTTTCTTTTTTTAAACAAAAATATCAAAGAGGAGATTTTGTTTTTTTAATACTTCTACTCCACCCTATAAAAAATAAAAACAATGCAACTTAAATCATCTAATTAACTTTTCATGGAAATAGTTACAATCCTATGCAAATAAACTCGTTACAATTCCTTCAATTTAGTAGTTTAAAATCATTAAGTATATCAACAACAAAAGAGTAAATTCGGCTTGTATTAAGGTTATTATGCAAGAAAAGAAAGGGTAAGGCTCAAATTGGTTTTCTAAGGATAAAAAGTGAGAGGTGGGCTTGTTAAGGTCAAAAAATGATTATTCTAAATGCCCTCATCATCTTTGTACACAAATTCATAAAAAATGTGGTCTCAACAAGTATTCAAAAGCAAGCTCTAGCATAGACAAGCTATGTTTGATAACACATAACAAAAAGATATATATGAGCATATATGTGATGAATGCTCTTAGGCTTAAAACTCACGTAGGAGTCAAAAATTGCATCAAGTCTGGCATGCTTTTAATTCAACAAAATCAATGAGACACTTGAAAAAAATTTAATGAAAACGCTAATCATACTTGTCTCTCTTATGCATTAGATCTTAAATTGAAAATTCATCCTAACTTAAGAATTATTCATGAACAACAATCAGAAAATTATGAAGCTATAATGAGAAATAATCAATATATGAATCAACATATCATGAGTCCAAGCACAAATTACAAATTCATCGTAATGAAAACATCCTTTCCCTTCACCTAAAACATATATTGTCCCTAACATATGCATGAGATACTCACATATCAACAAAAATAATCAAAGAAAATAAAGAATAGAGGACTTCCTTAAATTGCAGGCATTTGAACATTATATGCACATACTTCTTTTTGGTACTGAGTTCAGAGTCTGTAGTAGATTTTTCGTTTGTTGCAATCTTGATGTTAGCTTTAGAACGCTCCATTACACTAAACAAAATAAACGAAAATTACTTGAAAAAATATTAAAAAATAATTAATAGTAATTAAAATTAGACTAAAAGTAATTGATACGAAGGAAGAGAAATAAGTAATAAAAAATTGATGGGGCGTGACTTATGTGTTGTGTGTGGAATGAAACCAAAGAGCAGTTGACAGGGGTGTGCGTGACTATAACACTCAAAACATTATGAGATTAGGCGTGGAGGTTGCTATGGTTGAGGGTTGTCTAATATGGGTTGAGTTTTTATAGACGTGTGAGGTGGCTATTGCATGTTTTGGATGTGAGCTAGTTGTAGGTAGGGCGTTGCTGTGAGGGTGCTATGTTGATGGTGATGCTGAAAAGGGGCAGCTAGTCCAGGTTGATAGTTTGCGTGAGTGGGTGTGATAGCTAGTCTACGTGGATGTTCTATGTGTGGGTAAAAGGGTTATGTGTTGTGTTTTTTTGAATTAGGAAAGGTGGATGTTGTTACTGTTGTCTTTTTGTAAGGAGGCCTTGTGATCCTTCTAATTTGTCTGCAAAGAAGAAACACACGTAATAGGATTACGTGAGCATTTTTTATAAAAATAAAAATAAAAATTTGTTAAAAACATTGAAATAAAGAAAGAAATTAAATAATTAAATTGAGATATTAAAATTTTTAAGTTTTTTTTCAGAACACTAAATCACATAAGGTAAGATTTTACCTTATGAGATTTAGTAGTATGGAATTCCAGAGCACTAAATTACATACAACGAGATCTTGCCTAATGAGATTTAATAGTTTGAATTTTTAAGCTCTTCACTGCAGAATACTAAATTATGTAAAGCGAGATCTCACCTTATGAGATTTACTAGTCTGAAATTCTAAGACCCCCTTTTCCTTTAAGCCAATAAATAAATGTCTCAAAAACAAACAAATGCATTAAATAAAGAACTAAAACAAAATAAAATAAAAATATCATATTTTGGGTTGCCTCTCAACAAGCGCAATTGTTTAACATCGTTATGCTTGACGGAGCCGGCTCTTCCCAAACTTTTATGTAATTGTAGCTTTGTGCTCCTTTAATAGTGCTACTAGCCCTTCCTTTTACTCTATAGTCAACCTTTTTGAAATGATTGTAGGTAATGACTCTCCATTACCTAAATTGTAACACCCTACTACCATAAAGTATATACCTGAACATCCTGAAGAAATTCAATTACATATCTTATAATAATGGCATGTTAGAGTAGTTATGTTCTCTTATAAGGCATCACAAAGAATAATAAAGTAATTAAAAACCCAATTCCTAATTTTCATTTCATAAAATCGAATATATACATTGTAACTTTACAAAACATCCATATACGGACATTATCAAAAACTAGTCAGATTTTACATCTTTGTATATAGAACATGCTACATACATGAGGAATTATACAAAAATTTATCTAAATTTCTCAGTCCTAGCTAACCGACCTTTGAGCCATGTTTTTTATCGAAAATCAGTGCTAGTTCTCTTCTAAATTGACTTAGAAGCTATACTGTCTCTCTCGAACCTGAAATATCAACATTGCAATTTTGATGAGTTTTGTGAACTCAATGAGCTACCCATCATTGATGGCTCTCTCATAACACATAACACATAACAATTACAGTTCATGTAATAACGTAATTCACATCATTTCATTAATAATCATATAACATCATTTACCATTTTGATCACTTATTTCACATTTCACATTCAGAGCAGTCAAACTGTTCATTTTGATCATTTAAAACATACATATCAATTATATATGCAATGCACATAAGACTCACTTTCGATTGTTATTATTTTGATCGAGTGCCTATAATTGTCCTGTATCTATTATAAATATTGAGTTCATTAATAATTGTCCCTTATCCGTTGGGAATATAGGGCTCATTATACATAGTGAGCTAAAGGCTCTTACCACATTTTGAGCTTTAAGCTCTTTTTCACTTTCTAAGCTTTGAGCTCTTTTTCGGTGAATACTCCAGTCATAACAACCTTTATGTTATCATGCATTCATATAATGAAATGCATCACATATATTCAATCAATCAAATGTGCTCAATGTTACACAATCATCTTCACTATCGCATTCTCATTCACATTTGTCATCGGATCTTGGTCTGGCATTCAACATATACGTTGAGAATCACTTATTTCTTCAAATTCACATTCAATAAGCACTTCCAATATGTATTTCATGCATTAAACACATTGGACAGTCAATGTCCGGAATCAACATAATTACATTCACATAATAATTCAATACAACATTTAAAACAAACAATTAATCAAGTGAGACGATCTAGGTTACTCAGAGTTCGCTCCGGATAGCTATTATCTTTAAGTCCCGACAATGTATGGATGTTGTCACAATAATTGCTCCTCTATATCATACAACACACATTTACACACACCACAACTTTGCATAATTATATAAGTACTCATTTATGCATATAAGTATATATGAATTATGTAGTATGCACGCTCAATGACAATCCCGGGTATATTTCCTTTATTCTTATCACATGATCATTCATACTTCATAACTCATATATGTTTAATTTGAACTTAGGTTTACACCTCAATAATACAAATTTATTCTAAATTCATCACTCATCATGCACTAAGGTTTATGGCTTAATACACTCTTCTAAACAAATGTTCCCATATGTCTTAAGTTTCTAAGGACAGGAAGTTCACGCAATTTGATTCTGTATTCTGCATGTTATATATAAAATATTTCAGATTGTACTCAAACTGCAGTAGCACTCAGCACTCAACTTTAAGCCAAATTTTGAAACTTTTATAGACAGAATTTAAATTCAATTTCTTCGTGAAACTTGTAACCATATGTCTCTACTTTAATCTAAACTTAAAATCATTCCATTTGGATGTCTAAGATCAAGATATGGCCAAAATAATTGTTCGACCCCGAACCTTACTTGGAAGCTAGAACTGTTAAGTGAATTATTGGCAATTATTCATGTGTAAAGAAAGGAGGAAATCATGAAATTGAATTCAAATAGAAAATATGGTTTAGATACAAGATGGATTTTATGTGATATGTTGAAAGTTAAAAAGCAGGAAATTGCAAGTGAAATATGTTCATTGAGTATGCTTCGGTGTTTTAGCCATAACTTGATCCCTAGTTATCCAAATGAGATGATTCTTGATTTGGATTAAACTAGAGAGATAAGGCTACAAATTGTTCGATGAAATTGAGCTCTAATTCAGTCTCTAAGAGTATCAATTTTTAGATGGAAGTTGAGCAAAGATAATGTTTTAGTATAAGAACAGTTCAAATATGTTTGGTGTATGACTTTGGGACTATGGAACTGAATTGAATGATTTTGGATGTCATTAGAAAATTAAGACAATGAGGAACATTTGTTTAGAAGGAAATACAAGCAAATTCCTTCAATGACATGATTAGAAAAGGTCTTGATTTTGGAAGAAGCTAAGCATGATTTAAATGAATTTTGGTGCATTGATACATTATTTATGTTATTTTTATGGAATTAATTAGCATGTTAATGAGAGTTAGACCATATGACATGGATTAAATTGTATTAAGGTGGTAAGATGGCATGAGGGCAAAATTGGAAGACCACTTA
>JANVCL010000004.1:22107870-22123629 GCA_026546855.1 Erythroxylum incrassatum
CTTGTGGGGCATACCCTTGTGAACGGCGCCGTTAACCTTTATGTCGACGTAGTCGCCGATCTTGTAGGTCCTAAGATATGTGGTCAATGGGATGTAACCCTTCTTCCGAAATGGTCTCGCGAACAGATCTCTTGTTCTTGAGCGAAGCCCGTGACCAGCAGGCATTTTCACTTAACTCTGTCTCGCCCCTTCTGGTATTTGTGTCTGCGAACCCTAACGAAAAGATACGGCTACATATACCTGATGAGTTAGGGTTTTGTTTTTGGACGGATATGGGTTTTGGAGTTCTATGGGCTTTGAAAAGTTTATGGATCTGCTGTATGTAAAAACACTTTCTTTTCTTTTAAACTGTTTTTGTTTGTTATGTTCCAGTCCAAGTTCTTTCTATACCGTGTAGAACCTAACCAGATTTTCTTCTCAAAACTATTTAAATTCACGTATTTTTGGGCATAAGAAAGCCTCTTGTTTGTAGGTTTCTAAATATATGTGAATGTGATTTTAGTTCCAAAATTTAGATTATGTATCGTGTTATTTTTTTAAGATAATTTTGATTGCCACTATCACCTATATGATTCTAACGTCCAATATTGTTTAAAACTAAATAAATTTGGGCACTCTTTCTCGTATTTGGTTTTCTGATTCAGATTTTTCTTGGTAAATGTTCTTTCTATTTTATGTTAATGAAAATGTCATTATATTTTTATATATAACTTTCTTTATTTCAAATTTATGTAAGAAGAATAAAAGTAAAATTTGTTGGTTTATATCTTACAGCCAATCAGTTGATTATATTTTATTGACATAATTATTTAAAAACACTTTTTATCTTATATATATTCGAATGCATATGATATAGTCCATGAGATAAATATACATTGTAAATAAAATTATAATGAGGTCAAATTATGATATTTATCTTTTATTTATGTATTATTTATACATCGTTTGTAGTCATTGTTCTATTAAAAATGAACAGTAATAATGTATAAAAAGATTAGCATACATTATATTTTTCTTTATAAATTAAGTACTAAATCTCATAAACTAAAATATGGAAATACTAAAATAAACATGTGGGTTCTTATGGACTTCTTATTGTAATGATTTTATAAGTAATTCTTTGACTTGAAATCACCAAAGTATCCCATATAAAGATTACTATGTTGGATACTACTTATGAACTATTCTAATAAAGGGTAGCTAAGATAGTAAGCACTAGATACGAAATGAATATGTGAAGGAAGTTGAAAGGTCAATGTAGGATTCATCACCCTAAAGTGATTAGAAAAATGTTTCAATATCATCAATTAGTATTGATTCAAGAAATTCTTAATCAAAGTAGAATAATACTTTGAAATTAGTTTTTGGATATCACTAATTAAGTCAATTACTAATTCTTAAGAACTAAATAATACTATTAGATCTCTCCAAAGCCCGTGTATTAGTGAGATTTGTATTGGGTATTGTTGTTGTTGTTGTTGTAAGAATTAATATGGTTGAAATCAAATAAAGTAGACATTAATTTCATGCTCTATGTCTAATCGGAATATTGTATGATGAAAGGATAGAATTACATATAAAAAATAATGCAAGGAAAGGTTAATCAAAATCCCTTTAATATTTGAAAATATTTGAGTAGTCATGATATATTAATAGAAGATAATCTTGATCTACGGATATAAATTATTTAATTAGAGAATTAAAGATAAATTAAAAGAGTTTAATTTGTCTAATCCTAAATGATTTAAGGTTGTAATTGATATTTATTACCAACATATTTAGAAATCTAATGTTTCACACACAAATAATTGGTTGAAGAAAGAAAATTTGTTTTAATCAAACTTGATTGTAAAATTTGAGAAACTTTAGGATTAAATATGATATATTTAATAAATAAAGATCAATATGAGATATTAAATCTTATTTGAGTACAATTGGTATTTAGTTAGATAAAAGTTTATTGAAATTTAAGTATTATTTCAATTAAATTACTAAAACATCTAAAAACTTGTTATAGACAAGCTTAACTTTAAGAGAGCTAGTATTTCTTATCTAACCTCTTTAAAGCAGTTGTAAAGTTCTCTTACACATTTTATGGATAATGTTAGAAGCAGGACGATATTTGTGTGGCTTTAGTCGATAATATGAGTTAATTTCATAAACAATTTAAGGGAAACGACAAAAAGGAATCGACCTTTGGAATAAAGAACAAATTATAGTCCACAATTTATTAAACTTTGTATGTTAAATGTTATAAAATTTTAATTAATCTTGACTTTCAAAAAATTAAATTAAAAAGTTTTGTTCTTATTATGCTATATGTAAGATTAGATCCTACTCCAATTTCCCAACAAAATTATAGTTCATTTCATATATGGAGAAAAAGAAAGAAGAAATTAGAGTTATAAGAAAAATGTGAATGCTTATAAAATTTGTAAAAAGTGAAAAATATAATATATTTAGAAATAAAATTAAAAATTGAAATAAAAAAGTTAAAAATCATATTTTAATGTGTGAACAAATTCTGAGAATTAAACAATATGGGTTAAAGTTTTTATATGTATAAAAGAATTATTTGAATATATTATTGAAACTTTCCTACTTTATTACAAAGGAATAATCCTCTGGAAGGGGCCTTTTTGTTGTCCTTTGAATAGTTTTTCCTACTCTATATGGGTTTCCATCTAAATGATGTTCCTTTTTTTATTACAAGGGAAATAGTACTACACGCGGTCACATATTACGAGGAACATCTAAATGATGTTCTCTCCTTTCTACATTCGATGATTCAAACTCAAGATGTTGGCGAGACCACGACAGGCTCTGAACCACTTCGCCTACCCACAAGGCCTTGTGAATGGTTAGCATACCAATTCACTTATACTACCCCGAAGGGCAAACAGGGAACTAAAACAGCAAACTAACTAAAACAACTCGTTTGGACAAAATTATCGACTAACCAAAGTTGGGTTGGAGGTAACTGAGGTGTTTGGTAAACTATTGTGGAACAACTTAGGATCTTGTGACTATAGGTAAGTTCCAAGTATGATGGACGAGACAAGAAAGCCCTTCTCTCTCTACGGGCACACAACTCTTATTTTTCCTCTTAGGAACCTTACTCTCGTCACAATTTTCTCTTCCCACTCCGTAAAAATAATCTCAACAGTACCTTCACTCTTTCCTCGTTAAACTTTAATATTACAGCGGAATTATTTTATAGGTAGTCTTACACTGTCTTAGACTTTCTGTTACATAAGATCCCCAAAAGGGGCGAGTGTAGAGCATACTTGTCTCTTAATCTATACTGATGGTAATATGACTCAAGACTCAAAGTTTTCAGGAGAGGAAGAAACTTAAAAGGAAACACTCAAAACTAAGTTCATTAAACTTCAACTTAATCAGACCATGCTCTGCTTACAACTGAAGAGGGGCCTTGCCTTTATAGGCAAAGAAAGGGTAAGAAAGTAAATCTCCCTAAGAGACACACTCATTACTTCTTTAAAAAAGAAAGTAACTTTAAAGTACAATCATCATACATTTAATAAAGCAACTTCGAAAAAGCAAACTACTTTTCTAAAAGTAAACAATATGATGATAAGATGGAATGTTGAACAGTGGTTTACGGATCATAAAGATTCTCTTTTCATCAAAAGACTAAAAAGTAAAAGCAAACTCCTAAAAATATGAGTCCTATTATAAGGATTAAGATCCAAGGTATCTAACGCATTAGTTTTCATGAACTAGTTCATGCCATAATTGAAGATTGGATGGAGAGTTTGGATCGCTTGAGTTATCTTGATAAATCTTATGTCATTTACTAGGACTGAGCTCACATGTGTGAAGTTTGTGCAGGAATTGATTTAACACATCTTCATTAAGACTATAGTAATCATCATTTGGGGTCTTGAGCATCCTGAAAGACTAAGTTAGATGGTTGAGAAGATCCTGCAATAGCTGAGACTGATTCTTCTATGTCATATTGTAAACTATTGGAACCTGGAATATCAATTTTTGGTGCTTGTGGTTCACTAGAAATAAATTCGTCGGCATTTGGTCCAATAGAAGTGGAAAGCAATGGTGTGTTGGGAAAGTGATTTATCTCTTTGAGAAAATCTTTAAAGGATTGAAGCACACTATTTTGATGTCGTGGCTAATATAATGGTGTATTATAAAATTGGACACGATGTTTTATGTAAAGGACACCAGTATATGTTTCTTTATATGGAAAATGGAGGATGAAGAAGTAATGAGTAAATTGTCATCTAGCTAAAGCTTTCCATAGATGATGTTGATAGAGCTGAAGAGGAGATATGGTGATAGCACAAGCATAAAGAGCAGAGAGTACCCAAAGATACCATAATGTGTTTTTTAGAAAGAGGATCATAGACAAAAGTCACATTAAGGTAAGGTGCTTTAAGATTAAACATTGTGGGACTTCCATGAGAGTGATGTTCATTAAGAAATTGATGTAAATAATAAAACAAACTCATACGAGCAAGTGATGCAACTTTAGACACACTAGTAGGACTACTAGCTATAGAAGGAAAAGATTTCTTTGTGAAAGCAAAGAGAGGTTAACTAGCCATTATATCTTGACAAAAATGTTCGAAAGTGAAACGTGTTGTAACTATACTTTGCTAAAGAGAAAGAAGATACTTATAGTGAGAAAAAGTATCTAAAGAATCTGGAGGCCATGGTGGATGATGTTGGAGTAAGTAAGATAAAGATGAACTATCAGCACTCTAGTGATTGTTACTCGCAGTTGTCTATAAGATGCGATGTCCCTTGTCAAGAATCTTTAGAGGTGGAGGATCCTCACAAATCTGCTTTAGATGCTAGACAACCTTTGGTTGTTCTTTCGTCTAAGGTGGTGGACTCTTTTTCAGAAGCTTGGATAAGCTTGAAGTGTACGTTGTCGCATATTGTATGAACTCATAAATATAGTTAACAATCCCGATGAATTATTGTATCTGCGTTACAGTGAGATGTTTATCAGGAAAATGTAACAGCTCTTTTACAACGTGTGGACTAAGCTGGTAGAATCCATCTTTGAAATGCATACCCAGAAACTCAATTTTGATAGTGCCAATGATACTTTTCGAGGCTAAAAGCATAACGCCATACTGTTTAGTAAGATCTAAGAATTGTTGCAGTAAGGCCTAATGTTTCTCATGGATCTTTGAGAAGAGTAAGATATCATCAATATAAATGATTGCACTATAGATGATAGGCTCATAAATCTTGGTCATTGTTTTTTGAAACAGTGATAGGGTGACTTTTAAGTCCAAATGGCATAACAGTCCATTGGTACTGTGCATTGGGAATGCATAATGCATTTTGTATCTTTCAATTGGGTGAATACCTAGCTACCAAAATCCTGCCTTAAGATCAAACTTGGAAAAGATAACAGTTTCTTAAGAAATAGTGCCTGAGTACTGATCTTTGGAAGTGGAAACTTGTCATCTTGTAGGAATGACTTCACAAGGTACACTTGTATCAACTGCTTCTAACGAAGTTCTTAACTAGAAAACATCCAATGAAGTAGGACAAAATAAAGTTCTAAGAAAAATTGATTCTAAGCTGGATGGAATCAGTCAACAAAACGTTGCTACTCATTACAAAGTTGATGTAGTCTCTAAGTAAATCCAACAGATGTATCAGTCTTATAAAGCTCGGATTTAGTGTCTTGATGTTGATCTTTTATATTAAATGTCTACACATTATCTTAGATCTGACTTAGACATTAAAGTTTAAGAAACACAAAAGATACAAGGAATTGTGCAATAAATGGAAGCTGACATGCAATCTGCACAGTCCAAGACAGTTTATGGCTCATCCTCTTCATTATTCCCAAATACACAACCAACGTACCCTTCTCCTCTGTATTAGAAGTATTCGAAAGAAGCTAAATATTCAAAAGTATTCAATTTCAAATATCATTTGATTAGAAAATACATTCATCCTCAACAACTCAAGAAAAACCTAAAAGGTCAAAGTCAAAGCCAAAGTCTGTCCAAGTTCTTGAGCAATGAGTTTATGAGAAATCAAGGGTTCCTAAGCCATTATCTTGATACACAACCTTTGAACCAATCAATCAGTGGAGTAAACTGTTACAGATTCATACACCTCTAATGCCTCCACTAAAAGTCCAATCTTCCACCTCATCTCATGGGAAGGACAAAGCACCACAGACAGAATTCATTGCAACTCTTGCATCCATAGATATTTGAAAAGATTCCATTGCTCAATCAAATAATAAAAAAGCTTATTCAAAAGCCTCTGTCCCAACATTTGAAGCCTCTGCAAATATCTCTTAATCGATCTCTGATTCATCATCTGAATAGATCTCTGAACCATTTACTGATTCTTCAGCACAATTTACTGATATATCATAATTATTCAATGTTCTAATGACGATGCCTCAAACTACTAAAGTTGAGCTTGAAATAACTGAAGTAGAATCCACAGGTACTGAACCTTTTAGACTTAACCCAGCACCATAAGCAACATTAGCTCAGCCAGCTGCCCAGGCTCAAACCAAGTCTACTTTAGGACCTTGGTTTACTTTTGACGATCTACCTCTAAAGAAATGGAGAGATAGAATTCACGAATTTGGTGTATGGATAAACCTACAAATGACTCAACCAAATTATCCTTTATTGGACATTTTGTCTGATTTTACATCTTGTTTCAATGCTACTTTGTGAGAATGGTAGCAAAGTATTACTGACTATCAAAGAATTCAGTATATCCAAATCATTACAGCAGGAGCACTTCCTGGAGTAATTCATAAATAATTTATTGGTTACTTTCAGCTTACTGACAAGCAGATCCATCAAGCATATTTTATAATGAAATGTTGTTCACTTGACAAGCGTGATATTCAAAAGCATTAACAACGAATGACAAAAATGTACTATCTCTTGAATGGATGGAATGATGTTAATTTGCGATATACTTTTATCTCATCCCTTCCAGATCAACTGCAACCAAAGCTACAAAGGACCATAGTTTCTTTACAATGAGATATGTCAACTATATTTCTTGGAGAAATCTATTAGCTTGTTTTACATTATCTCTTGAATATACTCAGAGAGAGTAGGGTGGGAGCCTATATGTAATGGAAACACAACCAAATGACCCTGTTCATTTATCTTTAACTTTGTATATGTCTAGTTTACCTTCTAGTGTAAAGCGTGTGTTATCTAATCATATAGAAAACCTTGTGAAAATTACCCATGTACCTATAAAAAATCATATTTGTGATTCTTCTTTAACTTTGTTGAGTCCGTATAGTATATATTCTTGTGATTGTTCATACACAAGAAGCATTCGAATTATCTTGTGTAATTTTAGACCTAAAGTAAAAGAAATCATCCAAAGTTCCAGATTGGAAGAGTTTGGTCTCAGACCTACAACAACAGAATAATACGTAAAGCTTGAAATCCTTAAAGAGCTTATCTGTCTTTGGAGGAAGCACAATCATACACATCTTCATATTGGAGCTATACGCCTTGTTCTTACAATTCATGGAAGAAAGGAAATACCAGCTATAACTAGGATGTCTCTTCCAGGCACTACCTACACAACGTAACAAAATGCATTAATTGATAACTTGCTGACAACGCTCAATAATGGAAGTTTCATCCTGACCATAGCACCTGATTTCAACATCAGGTTGGATGATACCACTTTGTCTGAATGTCTACAAGTTCATATCCAAATCACTAGAGCAGATCAAGATTCTACAATCATTATGGCTACTTTATATCACCAGACGATCTATCATCTACAGAATCATGCTTTAGACCTCAACTTTCCCAATTCCACTTTAGATGCCTTTTACATGGTTGCTGATCATTCTAATGATCAGACTACTATCATCCAGATCCTGAAGCAAGTACTAGTACAGGAGCTTGAAAAGTTGATGCCTAGTGAATGGATCACCAACTGGTAAAAGGTGTTCCATGCGCCTCATCGACACTCTTTTCATACCACAACTCCTCTGATTCAGACTTTAAGAGATGCAATTGTTAAATCCATCTATGCATGGCCTAATGAAGATCCTACGAACCTTCTACATTTGGGACAATCATTATGATCCACCCAGTATTTTCACATACAGTAGGTAAATCTAGTCCTCTTATCCATTATTTCAAATCTAGCAGAGATCCAGTTTATATTAGTCATCATTGTGGACATTTTGTATGGGATATCGATCCATCCATGTGCAAACTTGACTATGAAGCCTATCTTAATCTTGAGTCAGATAGTGATGATGATGATGATGGATATGCAAGAATGAGAAGGAAGAAGAAAAAGCCAAAACCTCGTTGTATGCCTTCTCAACAGTATCATCCACATAAGGATGATCCAGATACAGATGATTCCAGCTATCTTAAAGGTCTATTGATAGAAAGATCTAGACCTAAATCTCTTCAAGAGATGCTGAAGTTGTCTATATGTCAATCAAAGCCAGCAGTTACTGTTATGACTCCTACTCCAATATCCTGTATGATGGCGAAGCCATAGGAGGAAGACTTTCCATCTTTAAATAGGAGTACTAATGAATCAATGCTAGTTATCTATAACCCTTATATACGAACCACTAGAATCCCTTCACAAGATACGCTTGTATCAAATCTTTCTAACGAAGTTCTTAACTAGAAAACATTTAGTGTAGTAACACAAAATAAAGTTATGAGAAGAATTGATTCTAAGCTGGATGGAATCAGTCAACAAAACATTGCTACTCATCATAAATTCGATGTTGTCTTTAAGTAGATCTAACAGATATATTAGTCTTATAAAGCTCAGATTCAACACCTTGATGCTGATCTTTGATATTACAACTTTACACATTATCTTGGACTTGAATTCGATGCTAAAGTTTGAGAAATACAGAAGATACAAGGAATTGTGCAACAAATGGAAGCTGACATGCAATATGCACAGTTAAAGACAGTATATGGCTCATCCTCTTCACTGTTCCCAAATACTTAGCCAACATACCTATCTCCTATCTATCAGAAGTATCTAGAAGAAGCTAACTATTCAAAGGCATTCAAGTTTAACTATCCTTTGATTAGACATTACATTCATCCTCAGATAACTCAAGAAAAACCTAAAAGGTTAAAGTCAAAGTCAAAGCCAAAGCTAAAGTCAAAGCCTGGCGAGTTCTTAAGCAACGAGTTTCCTGAGTCATTAAAGGTTCCGGAGCCATCATCTTCATACATAACCTTTGAATCAGTCAATCAATGGAGTAAAATATTACAAATTCATATAGCTCCAACGTCTCTACCTAAAGTTCAACCTTCCACCTCATCTTATGGGAAGGACAAAACACCATAGACAGAGTTGATTGCAACTCTTGCATCCATAGTATTGCAGAAGACTACAATACTCAATCAGATAATATAGAAGCTTATTCTAAATATTTTGTCCTAACATCTGAAGCCTCTAGAAATATCTATGAATCAATCTTTGAGTCATCATCTGAGCAGATCTCTAAACCGTCTACTGATTCGTCAGCATAATTTGTTGATCTATCAGAATTATCCAATGTTTTGATGACGATGCCTCAAACTACTAAAGTTAAACCTAAAATAAGTGAAGAAGAATCCACATGTATTGAACCTTTTATACCTGACCTAGCACCACAAGCAATACCAGCTCAGCCAACTGCATAGGCTTAAACCAAGCCTACTGTAGGACCTTGATTTACTTTTGACGATCGACCTCCAAAGAAATGGAGAGATAGAATTCACGTATTTAGTGCATGGATAGATCTATAAATGACTTAACCAAATCATCTTTAACCGTATATTTTTTTTGGGTTTACATCTTTGCAAGAATGGTGGCAAAGTATTAATGATTATCAAAGACTTCAGTATATCCAAGTCATTACACAAAGGGCACTTCTTGGAGTAATTCATAAAGAATTTATTAGTGAGTTTTAGCTTATTGACGAGTAGGTTTGTCAAGAATATTTTGGAATAAAATGCTATTCACTTGACAAACGTGATATTCAGAAGCATTACCAGTGAATGACGGAAAGGTACTATATTTTGAATAGATGGAATAATGTTAATTTGTGATATACTTTTATCTCATCCCTTCCAGATCAACTGCAACCGAAGCTACAAAGGACTATAGTTTCTTTACAATGAGATATGTCAACTATATCTCTTGGAGAAATCTATCAATTTGCTTTAGATTCTCTTGATAAGTTATGTAACCAAGATACCTTGTTCAAGAATATCATAAAAGGCGGTCCACTTCTTAAACAGGCTTGAAGGAAGCCTTATCTCCAGATTAAGTGCAAAGATGAAAAGACTTGTGAGTGTCATAGCAAGAAGAAAGCTCATCTTTGACAAGTCTATCATAGAAGAAAGTTTCCTAGATAGATGGAAGGCTACAAGCCTTGGGGAAAAGCCTTTTGAAAGGAAGAATGGTGGTAAAAAGAGAAGAATTGTTTGGTTCTTCATGAAATCCTCTCATCGTCAGAAACCTGAACGATGTTTGCTCTGTGGACAACATGGACACTTTGCACACACAACCCTCACAAAACAAAGAAGGATGTCGAGTTATTGAAGCAGATGCAATCTATTCTACCTATCCACTCTTCCAACAACTTTGAAGAGAAAGAAGATACTTATAGTGAGAAAAAGAATCTAAAGGATTTGGAGGCTATGGTGGATGCTGTTAGAGTAAGTAAGATAAAGATGAACTGTCAACACTCTAGTGATTGTTACTTGTAGCTGTCTATAAGATGCGATGTCCCTTGTCAAGAATCTTTAGAGGTGGAAAATCTTGAAAAATCTGCTTTAGATGCTGGACAACCTTTGTTTTTTCATTCATCCAAGGTGGTGGATTTTTTTTTCAGAAGTTTGGATAAGCTTGAAGTGCAAGCTGCCACGTATGGTATGAACTCATGAATATAGTTAACAATCTCGAGGAATTATTGTATTTGCTTTACAGTGAGATGTTTTCCAGGAAAATGTAACATCTCTTTTGCAATGTGTAGACCAGGCTGGTGGAATCCATCTTTGAAATGCATACCTAGAAACTTAATTTCGTTAGTGCCAATGATGCTTTTCAAGGTTGAAAGCATAATGCCGCACTGTTTAGTAAGATCTAAGAATTATTGCAGTAAGGCTTGATGTTCCTCGTGGGTCTTTGAGAACAGTAAGATATCATCGATATAAATGATTACACTGTAGTGGATAGGCTTATAAATCTTGGTCATTGTTTTCTAAAATAGTGATAGGACAACTTTAAGCCCAAATGACATAATAGTTCATTGGTACTATACATTGGGAATATAGAATGAAATTTTGTATCTTTCAATTGGGTGAATATCCAGTTGCCAAAATCCTGCCTTAAGATCAAACTTGGAAAAAATAACTACTTTTTTGAGAAATAGTACCTAAGTGCTAATCTTTGGAAGAGAAAACTTGTCATCTTGCAAGAATACATTTAGAGGTTTGTATTCAATGACTAACCTCTTTTTTCCACATTTATGCTCTGAACGTTTATTGACATAGAATGCTTGGCAAGCCCAATTTGACTTTTTGGGCTCAATAAGTCCTTGCTTCAAAAGGATTGCACACTTACCTTGTTCGAGCTTTAGATCATCAGGGTTCATCCCTGGATGTGTGACTTTGTTAAGATTGATATCCTCATTCTTTTTAAAAGGTAGACTTATGAAAAGATCAACATTTTTCCACAGAGGATATGGGTGAGAAAACTATGCATAAGATTCAGGACAATATTCCAAGAGTTTATCCCATAATGCAGAATATAGTGTAAAAACTTAGGTTAGTTCAAACACATTTTTTATTTCAAAGTATGGACTGAAAAACGAATGATACTTGAGGCCTATGGGTAGGATCAGTAAAGGTAAGGCTTTACTATATGTATCCATACCAATGAGAATGTTCGAGCCAGGTAGATTGCTTACAAGAACTTTAGTCCAAACTGTACACTAAGGAAAATATTCATCTTGAAGGAGTTACCATCAGCAGTAGTAAAATATTCATCAAGTTCATGCGTCATATGATAAGATATTGGGCTTCATGATCATATGATTAGATCCAGTACCCATAAACCTGATAGCTTTATTAGGCTTATCATATTTGTCTCGTTGAAAAAGTAGGATCTAGACATAAGGTCGTTAAATTGGTGTACGATCTACATTCATGCATGTTTGCTGTAGCATGTATAATGAATCATCCTTGTGAGAAGCAAAGGAGTCAGAGGATTCTTCAACTTCTGAAGTAGAGACTAAAACAACAAACTTTGTGTTCATGTCTTCTTGATATTACTCCTCAATTAATTCTTCATAGTTGTTAGAAGAATGGATAGACAGAATAGATTGCATCTGCATCAATAAGTTGACATCCTTCTTTGTTTTGTGACGTCATGTGCGTGCAAAGTGTCCATGTTGTCCATGGAGAAAACATCTAGGTTTCTGATGATGAGAGGATTTCTTAAAGAGCCAAGCAAATCTTCTCTTTTTACCACCGTTCTTCCTTTCAAAGGTTTTTCTCCAAGGCTTGTAGCCTTCCATCTGTCTATGGAACTTTCTTTTTATGATAGATTTGTCAAAGGTGAGCTTTTTTCTTGCTATGACACTCACAAGTCTTTTCTTCTTTGCACTTAATCTGGAGATAAGGCTTCTTGCAAGCCTGTTTAAGAATTGGACCACCTTTCATGATATTCTTAAATAAGGTATGTTGGTTACACAACTTATCAAGAGAAGCTAAAGTAAGCTGATAGATTTCTCCAAGAGATATAGTTGACATATCTCGTTGTAAAAAAAACTATGGTCCTTTGTAGCTCTGGTTGCAGTTAATCTAGAAAGGATGAGATAAAAGTATATCATAAATTAACATAATTCCATCCATTTAAGAGATAGTACCTTTTCGTCATTCGTTAATAATGCTTCTGAATATCATATTTTTCAAGTGAACAACATTTCATTGCAAAATATTCTTGACGGATCTGCTTGTCAATAAGTTGAAAGTCACCAATAAATTCTTTATGAATTATTCCAAAAAGTGTTCCTGCTGTAGTGACTTGGATATACTGAAGTCTTTGATAGTTATTAACACTTTGCCACCATTCTCGCAGAGTACCAGTGAAACAAGATGTAAACTTAGACAAAATATCCAGTAAAGGATGATTTGGTCGAGTCATTTGTAGATCTATCCATGCACCAAATTCATGAATTCTATCTCTCCATTTCTTTGTAGGTAGATCGTTAAAAGTATACCAAGGTCTTGAAGTAGGCTTGGTTTGAGCTTGTGCAGCTGGTTGAGCTGGTGTTGCTTGTGGTGTTGGGTCAGGTCTAAAAGGTTCAGTACCTATAGATTCTACTTCACTTATTTCAAGTTCAACTTCAGTAGTTTGAGGCATCATTCTGATTAGATAATTCTGATAGATCAACAAATTGTACTGAAGAATCAATAGAAGGTTTAGAGATCTGTTCAGATGATGACTCAGAGATTGATTCAGAGATATTTGCAGAGGCTTCAAATGTTAGGACAGAGGCTTCAGAATAAGCTTCTATATTATTCGATTAAGTATTTGAATCTTCTGCAATATCTATGGATGTAAAAGTTGCAATAAACTTTATGGCGCTTTGTCCTTCCTAATAAAAGAGGTGGAAGGTTGAACTTTTGGTGTAGATCTTGGAGGTGTATGATTCTGTAACAGTTTACTTCAATAATTGACTGGTTCAAAGGTTGTGTATGAAGATGATGGCTCAGGAACCTTTAATAACCCAGAAACTCGTTTCTTAAGAACTTGGTCAAACTTTGGCTTTAACTTTGACTTTTTAGGTTTTTCTTGAGCTATCCGAGGATCAATGTACTATCTTATCAAAGGATAGTTGAACTTGAATACCTTTGAGTAGTCAGTTCAAAGGTTGTGTATGAAGATAATGGCTCAGGAACCTTTAATGACCCATAAACTCGTTTCTTAAGAACTTGGTCAAACTTTAGCTTTAACTTTGACTTTTTAGGTTTTTCTTGAGCTATCTGAGGATCAATGTACTATCTTATCAAAGGATAGTTGAACTTGAATACCTTTGAGTAGTAAGCTTATTTTGAATACTTCTTATATATAGGAGATGGGTATGTTAGCTGAGTATTTCGAAACAATGAAGAGGATAAGCCATATGTTGTCTTTGATTGTGCAAATTGCATGTCAGCTTCCATTTGTTGCACAATTCCTTGTATCTTATGTATTTCTCACACTTTAGCTTCGAAGTCAGGTCTAAGATAATGTGTAGAGATGTAATATCGAAGATCAACATCAAGGCAGTGAATCTGAGCTTTGTAAGACTGATACATCTATTGGATCAGCTTAGAGACTGCATCGACTTTGTAATGAATAACAACATTTTGTTGACTGATTCCATCTAGCTTAGAATCAATTATTCCCAAAACTTTATTTTATTATACTTCATTAGATGTTTTCCCATTAAGAACTTTATTAGAAGGATTTGATACAAGTGTACCGTGTGAAGTGATTCTTGTGGGTTAGATATAATGGTTATAGACAACCCACGTTGATTCATTAGTACTCCTATTTAAAGAAGGAAAGTCTGCCTCATATGGCTTCGCCATCATACAGGGTATAGGAGTAGGGGTCATAACAGGAACTCCTGGCTTTGTTTGACATGTAGCAACTTCAACATCTCTCGAAGAGATTTAGGTCTGGATCTTTCTATCAATAGACCTTTAAGATAGTTAGAATCATTTGGATCTGGATCATCCTTATGTGGATGATATTGTTGAGAAGGCATACAACGAGGTTTTAGCTTTTTCTTCTTTCTTCTCCTTCTTGCATATATATATCATCATCATCATCACTATCTGACTCAAGATTGAGATAGACTTCATAGTCAAATTTGCACATGGATAGGTCGATATTCCATACAAAATGTCCACGATGATGACTAACATAAATTGGATCTTTGATAGATTTGAAATAATGGATAGGAGGACTAGATTTACCTTCCATATGTGAAAATATGGGCTGGATTATAAGGATTGCCCCAGAGGTTTAAGTTTCAAATGGATCTTCATTAGGCCATGCATAGATGGATTTAATAATTCCATCTCTCAAAGTCTTCAGAATAGGAGGAGATGTGGTATGAAAAGAGTATCATTGAGGGGTATGGCACACCTTTTGGTGGTTGGTGATCCATTTAGTAGGCATCAATTTCTCAAGATCCTGTGCTAGTAGTTGCTTCGGGATTTGGATGATAGTAGTCTGATCATTAGAACGATCAGCAACCATTTAAAGGGCATCCGTGGTGGAAATGGGAAAGTTAAGGTCCAAAGCATGATTCTGTATACGATAGATCATCTGGTGATGTAAAGTAGCAATGATGGCTATAAGATCTTATTATGCTCCAGTGATCTAGATCTGAACTTGCAAACGTTTAAACAAAGTGGGATCATCCAACCTGATGTTGAAATCAAGTGCTATGGTTAAGATGACACTTCCATTATTGGGCGTCATCAACAAGATACTAATCAAGGCATTTTGGTACGATGTGTAGGTAGTGTTGATTGAGCCCAAGTTTATCATATAAATTGGCTACACTTTCATGACTGTTAATATACATTTTGACTCTTAATTCGTGATTTTGTGCTTAAATTAGTCCCTAATAGTGAGCTTATATTTTATGCAATTTGGTAGTAAAATTGTTGCAAATTGACATTAATTGCATTATAATTTTTCTAA
>JANVCL010000004.1:22139637-22161139 GCA_026546855.1 Erythroxylum incrassatum
CATGTATGCATGAACAGTTATTGCATGTGCACAAATTTCACTGAGTACCAATTCTAGTATGCCTGAACAGTCCTATGCATGAACAATCCGAATGAATCCCAATCCATCTCATCCTATGATAAATTACTATGCTACCCTTGCAGTAGGGGGTGGGATGTTATAACAATACATCTGTTAAACGATGGAGAGATAAGGTTGTATAGTGTTCTGCGGGATGAGAGAACCAAACAATACCCTACACAGATGACAAGGCAGAAGTACACTATCTTACCAGTTACAAAAAGAACTATGATCAAGATTGTACCTGACATTTAACCAAGACCTTACATTGTTCGCAATGAGGAAAAGGGGAAGAAGAAACTGTAACCTGAAGGGATAACAAGTGATCCGACAGAAGAACAAATCAAAGCTGAAGTGAGAAACATTGATGAGGCATGTTATGCAGCCCATCATCGAGGAGTTTATGTCTCTCATTACATTTTGAAGGCATCAGGAAGCAATTGTGGTGGTCGAACCACTGAAGAATCTTCTCAGGTAGTTGGAAGACTTACAGAAGGGCAATACAAATCCATTAGGATTGGAGATTTCAGCTACAACATAGAGACTCTTGTGCATCTAATTATGCACATTAGACCCTTAAGTATTGTGTCTTCAATTAGAGATGTCCTACACCTATTTGGAAGACATGTCCCACGACTACCCATCCCTGATGACCTTGATCTCCTGGAACTGAACTTATCTATCAAACCTCCTACCTTTACAATTACTGGACTAGATGTCATATCTTCATATTCATATACTACGACCGCTAGTCTTGAAGTAGTACAGCAGAAGCATGATGACCCCTTAGTCGAAGACATTGAAGATAAAGTTTATGATCTGCGTGCTTCTGTGGGTGACTTGCATAAGGAAGTAAAGTATATTCGACAAGACCTCAAGTCACTCCGCACTGAAATGAGAGAAATGTTTTCTGAAGTTATGAAACATCTGAGGTCATGATCTTTTTGATCAATAACAAATAGGGGGAGAAAGGAGAAAGGAAAAAGAAATGAAAAATATTTGGGGAGAAAGTGAAGGGAAGAAAAGAGAAGAACATAACAGAAGAAAAAAAAGATAGTGCTTACAATTTTTTTCAAGTGTATAGAATCTTATAGTGTATATCATCTTATAAAAATACTTTCTAACAACTTTGATTGATTATTTGTTATCATAAAAAAGGAAGAGATTGTTAAGTCAAAATGACTTTACGATTAATAATTTTGATGAAGACTAAATAATAGTAATAGATGAAAGTAAGACGAAGCGCGAAGAAACTGAGTCAAAGCGCGGAGAAAGTAAGACGAAGCAGAAAACTAAGATGCAAGAAGCAAAAATAAGACAAAGCGTGGAGACAAAATCTAAGACGAAGCAAAACGAAAAGTAAGACGCAAGAAACTAAGACAAAGCGGAACAGAAAATGAGACGAAAGAGAGTAAGACGAAGCAGAAGTAAAACTAAGACGAAGATCTAATACCACGTCAGATGGATAGTCAGTTTGAGTTAGTTACAGAACTCAACTAAATAGTCGTTTCTTCAAAGATCAAGAAACAAGAAGAAAGAAGCGGTTATCAAGAAGCAAATGAAGACGAAGGCTATAAATACAAGTCGAAGTCAAAGATTGAAGATGTTAGAGATTTTAAAAAGTTACAAAATCATTGTATTCATTGTACTAAACTCTAGAGCTATATTGTCTGTAATAAAGCTCCAAACATCTTTCAGTAGAAAGAAGAAAAGTTGAAAGCCTAAAGAGGCTAACTGAAAAGAATACTTATTGTAAGAGACCTGAAGAGGCTCGGAGAAAAGAATACTTATATTTTTTAGAAGTATAGTGAAATCTCATAAAGGATTCTGAGGACTGGACATAGCCCACGATTTGGGGTGAAACAGTATAAATCTGTTATGTTGATTCTAACTCTCAACTCTCAACATTTAAATTCTATTATTTTATATAAGTACTTATAAGCAAATTGCAATATTTCGTGATACTGTTACTCAATATTTCTAAAAAAGCAAGTTTTCTAAAGAAGTTTTGAAAAGGGGATTGTATTCAAGAAAAGGATACACAATTCAACCCCCCTTCTTGTGCGTTTTGTATATTGAATATTAAGTCTATACTAACGTGTGATTCATTTCAGATTTTAGAAAATCTTACACAATGCTCTTTTGGTAATTTGAAGACTTTGCCTTACTGAAAAATTTGAACCTGGAATTGTAGAAATGAGTAGCCACTTTGAAACTACAGAAGGGTGAAAATGGTCTCTATTTGGAGGTCAACATGTATGGTCACGAAGGGAGACAATTCACCAAGTTCAATTTGGTGCTTCTGCTTTGTTAATTTGATGGTGAATTTGGTTTGTCTAGGCTTATAAATAATTGTGTTGCTGATGTCTTTGTGGAACATTTCTTTTGTTCCTTTAAAGGCGACCTTGGAGTTCTGTTATGGGGTGTTCTGGAGTGAGTGGCCGGTTCATTATGTCAATAATAGTGACTATCAATAATTGATGGTGGTTATTAACAATTATTGGTTGGTAGGCACCGAATTCGATGCCTACCATGTCTAATACAGTCAAAGACACTCCTGCGTGTAAAAAGGCAGGAGTAGTATGAAGAATTACACAACAAGCAGAGAAGAGAAGAGAGAAGTGAGGTGAGAGAGAAAAGAAAGAGAAAGAGAGATAAAAATATTCTGTGTATTTTTTGGTCCAGTTTTTCATTATAAGTCTCCAGTTTTCTCACTAGTAAAAGTCTTTTATCCTTGCCTGTGGTTTTTACCCTAATTTGGGAGTTTTTCACGTAAAATATGTGTGTTCATTACTATTCCTTCAGTCTTATTTAGTTGCAAACCTTCTCTAATTCGGTCAATTTTCACAACAAGTGGTATCAGAGCGAAGGTGAGAAAATTACAACAAATTTTTTGGCGTAATTTGTTTGGAGCTCTGGTGAGCATAGTGAAAGTTGGTGAATAGTAACCAAAAGGTGACAACTGTGCATTTATTTATTTTTGCATTAAACTATGTAGTTACTGTAATTCATGTGAACACGTGTATGGTACTATTCACGTATATTAGCGAACAACCACCTGGAGTTACATATGAAAAGTGGAACGAGATGGACGGGAATGTTGTAGCTAATCTTCACCTAGCTTTAGCTAGTGGAGTATTATCTAGTACAAAGGAAAAGAAGACTGCAAAGGAATTATGGGATTACCTCACAAAATTGTACGAGACTAAATCATTCCACAACAAAATTTTTCTGAAGAGGAAATTATACACTTTACACATGGCAGAATTCACTTCGATGACGGAGCACTTAAATACTTTAAAACACTCTATTTTCCTAACTCACATGATTGGGAAACATAATAGAGATAAGTGAACATGCGAAACTTCTACTCCAAAGTCTACCAGATTCGTATGATCAACTCATTATCAATCTAACAAATAACATAGACACTCTAGTCTTCAACAATATTACAGCTGCTATTCTGAAAGAAGAGAGTCAACGCAAAAGTAAGGAAGGCAGGCTGACAAATTCATAACAAGCAAAGGCCTTGGCGGTGACAAGAGGACGATCAATAGAACGTGGCCCAAGTGGGAGTCGTAATTATGGTAGATCAAAATCCGAGAGTAAGAAGAATTTCAAGTGCTACAATTGTGGCAAGAAAGGGCACCTAAAAAAGGATTGTTGGAATCTGAATAAGAAAGATTCTATTCCTCAAGGAAATGTAAAAAATACTTCAAATGATGAAGGTGCAATGGTTTGTGAAACATCAATAACTATTGGAGGTAAGAGAAGAATTGTTAATGTATGGCTTCTCGATTCAGCAGCTACTTTTCATATGACCTCTCGAAGAAAATGGTTCCATCAGTATGAATCTGTCTCTAGGGAATCTGCGTATAACTGTAATGATCAAGCTCTAAAGATTGTTGGTATCGGTACCATCATGTTAAAGATGTATGATAGGACAACTCAAAATATTGAAAAAGTGCGACATGAGGAGAGCCTGAGAAAGAATTTGTTGTCTATAGGACAATTGGATGATCTCGGTTTCAGATTTGAGATTCAAAACAAGATCATGAAACTGATTAAAGATGCACTAGTATTTATGAAAGTAGAGAAATTTTTTGCAAATATGTTCATGCTGAAGGGAGTAAGTTTGCAAGAAGGAGAGCCATCCGTTGTGGTGACTAGTCCAGACTATAAATCTGCAGTGACGTAAAAGCTTGGACGTATGTCAAAATAAGGAATGAAGATAATTACAGAGAAGAATTTACTTCCAGGTCTCACAAAGATATCAATACCCTTCTGTGAGCATTGCATTGTGCGTAAGCAACATCGATTGAAGTTCAACACATCAAAGTTCATAAGCAAAGAAATTGTAGAATTAATTCACTCTGATGTATTGCAAGCACCAATTATGTCCCTAGGAGGAGCAAATTTCTTTGTATCATTCATTGATAATTATTCTAGGATATGTTGGGTGTTTCCTATCAAAAGGAAGGCAGATGTGTTTCTAACTTTCAAATTTTACAAAGTGCGGGTGGAAC
Source organism: Erythroxylum incrassatum (assembly GCA_026546855.1). NCBI lineage: Eukaryota > Viridiplantae > Streptophyta > Magnoliopsida > Malpighiales > Erythroxylaceae > Erythroxylum > Erythroxylum incrassatum. Next base: position 22,144,224 of record JANVCL010000004.1, read on the forward strand.
TCAAATCTAGTAAGAATATCAAGTGTTTGCGCTCAGATAATGGAGGTGAATATACTGGCAAAGAATTTGATGAATTATATAAGAAAGAGGGCATCAAAAGGTAGTTCACAACAAAATGGAGTAACATAGCGGATGAATAGAACTCTGTTGGAAAGAACAAGAGCGATGTGGAGAACTGTAAGCTTAGATAAGAAATTCTGGGCAAAAGCAATCAATACTGTTATGTAGTGAATTGAGCTCCATCAACTTCATTGAGTTGAAGGCACCGATGGAGATGTGGACTTGTAAACCAATGGATTATTCCAACCTCCATATATTTGGAAGTCTGACTTATGTGATGTTTAATGCCCAAGAAACTACAAAGTTGGATCCAAAATCTAGAAGATGCATTTTCTTAGGGTATGCTAAAGGTGTGAAAGGGTATCGTCTATAGGATCCCACTACCCACAAGATTGTTATCAGCAGGGATGTTATCTTCTTGGAAAATAAGGATCAAAAGCAAACAGAAAATGTTGGCACTGTACAAAAGAATCCAACAACTACAACAGTACAAGTGGATTGGGAAGTTGATCAAAATGATTCTTTCGAAGCTGCAACAAAGCACGAGGAGTAAGAATCAGTTGAATATAATGTTCCAGATACTCGAAGACCAACTCGTATAAGAAGAACAGTTGGCACTGAAATTATATTATGGAAAGCAATATTGCATACTATCTTTTAACTAAAAATGGAGAGCCATCAACTCTTCAAGAAGTAATGAATAGTTCAGATGAATCTCAGCGAATGGCAGCAAAAGCTCTGAATGAGAATAAGACATGGGAGCTGGTATCACAACCACAAAGGAGAAAGCCTATTGACAATAAATGGGTTTACAAGATCAAGCGGAGTGGTGATGATCAAGTAGAGCGATATTGTGCTAGAGTGGAGGTAAAAGGTTACGCTAAAAAAGAAGGTATTGATTTTAACGAAATATTTTCTCCTGTGATTCAACTCACTACAGTTTGAGTAGTTATAGCAATGTGTGCTATATTCGACTTGCATCTTGAGCATTTAGATTTGAAAACTGCATTTCTTCATAGAGATCTTGAAGAAGAAATTTATATGCTCCAACCAGAACGTTTTTAAGAAAAAAGGAAAGAGAACTTAGTTTGCAGGATGAACAAATCTCTATATGATTTAAAGCAGGCATTGAGGTGTTGGTATAAGAAATTTGAATCCTTCATCATTAGCCTTGGATACAGTAGATTGAATGCAGACCATTGTGCATATTTCAAGAGGTTTGAGAAAGATGATTTTATAGTCTTTCTGTTGTATGTAGACGAGATGTTGGTAGCAAGCTCCAATAATGATCATATCAAAGAATTGAAGGCACAGTTGGCTAGGGAATTTGAAATGAAGAATTTGGGACCAGCAAACAAGATTCTAGGGATACAAATTCACTGAGACAAAAATAATAGGAAGATTTGGTTTTCTGAAAAAAATTATTTGAAGAAGATCTTGCAGCGATTTAACATGCAAGATTGTAAGACAATTTATACCCCTCTTCCTATTAATTTCAAGTTATTCTCAAGTATGAGTCCTAGCAATGAAGAGGTGACAATGGAGATGTCTCGAGTATTGTATGCATTAGCAGTGGAGAGCCTAATGTTCACTATGATTTGTACAAAACCAGACATTGTACATGCATTGGGGGTAGTGAGTAGATACATGACGAATCTTAGTCAAGAGCATTGGAATACTGTTAAGAGGATTCTCAGATATATTAAAGGAATCTCAGATGTTGCATTATGTTATGGAGCATCAGATTTTACTGTCAAGGGATAGGTTGATGCTGATTATGCAGGTAATCGTGATAAAAGTAAATCCACTACAGAATATGTGTTTACATTAGCTAAAAGAGTTGTGAGTTGGGTTTCAAAACTGCAGCTAGTTGTGCTCACATCAACAACAAAAGCAGAATATGTGGCAGTTACACAAGCTAGTAAAGAAGCAGTGTGGTTAAAGATGTTGTTGGAAGAACTTGAGAATAAATAAAAGAATATTACTATGTATTGTGATAGTCAGAGTGCTTTGCATCTTGCAAAGAATTCAACATTTCATTCAAAGACAAAACAAATCCGAGTTTAATATCACTTCGTTTGTGAGAAAGTGGAAGAAGGAACGGTGGACATGTAGAAAATTCATACAATGGATAACCTGACAGATTTTATGACAAAAGTAATCAATGGTGACAAGTTTATGTATTGTCAATCTTCTTGTGACTTAATAAAGATGTAAGCAACATGAAGCGACAAGGTAGAAAAGAATGGTGTGAAGATATAATTGATTATTAATCAAATCTTCAAGTGGGAGAATTGTCAATAATTGTTGGTTGGTAGGCACTGAAGTACTGCCAAAGACACTCCTGCTTATAAAAAGGCAGGAGTAGCATGAAGAATTACACAGCAAGCAAAGAAAAGAAGAGAGAAGTCTAATTTTCTAAGTCTAGTTTTTCCTTGTAATTCACTATTTTTTTAGTACTAAAAGTCTTCTATCCTTTCCCATAATTTTATCCTAATTTAAGAGTTTTCTACATAAAATCTGCGTTAATTACTATTCCTTAAGTCCTATTTAACTGCAAACCTACTCTAATCCGGTTGATTTTCACAACACATTATTAGACCTACATGCCTCATGCTTTGATTTGGGCAAAAAGGTCCTTGGTATGTAGCCAAGCCATCAAATTGGAATTTAATATGGATGGTTCAGAAGCAAGGCGTCTCCTTCAGAGAGCTCCAATTTTACATTCAAGTTATGTTCCCTCTTTTTAGGTCTAGTGTAGTCTAAAAAACCCAAAAAAAAACACGGCAATATCTAGTAAAAAAAAAACACGGCAATATCTTGCATTGCTAAATGGGGAATTTGTCTCTTGTATCAGAAATAACCAAGTTAAAAAGGAATTAACATCAATTCCTACGCCGGGAAGAAACCCAATAAATGTAGAGCATGCCTTGGCGTAAAAAACTAAGATTAACGTCGTAACTGTTAAGGTACTGAATGATGAAAGTCTTGCATGATCTCAAAGTGGGATCTTGGAACTATTATCATAGAGAATGAATACTAAAAGTTACAATTGGGTTTCTGATTAGGGTAGCCATGGTCACCAAACCTGCGCAATACAGTTCTATTCTTATTCATGCAACCTCATCAAAGCCTTGACTGAAAGGAGGAAAAAACAGAACTCAAGAGAGACACCAACATGAAATACAGGTGAAACTCAGTCTCAGATTGTCAAACAGAATCTATGATCCGACGGCATTTAGTGCAAAAGGTTGTTATCAATTCTCTTTCCAACCTGTAGTTAGTGAAAGAGAAGCAAAAGGGTTTTCTTTACTTTTTAGGTTCAAGGCTGGGCTACTGTATAAACTAGTCAGGGACGGATCTAGGGAGCTGGCAGGGGCTATAGCTCCCTAGACTAAAACTTATATATATATATATATAGGCGTCAGTCCTCTCATACTAAAATTTTTTCAAAAAATATATATATATATAAGCGTCAGCCCCTTCCAAGACTTAAATCTTGGATTCGTCGCTGAAACTAGTAAACTGCCAACCTCGTTTGCAACTTCCTAGGGTTGAGGGCCGATGTTTCTTAAGTTCCACTGCTCTATCTCTTATATTCATGTAACGGGAGAGAATAGATAGAGAGAGATGAGGTGGTAAGGAAGTGGTCCTGCATGAGCATGACAATATGTTGGTGCTCTTTCTTAAGTCTTTATTGTGCGTGTTTATATCATATCTTGCTCATCACATGCACATGCCCTCGCCAAGATGCATTTACTTGTGGACCCCTTGATAGTTCATGTTGGTGTTTACACTCGTAAGACTCCCATGCCATAATTTTGTGGGTTGCTTGACCACAGTTCTCAAGAACCTCATTCCAGGGAGCCAAATATGTAATTGTGTTCTGTTCGCTGGATTGTTACGCTGCCATGTCCTCCTCATGACGCGTCATATCATTCATCTGTACTCAACAATACTAAATGCTTTGTTTTCATTTTTTCCCTTTCAACCACATAATTAACTGCGTTCCCTCATTTTTCCTTTACATGTGCCCATTGTTATAATTTACGATCCAGCAATTTTAGTACTTTTCCTAGGGTGAAGACGTGAAGCATTAAATACTAACCTGACTGCGTCAGTAGCTTCGTAAAAGGAGTAATTTTGGTGCTACTTTTTGTGCAATAGCCAGTGCCACCGAAAGATAACATACTTTTTTTAATATTATTTTACTTTATACAATGTCGGTTATTTATTTTATAAGATTCACGCAAAATTTATGTTAAATTTATATAAATAATTAATTAAAATTTATTATATACTATAAAATATTATAATATTAGACAGATGATTTAGACTCGACCATAAAAAAATATACGTGTAAAACCTGTTGGCCAACTCATTTTCTTGTCCTTTATTGCATAATTAGATAGGAAGTTGGGACTAGGGCTTACTCCATCTGGTTTGAGAATAATTCGCGAACTTATTAATTAAACTCCTTCCTCTTAGTCTAGCGAAGTGATTGGTTGACAGTTCATAGATAAAAAATCTGTTGGATCCTATTCTATACGTACCAAATAGTTGGTGTTTACTACAAACGGTATTGGGTTCTTATCAGTTGAACTTTATTTCTTGTTAGACACTTTATTTCACAGCTCAGCTAATAGGAAGTTTTGAGTGGAAGAAGAGGTAACATTGGAGTGTAACCTTAAGTTTTTGGCTATGTTTTCCGTTAAAAATGGCCTTGGAAATATGTGCTACTAAGGGTTAACCATTATGTTTAAGTATATTCCAAATACGAATCAAATTGAGTTCAGTACAATAATTGGGAAAAGGATAACAGACATAGGAGGATATTACACTGTTGACAGCAACTGTTGAACTGTTTGAACTTTCTTTTTCGTACCACGAGCAATTATGTGACCGTTAATCTGAACAATGATAACTTGTAATGCTTGAGTTTGGAACATGAATGAGTCTCTAGCTTCCCCAGGGAAATACTTGAGGCTTGGGTTTAATATTTGGCAGTTCAGTTATCGTGTTCACACCTTGAAGTACTACAGAATATGAGAATTTGGGAAATGGTGACGGTCTTGCTTAAGATACCGAGAAGTGCGATTATACATTTATGGATGACTCCACTCATGAAGCAAAGGCCGGACTAGTTTTACGGCTGGAAAACCTTCATCATCATTTCACTTTCTTGGTCAATTGCCACTCCACAGTTGCTGGTGTTACACTTCCTAGAAAGGGCGATACTAATGCAATTTTATGGATTTGCTTCGACATTATATATTGCTTATAAGCTCAACATATAATCTATGGCGTCTCACCTAATTAAACAACTTCATTAGAGCCATATGAGGTGAGCCACATCAATCAAGCATTGTCCTTTTGCTCAAATTTAGGAAAAATCCTTCTTTTTTTTTCCAATCTAACTTACAAAGGAGCTTGAGCAAATAAAAAAAGCCACAAGTAAACAAAACAGGACATCCCAAACACCTTTCTCCAGAGGTAACTACTCTGCAGGTGAAAAGATGAGTGTTTTCTTAGATTTTCCATAGCCACAACCAGCGTGTATTCTATAAATTGCCCAAGAACACGTGGATTAGGCATTTCGTAATCTTGTTACCAAAAATTCTGAGGAGATGAAGATTGGTGGCATAGGTTGGACGAATTGAATTTTCTTAATAAGACCGACCCCAGCTACAATGCTGCATGCATAACATGACATGTTAATTAATGCTGCTCAAAATTCAAAGAAACACATGTTAATCTCCACACGTAGGTATTGCATTTACAGGATGCCTTATTCTCGCAAATAGAAGTGAAAATGAGACAAGCACAAATCCAAAATAAAGAATCTTATAAATCTAATATTATTGAATGCTTTAAGTGTAGCTTGTTAGTAAATCATTGAATGATGTGAATTACCAGTTACGAACTCTGACCCTGTTGTATCTGCCACAATAACAGTATGATTAGAGAAATTAGACACAAATTACAGATGTAATTGCCTTCCTTGGATTTAACCAGAAAAAGATACAGCCGATGGATAACTTTAATCCAATTATGTGGCAATCCAAGGAAGTTTACCAATTTGGAGCATCCCTCCAAGAAAAACCCTGGACAGGATTTAAGTTTTCTTTCGCTATGCAGAAGCAAACCAAGACGGAATTTGCAGGATTTAACCTTAATTAATTAGGATCTCGATAGTCAATGACAAAATTTGAGGATCAGCTTCAGTAGCAATTATTTGTTCCCAACATATACAACAGACGCTGTTATTGAAAAGAATTTACCCACTTCCCTTTCAAAAGAAAACCCCTTAAATTTTCTCTCCCATTGTAAGGTAAGAAATTGGAGATGGAGTCTAACTACCATGTTCACATATATACGTTCTCTCTTTTAGAATCTCTTAGACAGCAAATAAGGACATATCCTTTTTCTGGGGGATGGTTTTGCCATTTTAAAGCCATTAAATCGAAACGAAAATTTGTGAAATAAAAACAGGCACATTACATAGAAGTGACCCATGTTTCATACTTTTGTCGACGGTATGTATTATATGTCAAATTTACCTCATTTCTTCCTCACTGCCAATGGATGAATATGATGCCGTCATGTTGTATCATTTTCTGTCTTCATTTTTCTTAGCTCATTAAAAGTTTCAAGTTGTCAACATTTAACGTTAAAGTTTTCTTTTCAATCTGTAAATGAATTATGACATGGACGGTGTGTTCCTACTTTGAGATTTGTTTACTGTTTATTTAGATATGTTTACTCATGTATTAGTGGGCTTAAAAATGCCACCTCTTTTTAGGTTCAGGTCTCTGTCAGACAGAAATTTCCAAATCTTCAAGCAGATATCATTAAAAGTTGATTGGCACATATACATTCAGCAAGTACAAAAATATGCATTCTTTTCTCGCTCCCTCTCTCTCCAACTCGGAAGAAGAAGAAGATATGATAATGAGTGAAGAAGAAAGATTGAAGCTTGACAAGTTAATTAACAATTTTTCATAAATACAAAATGCAATTGAAATGCCATTTTCTTTTTCGTCATTTTCACATCATCTCTTTTATAAATGCCAAACACTTGCATTTCCATCGAAAACATACGTCTCTCATCACCCGCCTGTCCATACACACGTGTTTATCTTCTGATGTTCATGCGTTTCCCAGATTGAATATATTCCTCACACGTGTGATAGTTTCTGAAGGAAGACAGCGATTCCCCTGTACATATAAATATATATATGGTTCATTTCGTATTTATGCCATAATAATTCCCGCCGTCTGTCAATTGTGTACTGTCAATGAAAACCTTATATCTACAGTTACTTTTGCATCTTCGAAACGCTTCTTTTACCTTTACGAGCCAGTGAAGCTGCTGTTTAGCACTGTAAAACAAGACACTAAACCTTATAATTTTTCCCTGTATACTGAGAGTTTGTATGTGTATATTGATCTTACATTTGAAAGACTGCAGAGAATCTTGAAAGAAAACTAAATTCGAAGAGGAGGACCGAGGTAGTAAATCGGTTTCATTTACAACAATAAGATCTACCGAAATTAAGATGTTATAAATTAATAAGAATATCGACATGAATTCCCCTTAAAATGGCCTCACTTGTCATGATAAATTTCACCAACTTCAGGCAAATCTCCAGTTCACGATTATCAGAGTCACAAACTACAGATGAAGATCCAAACTCACTTGATCTTTCATACCAACATTTGACTCGTAGCGGAACCTACCTTGTGAGCTGGAGACATCTCCACTCGACGACTTCAGCTCCTCTCCGGCAAACAAAGGCAAGGAATGCAAAGACCGGCCCCGACGAAACGCTGCAGCACTTGCATGAACAGGTGGGAACCGCCATAAACCCAAGGGACTTATGGGCTGCTGAGAGTAAGAGCTATGATTAGCATGACCATTCCATGATGGGTAGGTCATGGTTGTTGTTGGTGTTGGAGCAGAACCTGTCTTGTAGTTCACTAGATCGTAAATATGAGCGTCCGAGAGGCCATTGTGAACCATAGCCGACTGAAGATGAGCGCGTTTAGCGTGTTGACGCTCTCTTTTGTGGGCGTTTTGATGGCCACCTAAGGCCTGAGAGGTAGGGAAATTCCTGCAACAGTAATGACACTCGAATCTCCGGTTGTTAGTCCCATTGCTCCCACTATCTTTGACAACGTCTTCGATGGTTTGCCCGGACTCAGGTTCCTCCGTCGCCACGGCAGCATTATCCTTGGCACCGCCGAATTCTATACCGAAAAGTCGAATGCCCTTTTCTTTAACAGGTGCAGGGCGGATAAATGGAAGCTGAGAGAAGGACTCCACGTTCATGAAATCATGTGTCTCTCCATCCGACTTATCCATGAAATGAAAAAAGAAACGAGATGATGTATTCTTAGAGACCGATTGAAAAAGAGCAGACGAAGAAGAGTAGAAAGAAAGATGAAGGAGATAAGAGTTAAACCAGAGAAAAGTTCAGAGGATAGTTGGGTATGTAATGAGGAGTGGGGCCTTTAAAGAGGTGATCCATGGTGGGTTGATGATAAATTAGTCAATAGACTGAGAGCTGACAAGGCAACAAGTTTGAGAGGTCAGATGAGACAGAGAGAGCTGAAAGTACACATCATTTGTTGGTTTGTTTTAGGTTACTCGTTTCAAGGGTTTGTTTGGTCAAGTTCTTCATCCGACACTCATAACTACTTGATAATTTCTTTTACACCATTGCATCAGCTATTCAGCTCTCAGCTAAAAATGGATGTGGCCACATGGGAAGGAAAATTAAACATCATCGAACTTACCACTTTCTATTAAACGACAGTACGTAGGTAGTAATTGCGGTAATCTAGCAATTACTATTCACTAGATACATAAAAACTTTACAAAATGTCTGGATTTTAAGGATGCTGCCGCTGCTCTGCACCGCTCTTGTATTTTTAATAAAATAGAGGAGTGGAGGGCATTGATGTTTCTTTTATGACGCGAACGAAACAAAAGCTTGTCGGTTGGAATTAATGATGTTCCAATAAGCTCCCTCTTTCATCAACTTATACTGCACCAAATTCATTCTTTTAGAATTGATGTTATAATGTTATGTATCCATCGTTAATTTGTTTGTTCCATCAAGGATACATGACGCAATTTTCTAACCGTATTTATTAAATCTATTTTTATTAAAAAACCATAATTAGCTAAACTTCGTTTTAAATAAAAAAACTTCAACGCATGATAACTAGTAAAAAACTTATTAAATAAAAAAGGTTTTGCTGTTTCATTAAATTTCAAGTCTAAGCACAGCAGAACACAACATTTTACCAATGAACTACTAAAAATAACAAACCATGAGTAAACATATTAAAATCTTGACCTAACAGGAAAAAATTAGGAATTATTTTTATTACTGATATTCAAATTTCAATAACACAAATAATGAAGAAAACCTAAACTTCAACTTCCCACTATGACTAGGAGTAATGACGAATCACAGCGAGTTGTCTATATAAAGGCGACAAGAGGTTAACTCGCCATGTTTTTGTGTTTGTGTTTAGCTTGGAAACCACCTTCGCATCTTTGTCAGGTGGGGAACATTGATTCAAGTTAAAAGAAGTGAGCAAGAAGAGAATTTCTGAGTCTTTAAAGGTTCATGAGCCATCAATCTCATATCAACCTGTTGAACCAACACAACACTGAAGTAAACCAGTACAGATATGTACACCTCTAAAGTCTCCACCAAAAATTCAACCTTCCACCTCTTCTCTTAGGAAGGACAAAGCGAAACAGAGATCCTTGGTTTTTTAAACCTTGTGTCCTATTAGCTTCTTGCTACAGAGAGTTATTCATAAACACTTTGTGTTTAGCTTGAAAACCACCTTCGCATCTTTGTCAGGTGGGGAACATTGATTCAGGTTAAGAGAAGTTAGTAAGAAGAGAGTGCCAAAAGAATTATAAAAACAATTTCTTCCGATCTAGTTCATTTATCATCAACCTTGTCTATGTCTAGTTTACCTTCTAGTGTTAAGCGTGTTTTATCAAACAAAATAAAAAATTTAGTAGAAATTACACATGTGCCTATAGAAAACCGTGCTTATAAGTTTTCTTTACTATTGTTAACTCCGTACAGTATATATTCTCGTGACCGTTCTTGGACGAGAAGTATTCGTAGTATTTTGCCTACTTCTAGACTTCGTGTGAAAGAAATCATTCAAAGTTTCAAATTGGAATAGTGTAGTCTCAGATCTACAACTACAGAATAGTATGTAAAGCTTGAAATCCCTAAGGAGCTGATCGCCTTATGGAGGGAGCAAAACCGTACATATCTTCATGTTGGAGCTATACGACTTGTTCTCACCCTACATGTAAGAAAGGGAATACCTGCGATTGCCAGGATATCTTTTCTAGACACTACCTACACAAGGTACCAAAATGCCCTTATTAGTACCTTGCTGACAACGCTCAACAACGAAAGTATCGTCTTGACCATAGCACCTGATTTCAATATCAGGATGGATGATCCTACTTTGTCTGAACATCTATAAGTTCAGATCTAGATCATTGGAGCAGATCAAATATCTATCATAGCTACTCGTCACCACCAGATGATCTACTATCTACAAAATCATGTTTTGGATTTAAACTTTCCAAACTCTACTTCAGATGCTTTTTACATGGTTGCTGATCGATCTAATGATCAGATTACTATCATCCAGATCTCGAAGCAGTTACCTTTATAGGAGCTTGAAATGTTGATGCCAACATAATGGATTACCAACTACCAAAAGGTATTCCATGCATCTCATCGACACTCTTTGCATATGACGACTCCTTCGATTATGAAGATTTTGAGAGATGAAAGTGTGAAGTCCATCTATGCGCGGCCCAATAAAGGTCCATTTGTGTAACATCCCATTCCCATATTAAGAGTTCGAACCCAAACATACGGTACATGTGAGAATAGTGAAAGATTAAGAAAATGCATTTTTCATGCTCATGCATATTGTTGGCATACATACATGTGAATCTCAATTTTTGCACACATTAAAATGACTATACAGGCATTCATTGACAATTGTCAGGTATAATTGATTTATATATGTGACATGTGATTCTTATTGAGAATTGTGAATTAATTGTATTAAAAATCGTTGTGGAGAATGTATGTATTGATTTAGAAATTTTGGTGAATTTTAAGAGAAATTTCAAAAAATATTGAGTATTACCGGACTAGGAAAAATGCCAAGTGGCAAGTAAATTGATGGAAGGATATATAAATGGGTTGAATGGTATTGGAGAAATTTATAGATGACTTTAGAATTTGTGAGAAATGACTTTGTAGATTTAGAGACAATTGGAATAAAAAGATGGGGCTTGTGAGACTAGTTCAATAAGAACTAGTTAGTTGGAAAACTAGCTAAGGACTATAGAAATTGGACAAGTGTCCAAATCTAAAGTCACGTTTTTTCTTAGCTTTGAAAGATCAAGTACAGTACTCTTGTCTTTATCTTCTTTATAGCTTTGTTTTTTTTTCACATTTCTTCATTTACATAGAGTTTTTCATCAAATCTCCACCAGAGTTAAATTTTGTTATCTTCTACTTTTTCATACTCCCAACCTCAATTTTCTTTCTTTTGTCTTAAGAAAAACCAAAACTTATTAACTTGCAACATCCCACCACCATAAGACAAATACCCGAATCCCCGAAGGACATTCAAGTACATACCCTATGATAATGGTATAGAACAAAAAAATCCAACTTGCACATAACATCATCTAACATACTCAAAAGTCACTAAATTTTAAAAACCATTGATTGCATTCATTCACAATTCTTACACTGATTCCATAATAAAAATATTTACAAAACCTCTTATAAGTTCTAACAAAACTACAAAATTATAATGCTACAACACTTCTGGTGTCAGCTGATAGACCTCTGAGGCATTACAAAATCCAAAGGGGCCTTTTAGTACTATATAAAGCACTAAGTCTCCTGTCTCTTACCTGAAAAGCCACATTGTAATTTTTTAATAAGTTTTGCGAACTCAATGAGTGAACCATCATTGGTGATTTCACCGGATCACATACACACTTCATATATCGAACAATTAGTCATTCTAACCATACATTTATTATTTAGATACTCACATAACATGGCATATCATATAGTCATTCAATACAGATTTGCAAAACATTCATAAATTTCAATCTTATATGAATGCTCTATGCATGAGACTCACATTCATTCTTATTATTGTGACTGAGTGCCTATCACAAACTTGTACAAACACTGGCTCATAGGGCTCAATCAGAACAGAATCACAAAGCATAGCTTTATGTGCAGAATAAGAAATCACGGAGTAAGGCTCTACGTGGAAGCGCTTCATATTGGCAACTCAAGTCACAACGCCTTTATCTGAACATGCATTTTATGAAATATTCAACTTTCGTTAAGAATCAAATGTCATTAAGAAATTTATATCAAATAAAAGCACTTCCAATGCATGCCCAACTATTAAACTCCTCGAATTTCAAGTCTGGAATTCAAAAACAATTTAGTAATATGGAAGTTTAACAAATCAAATAAATTTAAAACAAATCAATCCTAGGAAATCATCTAGATTGACTCACAAAACACTCCAAAATGCTACTTCCTGGATGGTTTGGCAATGTCCATCTAGCGTCCACTTTGCCCCTCTATATCATACAAAGCACATTTACAAATATCACACTTTTGCACAATTGTATAAATATTTCTTAATGCACATTTACTTATATGAAATATGCACAATGCATGTTCAATGACAATTCTGGGGTACTTTGTTGAGATCTTTATGATCAAATCATTCAGATATCAAACCCTCATTAATAACATAGGTACTTATGATTTGAGCCTTACTAAAGCAATGTCAAAACAATTTCATAACTTCATTGACCACTTTAGATTTTTCTTCTCATATACATACGGTGTAACTTTGCATACTAAATTTGATTGCAAAATTAGGCCACACTTCCCTCTAGAAAGTTATTCTCCAATGTTTTCAGTTTCTATTGACACCAAAATCACTCAATTTGATTAAGTAATGTGCAACATATGCCTCAACCATTATTGGTGTGTCCATGTCCAAAAACAGTGTACTATGTACAACTTCCATCTAGAAATTCAATATCTTAGAGAATGAATCAAAATTATACTTTTTAATACAATTTGTAGGCCTATATCTCTAGTTTACATTAAATTAAAAATAATCTCATTTGGAATCTTATAGATCAAGATATCATCAAAATACAGGAACATATTCAGTAAAATATCTAGTTCTTGCTCTTCCAACCTATACCTTTACTTGATTAGAAAATAATCTTTTTCGAGTCAAAATCCAAAAGCTATAATTTCTATGGACAGATAGAGAAATATTTTATGAATCCAATGCTTTAAAAATTAGGTCATTTAGAGGTCGAACGACAAAGTTATGGCTGAAAAAATCAAACAAGGTTCTATCCACATAAGACGAAGCAGATAGCAGACAAAGCAAAAAGCAGGCGAATGCAAAAAGCAAACTGATAAGTCAAATTATTTGTAGATGATTTTGGGATGATTTGGATTTAATTTGACATATTTCTTTATGGATTTGAAGTTTTATGCAGTTAATTATCTCACATTCTAATTGTGTTGTTTGATAGGTAAAAATGGTAGATTGTGGGGTAAAAGGCATAACTTTCCTTATGGATGCCAGATCAAAGCTACTCAAGGATGATTTCAAAGAGAATTCCAATCCCTACAATTTCTGAGAAGACTCCGAGAAGAAATTATGTCAAATGGAAGGTCAATGGCATGAAATTGTTGGACTGGGTCATGTTCGTTTAACGGATACCGCCTGACAGAAGGAACCTCCAAACCTGAGAAGGTCCGTTTAACGGACATCACTTGGCAAGATGAACTTCCAGACCCAAAAAGGTTCGTTTAATAGACACACTTGTCCCTTTAACGGACATCACCTAGCAACACACAATTTCAGACCCGAGAAGGTCCGCTAAACGGACATGCATGTCTGTTTTACGGAAATTGGCGGCCAACACGACATGTTTTCCCCTGTTTAAGAAAATTAGGTTTTTTGGGACTATAGGACTATACATACTCACTATTTAAACCTGAAAAAGGAGGCTGGACATTGAAAACAAGGTTACTACATTTGGGAGGCACAAAATAAGAGGAAGATAGGGAATTTTTGGGATTTCCCCAAGGATTGGAAGCTACATTCTCTTGTGTTCTGCTACTTTCTCTCTCTACTCTATCTTAAATGCTGAGCATCCTTATGTGCATGATTTTTGTTACAATGTTCTGGAACTAAACCACATTAGGGTGAGGGAAATGTAGCCTAATTGGGAAATGATTTGCATAATATGGATTGTTGAATGTTAAATGAAAATTTTTAGGTTATGTTTGTCTTCCTTGAATCTCACTATTGTTTCTATGTTTGATCTCCATAGATGCAATCTTAGGAATCATATGATGTACTGAGGAATGAAATATGGTTCATGCCATAAGAAGATGAACACTTTAGACTTAGAGGTGGAGATATCCTAAGCTAAAGTGAGAACTTGTGATTGCTTGTTCTTCATGGATTTCGTTAGTAAGTTCACACATTGAGAGAAGATGTTCATCTAGCTGGGTATTCTTGTATGCTTTGAAAAGAGATATGGGTAAAGTTGTGCAATTTTTTTCATAGCCTAACATTCAATCAATTTCATATTGTATGAGTCAATCCTTTGAATTGGTGAACCCAATCCCTAATTCTATACCTTTGATTTACCCCTTGTTATTTTCTTATTTAGTACTTCCAAACTACTGTTCACTCAACTCCAATCACATTTTAGAATTTTCTGTCGATAACATGTAATTAATTAGAATTAATTTGGTAGCGAATGAATTGGTCCTTTAGGGAGAAGACTTTGGAATATTCAAACGACTCTGTGCACTTGCAGAAATTATCGATCAAGTTTTTGGCGACGTTACCAGGGGCTTTTTTATTACTGCTTTTATTAAGTCTAGTTAATCCTATTATCTATTTATTTATTATTCGATTTTTCTTCCAATAATGAATTTTGAACCCTCTAAATTGTTTGATTTCAGGAGTTACTTGCACTTAAGGCATTCACGAAGCTTGAACAACAAACTACTTGTTGACTTCAATCCTGAAATTGAATGAACTTATTGAAGCAATAACCAAATTCTGGAACTGCATGAAGAGCATGAGCTAGGGAATGAGCAATTCGATAGGGAAAATTAAGCTGGTTGTTGTCAATCCCGTTGTAAGGAGAATTTGGGATTACCAGATGTCGTTTATTGTTGGGAACCCTTCGTGCATTAGACTGACTGCAGCGGCACAGAATTACAATCTTAAGCAAATTCATTTGTCTATGTTGCCGCAATTTAATGGGATGCTGAGTGAAGATGCGTTATCCTTTATGAGAGATTTTGATGTGACAGTTCAAATGCTTCCTTTGTATGGACTGTCGGAGGATGAGTTGAGACTAAGGTGCTTTCCTTATTGTATGAAAGGATTGGCAAGAAATTGGCTATTGAGTTTAGAGGTGGATTCTATTGATACTTGGGAGAAGGTTATGGAGACTTTTATGATGAAGTGGTAACCAGCCCACAAAACTCTTGAACTCCGAAAGATGATACACTGGTTTTCGCAAAAGGATGGAGAAAAGTTTCATGAGGCTTGGGAACGGTTTAATGATCTCCTTAACCAATCTCCGCACCATGGATTCGACATGTATGCATTGATTCAGTTTTTCTACTATGGTCTCACCAATCATAGCCAAACCTTAAAGTATTTGAATGCTGGGAGAAATATAAGTGACTTGAGTTCTCAAGAATTATGGAATATTTTTAGAAAGGTTGTCGAGAACTCACATTGCAAGGTGACTAGGAGCAAAGCTGTGACTCTAAATGAAGTGGGTTCCAAGTCAGACATGGCATACCAAGTTGCTGAAATTAATAAAAAATTGAATTTGTTGATGAATGATAACAAGTCTAGTAGAGATCCATGTACTTTGTGTGAGAGATTTGGGCACTCAGTAGCAGGTTGTATGAACATTGAGACAACTTTGACAGAAGAAGAGGTAAGCTATGTGAACAATGGTAGGTAAGGTCAGAGACTAGATCTTTTCTCAAACACTTACAATGAAGGTTAGAAATTCCACCCGAACTTCTCCTAGAGAAATCAAGGGGTGGCAAAACCAATGAGGCCACTAGGGTTCCTAAAACTAGTAAAGCAACAATACTCAGCCCTTTCATCTTCTGCACCACAACAATTTCCCTCTCCATGCGAGAAAAAGGTATACCGACTTGAGGATATGTTTTCTTAACTTATGGGCAAGATTGATTAGAGCAAGATGGATTAGAGTACCCAAGCTAGCTCTCAAGCAATGAACAAAATGGAACAGAATATTCAATCAAATCAAGCAGCTATTAGGAATTTAGAAGTGCAAATCATTCAAGTGGCAAAGGAAGTTAGTGAAAGAGGAAAGGGGAAACTGCCTAGTAACACCCAAGTGAATCCGAAACAAGATTGCATGGCTGTTGTTCTAAGAAGCGGTAAGGTTATAGAAGGTGCAGTCCTTAAGACAAAGGAGGCTCAAGATGTGGAAGGTGAAAAGATGGATGAAAGGGGAAAGCCTAAAGAACCCACATAAAAGAAAGAATCGCCATTTGGGTTGGACTTTACCATTGTACCACCCATTCCATATCCCTAAAGGGTAAGGAAGAGGAATGACGATTCTAAGTTCTAGAAGTTTCTCGACCTTTCAAGAAAATTAACATCAATATCCCTTTTACGAAAGCTCTTGCAGAGATGCC
>JANVCL010000004.1:22172148-22193342 GCA_026546855.1 Erythroxylum incrassatum
TGTTGTGTTTGCTCTTGAAAAGTTTAGGTCATACTTACTTGGCACAAAAGTTGTTATTTTCACTGATCATGCAGCTCTTAGGTATCTCTTGAAGAAAAAGGAGTCCAAGCCGCGCCTTATCAGATGGGTTCTGCTCCTACAAGAGTTTGACCTTGAGATTAAGGATAAGAAGGGAGTTGAGAACCTTGTTGCTAATCACTTGAGCCGACTTAATGCTAAGGGAGTTGATGTCGTTCCTGTCAAGGAGGCCTTTCCTGATGAACAATTATATGCCGTCCTCCATGCTACACCTCGACCATGGTATGCTGATTTAGTTAACTTTTTAGTTACTAATGAGCTGCCCTCAAGTATGTCTAAATCCCAAAGGGATAAATTCTGTGCTAATGCTAAGTATTATTATTGGGATAATCCATATTTGTGGAAGTTTTGTGCTGATTAAGTTATTAGGAGACGTGTGCCACAAGATGAGTTTAATTGCATACTTACTTTCTGTCATAATTATTCTTGTGGTGGTCATTTTGGTGCTACACGCACAGCTCATAAGGTGCTTGAATGTGGTTTCGTTTAGCCTTCATTCCTTAAAGATGCATTCCACTTCTTTAAATCATGTGAAAGATGTCAAAGAACTGGTAACATAACACAAAGAGACTAGATGCCGCAAACCACTTTGATTTTTATTGAGATATTTGATATCTGAGGTATTGATTTCATGGGCCCTTTCCCCTCTTCTTATGGCTATCTTTATATCTTGCTTGCTATGGATTATGTATCTAAATGGATTGAGGCTATTACTACTAGAACTGATGATGCTAAGGCTGTTGTTGTATTTGTTAAGGCTAACATCTTTTATAGGTTTGGCATTCCTAAAGAAATAATCAGTGATAGGGGAATCCACTTTCGCAACCGATCCTTTGAGGCCATATTGAAGAAGTACCACGTTTTTCACAGAACTAGCACGACATACCATCCTCAAACAAGTGGCCAAGTTGAAGTTTCTAACCGTGAGATCAAGTCTATCTTGGAGAAGACAGTGCAACCTAATCGAAAGGATTGGAGTCCTAGATTGGGAGATGCATTGTGGGCTTATTGAGCACCTTATAAGACTTCTTTAGGAATGTCACCCTTTAGGATGGTTTATGGGAAAGCTTGTCACCTTCCAGTAGAATTTGAGCACAAAGCGTTTTAGGCCATTAAGTAATGTAACTTGAACTATGATAAGGCTGGAAATTTTAGGAATTTATAATTAGTTGGAGGAGATACGGAATGCCTCTTACGAGAGCATGAGGATTTACAAGCAGAAGTTGAAGGCAGTCCATGAAAAGATTTTTAGTAGGAAGGAGTTTCATGTGGGTAACAACATCTTCTTCTATTTATGTTTTTTATCATCTTCTTCTTCTCAAAATTTCTTTCTTTTTGGTGTTTTTTTGGTGTGTTTTTATCTTTTCTTCTTGCTTTGATTTCAACATTGAGGACAATTTTGTGTTTAAGTGTGGGGAGAGGATTTAGGTTAGTTTTTGCATTAAATTTTTGGTTTTAGCTAGTTATTGTGAATATTTTCTTGATTTTTGTGCTTTAATGTGCCATACCTTTGCTCTTGCTTAAACTTGAAGGTTTTCACTTGTACTTCCATGCTTTATTTCAAAAAACTATAAACATTGAAAAAATTCCAAAAAATTCCAAAAAAATTTTCTATTTTTGCATGTTTTGCATCTTAAATGTTTGGTTTTGTCTTTTAATCTTCCAATGATTGATAAGAATATGAATGTTATAGATAAAAATTAAATTATGATTCTTTCAATCATAAATTTAATGAATTTGTTTTTATGTAAGTTCTGAGCATGAGGGTATTTGGATTGACCTTGAAACTACACTATGTTTACTTAATAGATGATTGCCCCATGTGAGCTTTTGAACCTTCAACATGTCTATTTGATGTGTACTTTTCATTCGATGCTTTGTATCTCTAGAACTTGCTTCATAACTTGTTGAGACTACATTTGTGCATGCATTACATAAACATGATAAAGGCCCCTTGGATTTTAAACCACTTAACCAAAAAGCCAACCCAAAACATGTTGGGCACTAGTTAGCCCACTTGAGCTTATTACCTGTTCTTTGCTTTACCTATGTTTAACTTAGCTTGTTCTTATTTCACTTATCTTTCTAACCCTTATCATGGTTAGTAGAGCATGCTTTTGTTGAGTTAAACTTGAGGAGGTTGCATATGTTTAGTTATCTGTGGTATATGGCTTGTTTTGTGCTTAATTATTAAGTGGGAGTATTTGAAAAAAAAATGAACGAAAAGGATTGAGGTCGAGAGTAAAAATAAAAGAAAAGGATTCCCCACATGATTTTCATGGTCAATATTATTGGGATTGAAAGTTCAAATGAAAAGTTGAGTTATAATTGAATGTTTGATGTTATACATGATGCGCGACATGTATGTCATTGATTATTTTTATGTTCTGCTTTCTTTGATACTTAACCTCTTCTTTACCTTTCTTTTACCTCACCCTCAGGGTTCCCTGGGGACAATTTTTACATAGTTTTTATCTTCCATTTTCACTGCCGACTTCCACCATGGGTAGCTTGGATTCGACACGAGTTGTGAAGCTTCCAGTTGCAATGCGTGGTTAGGCATTCATTTCCTCTGGACATATAGCGACTGCTGGAGTTTACCAAGCTTCAAAGGGGAGTAGTTTAATCCGTAGTGTAGCTATGATTTATGAATGCCTAAATCTAGGATTTGTAACTTGTAGTGAAGCTACTTGATTATAGTTAAATGTGTTGTTTGGATTAGTAGTTTACATTGTCACGTTTAACTGCATTGTTATGAACAGTCGAGTTGGGGTTTATTGCTTTGTAGTTAGATTTTCTTAATTAAAGTTTAATTAAGCGTTGAACTGTGTGCTTAAATATATGAAGCCTCATATATGTCAACTTGTGATCATGTTGATTCTCTTTTATCTGCCTAGTTGTGTTTGATATTGAGTTGATGCTAGATTTCATTTGACCCATTGCATTGACAAATCCACCGCACACACTAAGATGCGCTTAACAAGGTTTTAAGCAATGGAGTTCATTGATTAAAACCTTGGACTTAAAGTATCCTTTAAGGTTCTAAGGCTCCAGAGCGCTTAATGGGATCTTGAGAAATGGAGTTCATTAATCAAGATCCTGGACTTAAAGAGAGTCCTTTAAGGTTTATCATTTCAAACTTAGTGATTTCTAATCCCATCAAATTAGTTTTGAACTATGATAGCCAAAGCTCATTTTCAAGGGGGTTTTATCACTTGTCTTAATCTTTTCATTTTTTATTTTCAAAAATCCAAAAATACTTTTTACAATGCAATTTAGTGTAGTTAATGTTTTCAAAAATCAAAACCCTCTTTTCCTATTAATTTGACTTGCGTTTTATGACATATAGGCTAGCTTAGGTCTATTTCATTAGGTTCCGATTAAGTGAGACGACCCGAGGTTGCATCCTATATTGCAATCCTTTGAATTAAATTATCTTTTTGATTCAGCTTCCAAGGGTTTGATCTTAAGATCGAAACGAAGAGTCGATCAACAAGCCTCGTGCCGCTATCCAAGTTTGAAGGAACAAAGCTGCCTTCCCTAGAACCTGCAAGCAAGGTGTAATCTTGGCTTCCCAAACATGTTTATTACGGCAACACCATATTTGCCATAAAATCATACAAGCACTCCTAATTATATTCACAGAGACTGCTGCATAAGAAGCATTACAGATACAAGTAAACATGGTCAACCCAAAGGAGCTAAAATCTAATCCAAATTCAGTCCAAATCTCTCTCGCAACAAAGCCGCCCACAAAGATATGGAAACAGTCTTCATTACCTCCATAATTGCTACAACTTGAGTCAATATCTATGCCTTTTGTAAAGATTCTTTGGTAGGAAGTGATATGTTTTCGTTGTGGTCACTGGTCAGGATATATATAATGACCATAGAGAGAGAGAGAAAGGATTCAATATAGTAATCTATATGGTCTATGAGTTCGACATTAAAGCGTGACAACCATAGTATCTGAATTTGGTAGTTGCAGGTTAAGGATGTTCACAAGAATAATGTTCCCCTAATTTACGTCAATCATTGATAAATTGGTCCACATATTTCACTCATGATATAAACATGAGAGACGCGTCTTTTGATTTTCTTTTTAAATTGGTCCACATATTTCATTCATGATGTCCACATGAGAGACGCATCTTCTTCTTCTTCTTTTTTGTCGGTTAATCTCTTTCAAACATTTACCTTCTTTTCAAGTTTTGAATTAATGTATTGACTAATTGGAAAAGTCAAAATAATACAGGGGTTCAACATTTATTTTTTTCAATTTAATGAAAAAAATTATTCATCATTAAATAATACCAAAACCTTGTATATCCGTAAATTGGTAGGAGTATATAATTAAAAGAATATAAGGTTGTAAAATGAAAGAAAGTCAGGTTATCTAAAATGATTCATAAGGTACATATGTTTCAATGGGTTAATTCCAAAAATTAAATGGTTTAGGTTTTAAAAATCCGTCCAAGGGTTAGGTTTAGTTTAAAAATTAGGCTCAAAAAAATTTATGGATTAGGTTTAGGTTATAAAAAATTTCAACAAGTTCAATTTAAACCTATATTTATAAATAATCTAACTTTAGGTTAACATACAAGTTTTTATTCACATTATTATTAGAGGAATAAATTAGAAGTCACAAAAGTCTCCATATATGGGTTTTATTTATGTTCTTTCATTTACTTTCTTTATACACATTTTTTGTTTGTAAATTATAATTTACATCCATTGTAAAGATTATTAATATTCTAAACTAAAAATCAAATAGTGCGAGATAGTCTCTATTTAAAATCTTTATAATATAGTTTAGAATATACATTCTTGATAAAAGATTCATTTTTTATTTTGCATAGTTTAACAATTGGAAATTGTTTAATGAGAGTCAATTGTTTGGGTATTCCTCTTATTTTCCTATACAATGATGACTAAATATTATTATAGACTTAGTGATTATGACTAAGTATCCTTTCGGTCATCATTTAAGGAAACTCCTATGTGAAAAGGTATAACAAAAGTATGCTTTAGTTGTTTGTTTAATGATCAAGAACCAGTTGAATTATGACAAAAGTACTGATGACTGATTAATAGAAAACACTTAGTTTTATTGAACCAAATAAGGTGATGATAGTCTATGTTTCTAGTGTGGAAATAGTTGTGTTAATTTTTTGAAAAACAAAATGAAACAAGTAACCCAAGTTATGTTCTTTTAAGAATTCATTATCAAAACAAGTCCATTTCTCTAACATATATTGGAAGTTTATTTTTATTATATAAAAATAATTAGTTATTGTAAATGCAAGAATTATAATGATAGTGATAAGTTTTTGTCTACCATCTGATGATTCTTATAAACAACAAAAATTAATTTTCCTAAAACAAAAAAGTTGTGTTATATCATATGAAACTTTATGAATAAGAAAGGAATATAAGAATATCCAAAAGCTCAATGAAATTACTGTGGAAAAGAATTTTTTAATCTAATTATAAATAGTACTTCTTACCTACTTCATCATTTAGAAAAATATCCAATGAAAAATTAGAATGATATAAGACAATATGTGATTCAAACTAAAGTCATATTCTAATGGTATTGTTGCATTAAAAAATATGAAATATGATCATAATAAATTTTTTAGGGTAATTAATATGAAATTTTTTATGGTAATTAATATGAAATTTTTTATGGTAAGCTTCTTGTTATGTTTATTGAATTGCTTGTATTTTGATATATGATGAGCCTTACTTCTTAATATATCGACTAATTACTAGGGTTACTTGTAAATGTGATATAATAGGATTACTTGTAAGTGTGATACAATGTCTTTTATTGATCCAGAATGAGAATCAATACATAAAGAGTTGCTTAAATTTCCTACTTATATTTACTTGAATTTGATACTTGAAAGAATGAAGTATCAAAGGATGAATACACATGCATTACTACTCATTTTATTGATAACAAGTGGAAGTTGTAGAAAAGAATAATTCTTTTTAAGTCGTTAAAACTTCCTTTCGATCGGTTATTACTTGTGAATGAAATAGCTCTTTATTTGGCTCAATGGAAGGTAGATAAAAAGATTTTATCAATATTAATAAATCATTCTTCTTACAACAATAATATGGTCAAGTTTCACCTTCCTATAAGTAGTTCATTATTTTCAATAGGCAAATTTTTCAAACATTCTAAATCTTATTATACAAGTAGGACTATAAATGATTTATAATTCTGTTGCTAAAATTTGAATAGATTTAAGCATTTGCATAAGTCTATTCCAAAACTTAAGACATGTTGTCAGATAGCTTGTAAAAGTTTTCATTTGAATATAATAAAGAAAGTAAGAACTAATATATGTATAAGGTGAAATTCTACCAATATTATGATTGATTGTTCTTTATATTATAAGTATATTTTATTTTATTTGGCGTAATTAGATAAAGAGTTCTTTAGTTTTTCAATTACTGATAAGGGATGGCATAAAGTGAGACTTCTTCAAAAGTTGTTAGAAGTCTTTTATGACATAACATTGTTCTTTTTTTAATTAAAATTATCTAACATTAAATGTTCACTTTGAAGGTATATGAAAATTTTAAAAATATTTGAAATATGTTACAAGAAAAAAAAAGATGTTACAAGAAAAACTTATGTATGTATGGCTTGTATGATCTATAAGAATAGAAGAAATTGGACAAGTATTTTTTGTTATTATCATGTGCTACTATTTTGGAACCTCATTATAAATTGTCTTATCTTCACTTTTGCTAGTTTGCACTTTACGATAATTTGACTACATCTAATTTTACTGCATAAGTGAAAATGGCCATATTTATTATGCTTGAGTGTTACAAAAGTAATAGGGAAGATAATATCACTCAAAATGTTGAATCTTCTGATAGTTTAAATGATATTAAATGAATTAAGAGTTCCAAAAAATATAATTATAAAGAGTATTTGAAGTCAATGTTAAATCCCAAACTTAAGCAATTTGAATTAGATATTTATTTGAAAGAGCATTTTATAGATCCAAATAATAACACTGATACATTATAATATTGGAATGTGGCTTGTAAAAGATTTTTCACATTGGGAATGTTGATTAGAGATCTTTTGGCTATTCATATTTCTATAGCACCTTTAGAATCGACATTTAGTTTAGCTAAAAAATGGTAAGTTCATCTCCCATTTCACTCAAACAAAGTACAATAGAATCTCTCATTACTTTTGAGAGTTTGATGACCATAAAAGGACTTATTTTAAGTAATTTATTTCATATAAATAGGTATGATTTTTTAAATTTTAAATTATTGATTCTATTTTAATTATTTATTATAAAAAAGATGACGATTTTTCTTTGAATGATGATAATAGATAAAAAGATGATAATGTTGAAAAACTTTAATTTAGTTTATTATAAATTTTATTAAAATTATTTTATATTTTATTAAAATCCAAAAGAAGAACTTAGTAGGAGGCGACCCAATGATTCCAACTTTTATTTTATTTTACTTTAATGTCTTCATTTTTATGTTCTTAATTAATGTGTAATTTTGTTTGTATGTAAATTTTTAAGGTATTTTTTTGGAATTTTATGTCATTAAACTTGTACGGAATTAGAAGAGACTTCTCAACCGTAGTTACTGCATTTGACTAAGTTTAATATCTTAGTTGTTTGAAATTAGGAATAATGCCATATTAAGTGTGAATTGGGTTGAAATTTCTTTATTTTCATTTTTTTAATAAACATATTTTCTTTATTAAGTTTTTGGTTTGATATGTGTTTAGAATGTATTTTTATATTATTATATGTTAATTAATAAATAAATATTTTGTTTAATGATTCAAAGTTTATAGAGAAAAAGAATTGGTAGAAATAACATGAAAAATAGAGTTGAGGCAGGAAGTGAAGGTTACAGAATAAAACCAACTCTAGTCTACAGGATGAAAAAGGTGCTAATGCTAACATAGTGTAAGAGAGTGTTAAGAAATCAGCATCAATATTTGGTGTTAGTTTATGAGTGAACAAAACTCTAAGAAAGCATAACCAAACTAGCATTGGTGTTAAATGTGTTTGATGTTATTCCCGTTATGGGCTCTAACAAAATAAAAGCAAGACTCAAAATTTTCAGCCTAAAGCCCCAATTCCTTCTTTTTTTATCGCAACCTAACATATGCAATGCATCTTTTGTTACCTAAATCTCAAGTTTTAAAAAAATATGTGACCTTCTAAACACAAAGTCCTTCCTTAAAACACACGACCTATATCTTAAAACATAAATCATCCCTAGTCATTGAATTCATACAATTAGAATATGCAAATTAGGGATTTTTCTTTTAAGAAGTTTTGGGAAATATTGGACACATATCTTAGGTTATACATTATCTAACTAAGTTATTTTTGATTTCATGGTAATAGTACAATGAAGATGAGTATTAGCCTATTGAGTGTGGAAATTTATGGAATGAGTGCTACTCTTATGGAATTGTGAATTATATTAACTTGGGATTTTGGAGCTTATATTGATTAAGGATTATTTTGCTATAGTTTTTTACATTATGTTGACTGTTTAAAGTGTGGAAGTGGTGTTGTGTGTTGAACTTATGGATTGAAGTTTGTGAAGGGTGGTGAAGTGTTTCCATATTTGATTTTTTAAGTACTTAAATGCTGACTCCAAGAATTAATACAAAGACTAGGAATCATATTCCTTTTTCTTTTCGTTAACACCATCCCCTTAGGAGGTCATTATGAGGTTTACCAATTATTAGAATAAGAAATGTTACAATAAGTGGATCACTAGCAATATGGTTATGAAAAGACCATAATCTTAGATATTAATAGGTTTTTGAGATTTATAATGTGTTCTAAAATTTACATTAGGTTCATTTGTTAACTTTATGAGGAGATTATTACCTAGAGGTGGTAAAAGAGTCATATATCAACATTAAGGAGAAAGTAACAAAATCCTTATGCATATACTTCTATATTTGAGGCATTAAGGTATTGATTACAAAGGAAACGATTAAGGAGCATCTCAGGCTACCATCAGATGATAGGAGGTTGAGCTTTCAAAGTAAGATGCTATTAAGATATGATGAGTAGAACCAGAGAGATGCATTGTATAAATTTGGATTTAGGATCACCTATTCTACTAAACATATGCACTTCTTATGTAAGCATAACCATAACTAGTGCCTTATACACTAAACCATAATGTATTACTTCAGTCTAATGGATTGAACCAAGTTTGAACCATAGATTCATACCTTATTAATTTGATTCTGAAAGGTTTAGGTAAGGCTCCACCAATCCCATTTTCATCAATAATATTGCATTGTGGTTTGACGTATGTCACAAGAAAAAAAAATTATGTTCTTAATGTTAATTAGTTAGTTGTTAGAAAGGTAAGGGTTAACCTCTCTAATGTTGAGTTTGTAAAGACAAGTTATAGAGGTAAATTACAACAATGACGAATGGATATGGTTATTTAGTTATATTTAGGAGAACAATAAGTGGATTAACCCACACAAGCTTTAAGTTGATTTTTATTTCAACATAAATAATCAACCTTATATAATAACTAATATTATATTCATGTGAACCCTAAAACTATAAGGTTTTTATTTATTGATTTCTCTTCACTTGCTTAACTGTCTTAATTTTTTAGTATAGAAATTTAATTATTTTTATTAATTATATTTTAATAGTTTTATCATTAAGGTAGGATTAATATAATTAGTTCTACTATCCATGTGGGATCAATACACTAGAGTACTCAAGTTTTATAAACTTACTACAATTAATATTAAACACTTGCAAATAGATTATATATTAGTTAACTTAGCAGAGGTATGGGTCAACCTACCAAAAAATAGTTGACCATAGCTTTAGATGGTACAAATTTAATGTCTAAGAGATCCTACCAATTCAATTTAATATATCAATTCTAGGTTATTAAAATCATCGAGGGCGGTAATTGTCTAAATATTGATATTTTATTGAATTATTTTTTGAAAATTTGTCTTGTTAGTCAAGCTCTGTTCGATCAATATAGGTTTTTTTCTATTTTATATTTTATTAATCAAAATCCATCAACTTCATTCTTTTTGTTACTTTAGTTTACACTAGTTAGTAGCTATATGTATTGTTTTAATCCATACCACTTTCTAGAAGGATCAACTTCTACTTACCATTATATAGCTTATCAATTATATGTACACTTGCCTTAGTTATGGGTAACAAATTAGTATTAAAAATTTTATAAAGTTAAAATGCACATCAGTAATTCATGGATTTTAAGATTTTTAAAATAGATGTGAAAAGTGTATTTTTGAAGGGATTTGTTCAAGAAGAAGTTTTTGTTGGTGAACCTCCTGATTTTGAATTACATATTGGTATCTAACAATATTTAAAGCTTTATATGGCATGAAACATGCTCTTAAAGCTTTGTATGAAAGATTTAAGTGAAATTATTTTAGAAAAATTAATTTTAAAAGGTTGATAGAACTCTTTACCATAAAAGTATGATAATCTTATTGTTTAAGATTTTTTGACCTTATTTTTTATACTACTAATGAAAGGTTATATAAGGAATCTTTTAAGAGTATGGGTAAAAAATTTGAGATGAGCATGGTGAGAAAACTCAACTTCTTTATTAGACTTTAAAATAAGAAAATGAAGGAGGTAATCTTCATCAATTAAGTAAAGATGATGAGAGCAAACCTAATAATGTACAGTTTTACCCAAGTATGGTATATAGTTTACATTACCTTACCATAATTAGGCCTAATTTCATATCTAGTGTTTTTTAATTAAATATCGTATTGGAAGTTGAAAACTGGAATATCAAGCTTGAGTTTGTTTAGACATTTTATCAATTTGTTGGCATATTCACTAAACTACTAAGTGAGGATATGTTTTACATAATCAGGATGGAGTTAAACATGATTGAAGCATATTCAATGTGAATATGTATATTTTAACCATACGTAAAATTAATGTATTTATTAGGCCAACATAACATGTTTGTATTTTAATTATAATTTTCTAACCATTGTTCGACTAGATGCCTCTTTAGGTCGACACAAATGTTCTTGATTTCTCTTTCTAAAATGCTTAAGTTCCCATAAATTTGGTTAATAGTCACTAAACCCTTTTCTAACTAGACATAATATCTATATAAACCAAAGTATATTTGCTAATAAATACACACAAGACTAAGTTAGAAATCATACACCAACTATGTAGGAATCTAAAAAACAATGGAATGAGAGATTTCAATTCTTTGTTTTAAGGTTCTCCGAGAGACAAATGGTTGAGGAAGATAGCAAAGATAACTTAGGCAGTAGGTATTTTAAGAATTCTCAATTATGTTTAGTAAATACAAATTTACTCATTTACCTATTATAT
Organism: Erythroxylum incrassatum; assembly: GCA_026546855.1. Taxonomy (NCBI): domain Eukaryota; kingdom Viridiplantae; phylum Streptophyta; class Magnoliopsida; order Malpighiales; family Erythroxylaceae; genus Erythroxylum; species Erythroxylum incrassatum. Next base: position 22,183,635 of record JANVCL010000004.1, read on the forward strand.
TATGAAATTGTATAACTATCCCAATCACTATAATATCTATTGAAATTATCACAAATAATCACTAATTGCCGATTAATCAAATTTTTATAGAAAATATTGTGGGAGTTTGAAGTCTCACGCTTTCACGTTTTTACTAATAAATTTATGCGTCCACTTTTTGTCTTCGAATTTATTCTCACCGGGTGAATTAACCCACTGTTGATTTTCATTAATTGGAGACAAACTTGTCATAAATAATATTTTTGTATCTCTATCTTTCAACTTCAACCAAATAACAAATTGTAAAAAAAGAATAAAGATAGATATATCCAGGAATATGTGTGTAGGCAGATAAATGAGGCCCCAACCCCCAAATATATAAGTTATGGAGAGTTAAGTCATATATGTATATATATAAATAAGTTATGCAGGGATGAAATGAACCAAAACAAAAACCACCTTATTCCTAGTAGGAAAATATAAAAGCAACATTACTTCAAACTGCATTAAAAAAAAGTAATTAAAAGCTATAAAAAGAAAAGGTAGTGCCAACAACAACCTATATCACTTGGCTTTATGCGCGCCTCGTCCATTAAAGATAACACTTTATTTTGCCCCTTTTTTTTTAGGTTCCGAGCTACTTTAAATAATAAAACATACTGAAAGTCAATAATGGAAGACATAAACATTGTACTCCACCACAGCATCTCCAGTTTTAGAATCAAAAACATGGGTTCTTGCCTGAGCATAGCCATTGGCGAACCGAAACACACCGCTGCCACCAACTATGGGCATCTCTCTCACGGTGGAGAGCACGCTGTTACGACCCAACACGCTAAGTGTGCTGCCATTATATTTCCCTTCCACGAAAGCAAAGTTCAAAACCATTAACAGACCAATTTCATTGAGTGAAGCAGATGCATACATACCCTGCGCCCTGCCTACAAGTTTAGTACTCATTTCAGGGCCAGCAGTGAGAGGATCGTCAATCATGGCTACCATACCAAACCCAGTTAGGGACGTGTTTGTCATGGCTGCACTGGCAATTTGGACCGACGTGGGGTTTCTGCCGCTGACGATGTCGTGGAAGTAGAAGTGAAGGTGGCTTAACTTTTGTCTCTGCAGGCCTAGTTTTGTCGGAGAAATGTGTTTTGAGAAGGTGTAAGACTCGGCCTTTGAAATGTTATGTAATAGCGTCAAGATTGTGAAGATGATTAGGAAGGTTGAAGGAAGGTTACGGAGAATTTTGGCCATACTAATTAATCGGAAGTTTGTGAAGATAAGGAGGATATAGTTTTTGTGTCTAGGGTTTCAATAATTGTGGAGTTATATAGAGTGGTGGCCAACCTGTAGGCCATTGTTTGTTTGTTTCACATTGGTTCTTTTTCTTTTTGTATCGGGATAATATATTGCATGTTCTTAATAAGTTGACAGTTCAAAATATTGAACTTGGCCGATATCATTTACATAAAAAGTTTCCAATTTCACATCACTTCACCCTTATTTGTATCGTACGATGTATTTGTATTTTGTGTATAGGGATAATTACGGTTTCAAGTGAAATAAACTGTAAAAGTTAGTAAATAAAATCATTCAAAATTTTCACCAACAGTTTTGAATTTTTGAGGTAGTGCACGATGACTCTACAAACCATTTTGTACAAGATCCTTCCCTGGCATGAATGCCGGTTAATGTTTTATATTTAATTTTTTATAATTACTCAGTTGGTTGTAATTTTAGCAATATAGTTATTTAAAAGCATTATATATATATATATATATATATGTATATTGCACATAAAATTATATTATAATCATAATTATAAGATTCATATTTCATCAATGTATTATCCCTAAATTTTTTAATCACTATTGCATTAATATTAGACACTAATAAAGTGTAAAAATACTGGTATATTTTATTTTCTATAAATTAAAAGAATTCATTGATTAAGTCATAAATGGCATCAAAAGGAGGATTTACAAGGTTGTGTCAACCAAGTTTAGTAAGAATAAATCAATTTTCTATCTACTATATGTAAGAGCAACTAGAATCAGAAACTCACAAATCAAAGATTCCATCTTCTTTTAAGAAAAAAGCGTATCTTTTGAGCTACTTAGTGAGTTACCATTATTCCTCTAATCTAGTAATATATCCCTCTTCAGAAGAACTCAACGTCGTCGTCACAATAATCCATCGACACTCCTACAAATGTGGTTCCCTTAAGACTTCTTAATCATTGACACATCTCTCACGTACTATATTCCCTCTCTATTGGATTTATCCTTACTTTTGTTTGAACACTCTTTCATAAGGCTCATTGCATCCAACAAAACATAATTATTGAGGTTAACTTTTTCCATTGAGTAATCCTCTCCTTCTCCTTGATCCTTCGCGGTCATGAAATTCATTTGTTCCTTACCCACCTTTTGGTTTGGGCATTAACGAGCAAATAATGCCCTTCACAAATGACACAAGCAAAATCTCCTTTTTCTATTTATTTGACTTATATTATAAGGATTCACATACCATCTCCTTGCCTTTCTCCAACCCATTTCGTGTCCCACCATTATTTTTACCCTCATTCCTAGTTCAAATTGATAATGGAATTTATGGATCCACCAAGGCATCTGCAGCCACTATCGTGCTTAGGAGGCTTTTCACGTTCTACCTCTGAAGATCCATTTGTGTCCGCAGCCACTATTGCACTTAGGAGGCTTTTCACATTCTGCTTCTGAAGATCCATTTGTGTCTACAGCCACTATTGCGCTTAGGAGGTTTTTCACGTTCTGCCTCCGAAGATCCATTTGTGCATAACATTGCAAGTTGCTTATGAAATTAAACAATTGGTCTTGCTCAAACATGTTTTACACATCCAACATCAAATATGTGAATTTTCTCACGTACTTCTGTATTGAGCCATATTGCTTTAAACTTTTCAAAGCTTCTCTTACAAGCCATGAAATGTTAGCTCTTTCTTCATTTTCTTCAAAGTTTCAATGAGGGATTTGCCCGTAATAATGTCGTTGGAGGTTATCATTTAATTATCTAAGAAACATTTTTCTTAATTTTAAGGAGTCTAATTAATTAATTTCAATATAATTGAAACTAATTAATTATAATTTTAGAAGTCACTTTTCTAAAATTAATTAGGAATCAATATAATTATAATCTTAATCAAATTAAGAAAAAATTACCTTTGGAATTGATTTTTGAATTTTAAAACAATTTTAAATTTATGTTTAGAATTTAATTAAAATAAGAATACATTATTACTTATTTAAATTATTCATTTTTAAGTTTAAGTCATACTTAAACTTATAACCAAACAAATTCAATCTTAAACCTATTGTCGAACACCCCTCTTCTTCAACTTATTCTCAAACCCTAATTTCATAAGAAGAACCCTAGCCTCCAAGGATGCTATTGTCAACTGTCGTGTTCTTCCAATCAGCCACATGTTGCTGGTTCTTACTGGACGACATTGCCGAAGGTGTCTCCTCCAACTCTAAGACCCAGACAACCTAAACTTTTAGATGGTTCGCATGGGTCAACTCTCATTTTGCAAGGGCGAGCCAATAGAGAGCCACATCAATCCCAGCCTTCATTTATCCATTGTGGAGTTTCCTGTGCCACTCACCCATTCCCACGAACTGGGTTGCAGGTCACGACCCTCTTAGTCCTCCCAGAGCAATCGACACAAACTGCCTCTACAAACTTGAACTCGGGTTCACAGTCTGCAAAGATCATGACCATAGTGTGTAGACCTTCAAGTGCCTAAGCCAAAGTGGCCAGCACAAAGTGTCAGAGCTTCCATGCCCTGAACTCACTGCAGTGCTTTTGGAGCATATCATCTATAGTCAGCTTTTGTGCTTCTTTGGATGAAGGGATTAGCAACGGGGAGTAGAGCTAAGGCATGTTCTTTGTCGACATAGCTGGCGAGCACTTACTTGAGGTCGCTTGGTTTATACTTATTAGTAAAAGCTTGGAATACGCAATGCAGACAAGATGTAACAGAGAGAATATACCAATACAAAAGCTACTTTTATACTTTATGCTTTTCTATGGGAGGGTTTTAACTATAAGGTTTTGTGTTTTCCAGAACGTAGGTTTCTAACTTTCTAGGGTTTTTTTTAACACACAAACAAAATGACAACATATTCTAAACTTTTTTAGAAATTAAGTAGAATCAAATTCACGGGTTTCATTGTTTTATGGGTTTCCATTGTTTAATATATTGTTTAACACTTAAACAATTTCAATTCCAAAATTCATCATCAATAATGATCCAAAAATTTAATCAACTTATAGAATTAAAATTCGACTTTGATACCATTGTTAGGAAACCAGGTTGAGATCTGATCCCGACCGCAGTGGAATAATCACAAAACTTTTTCGTGACTTTTGATTTCCAAAAATTCAAGATTTATTTAATTCTATAAAATGATCAGCACAAATTATAATACAATGTAAATTTAATTCTACCTTATTCTGAAGCTTAATCTTTATCTTGTCGTATCCCTCAAAGTGTTCTTAAAATTGATCTGTCTCAACTACTGTAGCCGCATAAGTGTTTCACCTTTAACAGTATCCACTGAACAGGTTGAGAGAACTTTATAACTCTTACAGAGAGGGTTAAGCAAGAAGTGTTAGCTCTATGGAACTTAAGCCAATTTATAATAAGCTTTGGACGTTTTAGTAATTTAATTTAAATTAAATTCTAATTTCAATTAAACTTTAATCAGAATTACAAATAATTCTAATTAAATAGCAATTATGCCCATATAAGATTAAATATCTCACATTGATCCTTATTTATTAAATATCTTATATTTAATCATAAAGTTTCACAAACTTTACAATCAAATTCAACTTGATTAAATAAACTTAGCTCTCTTTAACCCATTTTATATGTGAGACCCATTAGGTTCCTAAGTATATTGACAATGATTATAAAATCTAATTGTAATTCATAATTAAAATTAGATAAATTAAAACTCCTTTTAATTTATCTTAATTCTCCAATTAAACAATTTATAATCATATATCAAGATTGACGTCTAACAACGCATCATGATCACCCAAATATTTAGGAATGTCAAAGTGGTTTTGACTAACTTTTCCGTACATAATTTTTTTTGTATAGTTCAATCCTTTCATCATACAATATTTCGATTAGACATAGAGCATGAAATTAATGTCTACTTTATTTTGAGTCTAATCATATTACTTCTCCGCCATTAGCTATCGATTTAATTAATGACATTTGTAAACTATTTACAAATCATCACTTCACCTTAGCCAAAGATTTCTTGAATTAATACTAATTGAGAACAACGGAACATTTTCCCTTATTACTTTAGGGTAATGAATCATATCTTAATCACTCAACTATCTCCATATAGTTCAAGCTATATCTAATGAATACCAGTTAAACGACTTACGATTAAATAGATCATAAGTAGTATCAAAACATAACAATCCTGTACAAGATAACTATGATGATCTCAAGTCAAAGGATCACTTATACAATCATCACAATGAGAATTCCATAGGCATACAAGTAATGTTCCAAATAGATTTCTCATATCAAGTTTGTTCAATGAACTTGATCTCTAGCAAGCACCCATACGTTTGTTTAAGTATCTCTATACTTTAGCTTATAAGATCGACTACTTCCTTCATAAGGAAAAACAAAATATGTGCTAGTCTTTTTACGTTCTATTACTGTCCAATCTTAATAGAACAATGCTAAGAATATTTAGAAATAATACATAAATGCAATATGAATCTCATAATTATAATCTCATTATAATTTCATTGCAATGTACAATTATCCCATGGACTTTATCATATACATCTAAACATGTACAAGATAAAGATTGTCTTTAAATAATTTGTCACTAAACTACAACCAAAGCAATTGGCTGTAGGGCATAAAACAACACGTGGGAATTACAGTGGTCACATATAAGGTTTGGACGTTTGCCTTTTTAAAGTTTCTTTTCAGAAGTTTGAAGTGTAAGATAGGCTCAAACATTTGGAGCTTAGAAATTAACATCACAAGAAATAACATACTAGTAAGCTTTTTCACATTGGACAATTTCACAAACACATCATAAGGATGGGTGACTTGAAACCTTAAATCCTCAAAATCATAACTTCACCTTGCCAATAGATGGAAAAATTGATCTTCTTCATTCTATTTTTCAGAAAACAACTAGATCAATAGAGGAGTTGATTCACCTCTATTTCATTTCTCAATTTTTTAAAATAACAATATATTAATTAAAGGCTTTCCATCTTAATGAAGGTTAGTGGTTAGGTAGGCTATGCTAGACCCAGGCCCATCTCTACACGTCCATGGCCCATCAAGTGTTAGACTCCCATGCAAACACAAAGATCTACGTAAAGACCTAAACCTAGCGTCTATGCCATATATATAAGGTACTATTTTACCATGATAGAGGTACGAGATTACAACCCTAGCTTTTTCTCTGTTCTCAGCAGCTAAATATTCTACAAAAGACTAACTTGAGCGTCGAAGAGGCTTTCCGGGAACCAACCCCCGGCATGCCTTTATTTGTTTTACAAGTATTCGATAGTCTATATCACGCAGAATAATGGATCCATGCAACAACGTTCAACCTCAGCAGAATCTGGCTGAACCAGTTAGCAATGTCTCGTTGAATATAGTTGTTTTGGTTACCATACATATCAACTTCCTAAAGATCCAAAGAAGACTTACAATAACTAAAAATTTTAGTAAGTTCCAATGAATCTAAGACATAACTATCTAGTCTTTTTGACAGCTAGGTCTCATACTTTGGTTAAATTAAATCAAGAATTTTTTATGCTATTAATAAATCTCGATCTTCCACCTAGAGCAATAATGATTGCCTTTAACCATTAAAATATTTCAACAATATAGAAGTTAGCTTTTCAAAGGCATTTACATCACCATCAACAACAACGCTAGATAAAGAAACAACCACTTGCTCTAATACCATAAAGAAGTTAAGAAGAAAAAAAAAGACTTTTAGTTGAAAAAATATGATTCATTCATATTAATCTTATATAATATATATTGGTCTTAGTGGTTTTATAACCATGACAATCACTCATGTATAATCTAAACTTTCTATAGACTAGTCACAAACTAAAATTTAAAGGGAATAATGTGAAGTGGACTCAAATTTTCCATCCTTAAAAATAAGGCGGATTAAACATTATAGCCTCAATGCTGATGAACCAGGCCTACTCACTAAAAAGGTATGGAGGTTGATTCAAGAAAAACAATCCCTATAAGCTAGGCGAGTTAATGATTTTTACATCAAAGGAAAATTCCTTTGAAATTTCAAAATTCCTAAAAATACCTCAGCATTGATAAAATTCATTAGTAAAATCAGGGGACCTTTTAAAAGTGCAATGTGAATATCAGGTTAGGAATGGGAGTTCCTTCAACTTTTGGTTTAATACTTGGTCTCCATATGGCACCCTCTATCACCAACCTGAAGTAAAGACCTTCAAAAGCATTATAAAGTAGGATGTTAAAGGAAACTATGGACTAAGTAGCCTAAAGCAATGCTCAAATTATGATTTCTCAAGTGTGGTTCGAGTCCTATGTAATCTTAACTTGGGAAGACATGAAGGTAAAATCAAATGGAAGATGGAGGCATCGGGCACTTTTTAAATTGCTCAGCTAAGCTAATATACACCCAAGAACAACCTCAGGTTGAATGGCATCAGGTATTATGGTGCAAGAACTACAATTCTAAGCATTCACATACATTATGGAAAGCTTTCAAACTAAAGCTATCCACTTTAGACAGGATAGGTAGATTTTTCCATATCCCCCAATCGATGTACACTATGTAGGAAGGAAGGTGACTCTCATGACCATCCCTTTGTCCTATGTCCCTATTCTAACAAGATTTGGAGATCTATAAGGTGATGTGTAGTATAGAGAATCTGTCTTCATCCTAGTCAACTATAACAGAATTGTAAAACCCCACTACACGGGGTCTACGGTTGTAATTTTATTCAAAAGAGAAAAAATTATGAGTGTCCGTCCTTTTGAAAACTGAAATCTTTTTCTTTGAAAGTAATAATGCTATGAAACTTGGGTACATTGACCACCGAGAGTGATATAGACTATTCTTAGTGGAATTTAGGTAAACGCGTCTAGAAAAGATTTGGAAAGTCTTATTACTTAAGGAACCGACACCGAGAAAACTGTACTTGAGTTTTTTTATGTGGAAAGAAAGCCACTTGAGTAATTTGTTTCAATTGGCTTGTGAAGGAACTTACGAATGAACTAACTCAAAATATACTTTTTTAAAAAGAAAAAAAGAAAAACAACTATAATTTAGAAGCTGGTAGGAAATCATCTTGAACTAACTATATGTTGACTAATTGGCTGATGTTGTACACGTTTCATTGCAGTAAATGCCTGATCCCTGCTTGTCAGAGCAAGGCTTATTTCCACTGGAATTTGCTTTAATTATAAATTATTTGAAGTCAAATTTAATATAATTTAATAAAATTAGTCATAAATAATTACCATTATTTTATCATTTTTTAAAAAGTAGCGTAGACTCCCGTTAAAGAGCTCATCCAATCCCAACATATCTGACAGTCTGGTGGTTCGGCCATTAAAAGTTGAGGCCCGTTTTCCCAAGGTGGTAGGTCATCTTCCATTTTACACTGTCGGTTACTTTATGACTTCTCATTGTCGATCTCTGTCGAAATTTATCAAATAATGATTCTAAGGGTTTTTTTTTATAGTTTGACTCGTTCCAATTTTTGAGAAAACTATGTGTCTATTAACTATTTCTCTCAAGTTCCTATGATATTATTCCAATTAATTAATCAACCATGGTCGTTAAATAAATATTTTCTTAAATTTTTGGAAGAAATCAAATAAAACTTCATTAGTAGTTTAAGATCGGCGATACGTATCTCCTGCTAATCATATCGGCTGATACTTATATCATGTACTATGAGTTTCATCTAATAATTACCTCACTATTTTGAACTCACATTGTATTGAAAAAAAATTAATTATTAAATCAATATAAGCTTCTTTTCTAAAAAAAATCCTTAAATTTAACTGAAATATAAAAAACTAATTAAAATATAATTAAAGTGTTTGAACAAATATTCTATTATATGCTTAAATTTATAAATTATGATCCGACAAATACAATCAAATAATAATTTCTTCGTAGATAAAATATAATAATAATAATAATAATCCTTAACTAGTTAATTTGACGTCTAGACTCTGACCTCACACATTTTCTCCATCAACCCAAAAGCTGAATTTATTGACTGGACTTATATTAGACTAAGGCTCGCTACACTTATGAGGTTAGGCTGGCGAAAATGTCAATAGGATGACCATATCACGATTCTTAGCATTTACATTGAATCTCCTCTCATCAAATTGATTGGTCGTGCCCACCGTCAATTTTTTTAAAATAATTTAAAATAATAATAATATATAACTGTGGTTCAGCTAGATTTTGCTGGACTGGAATATCATCGTTGTGATCCATGATCTTGAGTAATCTTCGACTATGGGAAACCTGCAAAACAAACAAAGACAGTCCGGGGGTTATTTTCTGGAAGGTCCCTCCGACGCTCAAGTCAGTATTTTGAGAGAATTTAGGTTGCTATGAACAGAGAGAAAACTAAGGTTTTGAGTTCGTACCTCTATCATGGCAG
>JANVCL010000004.1:22200017-22218697 GCA_026546855.1 Erythroxylum incrassatum
GATTGAATGTGATATGGGTTCCGGACAGGAGGTCCGATGATACTGGTGTTTGAGAATTATAGAAGTGCTTCGGTTATATATGATGAAAAAGAAAAATTTGCACTGTTTTTATTGGTTTAGACCGATTGTTGTATGTTTTCCAACACGACATTTTTTTTCTAAAATATTTGTTCACGGATGTCAGAAATTTGTTTCAGTTCGATTTGAATTCGATTTGCTTCCGTTTTCAATTTTCACTTTCAATTTTGTTTCTGCATTTTGTTATCCGATTTTTGGATTCGATTCGTTTGATTCGATACTTTCGCCTCATATTTTGTTCTTCCGAATTCGATTTCGTTCGTTTTCGCTTTCCGTCACTTCGTTTTCACTTTCCGCAATTCCGTTTTTCGGTTGGGGTCAAGTTTCAAAGATCGGGTCCCAATAAGAGAATTCTCAAATATATCAAGAGAACCTCATATGTTGCATTATGTTATAAAGGATCATATTTTACTATCAGAGGATATGTTGATGCTAATTATGCAGGTGATCTTGACAAAAGTAAATCTACTACTGGATATGTGTTCACATTAGTTGGAGGGGCTGTGAATTGGGTTTCAAAACTACAATCAGTTGTGGTTACGTCAACAACAAAAGCAGAATATGTAGCAGTTGCACAAGCCAGTAAAGAAACAGTGTGGTTAAAGATGTTGTTGGAAGAACTTGGGTATAAACAAGAGAATATTACTCTGTATTGTGACAGTCAGAGTACTTTGCATCTTACAAAGAATCCAACATTTCATTCAAAAACAAAGCATCTTCGAGTCCACTACTACTTCATTCGTGAGAAATCGAAAAAAGGAACAGTGAATAAATAAAAGATTCATGCTATGGACAACCTGGCGGATTTTATGACAAAAGCAACCAAAGTTGACAAATTTATTTGGTGTCGATCCTCCTATGGCCTAGCAGAGACGTAAGCAACATGAAAAGGTAAGGTAGAAAGAATAGTGTGAAGATCTGATTGACTCTCAATCAGATCTTTAAGTGGGAGAATTGTCAAAAATGGTAGGCACAGAAAACGGTGCCTACCAAAGTTGAAAAAAAAGTCAAGGATAGTTGGCCAATTGGCTCTCCTACCAATTGATGAAGAGAGCAAATCATTCTACTAGTAGAGAAAAGAAACGCGAGTGAGTGAAAAGAGAGACAAAATATTTTGCATATTTTGTCAATCTAATTTTTCTCCCTATAATTCTCCAGTCCTTATTGTTCCTAACAGTTTATTCTCTTAATTCTAATTCATTACTGTTCCATTTTCTTTTGAGCTTTCCTCTCTTGCGAACTTATTGCCCATCAATGTCTAATGGGAATGCGATACTGGCTTCAAGGAGAGTTTATTTTGAAAGGAAAAAGGCAAATGCAACCTATTCCGCCTTCACTTTCCAAAACCAATTTAAACTTAGACAATCAGTTCTCCATATCTCTCATAAAGATTGAAGGCCTCAAGGCCAGGGTCCACACAAAACACGACTCAGTAACAGAAAGTCTTTATAGGGTAACTTAATGGGCAGAGGCTTGTTAATGTCCTGTATTATCAGTTAGTGGGTCCTCATGGGTAGGCCCAAAGTACCCACATCAGTTGGTCCAACCATAATTAGATCTAAGGTGACAGGCCTCACACTAGATTGCCGGGTTTCATAAGCAAGTTAGGATTATTGTTGCAGTACTTAAGTCACCTCACCTTCTTCAGGGGACCAGGGGACAAAGGACAAACATTAACTCTGACGCTTAAAGTTTGAATCATTATTAAGAGGACTGAAGTCTCCCATCTCTACTTAGCTACTTGAATTGAAGCGCCATGTTGTCAGTTTAATTTTGTAAAATAAATCATTCAACTCAAAAATATGCATAAGAAATCTTTCAGATTCAAGAAGAGGCTACATGTAACTCAATAAGTGTAGGGAAACACACAGGCCTTCATCATGATCAAGGCTATGATATCTGCCAAATAAATTATTCAACAAAAATATTTTTGTTGTAGCAGTTGTTAATGATAATATCAAATAAGGGTTGCATTAATAGACAGCTGGCTGGAACCCTTTGTAGCCAAATATAAAATAAATGTGTGCTACTTAGATTTTGAACGCAACCAAGTATGTTGCATAGACAAAGATTTTTCTTTTCTACTTATCCATGTGGTCAACCATCTTACCACTGCTTTCTAGTTAAATGAACACTGATCAATGAAAGCCCATAAATTAATTATGTAACAGACAATAAATTATCACCAGCACTTTCTTTGAGTGTGTTTATGCTGGAAAGTGAAAACTAAGTATTTGGATACTTGCAGTTTGAGTGGGAATGGGAATATCCAGTCGTAATGGAGCGGTTGGAGTGAGGATCATCTCTATTGGCGTATCACCGAACGGGGCCTTTCATTCTTTTTGGTAATTGTTTTCTCCCTGTATTATATTTCTGTGAGTTAACGGAAAAGAGAAACCTACTTCAAAGACAATGATAGCGGATTACCATCAGAAAATGAGAAGACAGTGATTGGCAATTTGGCATCTAATATAGTCCCATGTTGTTTGTATATGCGAACAAAATGTAATGCACAATACTTAATAACATAGGTCATTGATTAAGATGGATGTTAAGTTTTTTTTATTAAGATATTCTTTTCCTATACTTTTTTTTATACTCTCTCTCAAAAGCGACAATTTCATTTTGTCGACTACGAAATTATCATGCATGGTTGAATATATACTTGTGTATAATTAATACTTTCTCACATTACTTATCCTGTTAAATTGCAATATTGAAGACAAAAAAAATACCCCTTTGACTTTTATTTTTATATGTAATATCCATCATATGTCTATACGTACATGTATGATGGATATTACATACTCTAAGGCGCGATAAAGATGGTTAAGATGATTTGGACTTTTAGATTTAGTGATACGTATTTAAGTTGAAATTCTTTATCGGTCTCATTTTCCTTTCATTATATTAGATTTATACAAAGACAATCAGTCATTTTAGTTGGTAAAAAGATAGAACTGTTTCGAAAGAAAGGCTCCCCCACATTGTTTACAACTTAGAATAAAACACTTTAACTCACGGAGTTTTGGTGTGCATATTGGGTGCCCACTTCGGAAGGAAACCGAGAAAGATAAAAAGGCAGACACAAGGAATCCTGTGGCTCCTTAAACGAGTGGATAGAGGAGAGTGTGAGAAAGAGTATTCTGTTTACATGTAGTGGTTTTCAAATATTAATGAGAAATGGTTAAAACGAAAATCAAAAGAAAAAACCACCTAAACTCGAGAAGGGAATTTTAAAGAAAAGAAAAGACAGAAACTCACGGGCTGAATTTGGTTTTGAGTAGTCCCCATCGTAAAATATGTTCTACATTGCAGAGAATATGTAACTTACCATCCATGGGTTAACACAGTATATGCCGTTAGAAAATAATTATCAAGTGCAAACATCAAACTTACCTTCCATTGCAAGATATTAATCACGAATACTAAAATAAAAGAAAATGGATAACAGTGTTAAAGAGATCTGACGGGTCATTAGTATCTTTTGTTTTAAGGCGTGTCAACAGAAGATTAAGCTTTAGAGCTTGGCTTGGTTAAGAATTTTCATTTTGGTCCTTCCCCACACAAAATTGCTCCATCTCTCACAATCATTCTAATTCCACCCAACTCCAATCCTCAATCAATAGTTTCGAGTGACTTCCAAAAGCCATCAAACAATAATCACTGGGTCCATGCTCAGACCCAAAACAAAACAAATTCCTTTTGTTGGGTTAAAGGAACAAAGACAAGTGACCAATAAAAAAACTCCCTTTTCCCATCTATTGCAAAGACTAGATGTGACAAAGTATGGTTAAAATGAAGTAGCGCATAACTGGAAATGATAATCGTCGATAGGGCAGCATGTTCACCGACTGGTCCCTTTCTTGCTCCAATAAAAGCTTCTTATATACGGTTATGATTATGAAGCTCCAAAACCGAGGAAATTGCCAGATCCAACGGCTGTTATACGACAGTTTATAGTTCAGCTACCGGGCTTCCCATTTCTTGGATGCCTCCCTTGAAGTAGTTGACAAAGGGGCACGGCAGTGCCAGCATGCATACCTTTTTGTTCTTTTTAAGGTTGGTTTGGTTGACGAATAGAATTATTAGTACACTTTTGTCTTTTCTTTTAATTTACTTATTTTCTAAAGCATCTTGAAAGAAAAGTAGCGGTATCCTTTTTCCTTTTACTTTTCTAATGGATAAGTGACCTTTTGTTTAATTTTGATTTTGATGCACATTTTCGAGTGGATTTTCATAATTCATACATTAGAGAATTCGTTTTATATATTAATTGCATTTCCCAAATTTTCAATCATCAAGTAAAGGCTTCTTTTAGGAATTAGGTATTTGTTATTATAAAAAAAAGACTTCTTTTATTTAAGCATATTTTCATAGTCACGATTGTTGAGCCACAAAGAACCTCCTTCACCTATATGCTTGACTTTGTAAAGGAAACAAAAGCATATAAATGATTAATAATCAAGTTGGCATTATCTTTAGATACATTTACAGCAAAACCAAGTGGATGCTAACTAATTATCTCCATACCAGTTCAGTTTCTAACTAAAAATTAGACAAATGTGATTAAAGAGTTTTTTTTTGGTCCATTACCTAAAAGCTTGTACTTTTCTAATTTTTATCGAGTATTGAGTCTCCTTTGTAGATTCATACTTAATCACATTGTTACTTTAAATAAAATCTAAATTAGACAACTTCAATATCTTTGTTAAAAGTGATGCTGCAGTGAATGTGAAAATTTGATAATTGTCACTTTTAAATTTTGATATCATAAACCTCTTTTCCCATATTAAAATGTTTTAGATTTATTTGTATTTGTATTTTAATTTTTATTATGAATTTAATGATATTGTATTAATAATAAATTTTAAAATTAAAATTATTGAATATATTGAAGTAAGGGTATATTATTTATCTAATATACTTGTAAGTTTCATTTTAATATCTTTTAAGTTAAAACTTTACATTTTTTTAATGTTTCTCTGTTTTTTATATCCGGTATCCTACTACTTAAAGGTTCATTGTCAATTTACATTTAAAAATAATGCTACTTCACATATATAAAGTTTATTAATTTTCTTAAACATGTTTCACTAAAATATAAATAGAATAACTAATGCCAAGTAAAAATAAAATAATTTTCAAGAAATATACTGTATGGACTTGTTAAGTTGTATTGTAGTTGCTAGTTGAGCCGATTAGGTTGTGCTAACCTATTGTTTAAAACCAGTCTCAAGTTTTAGTCACTCGGTTCCATTGTAAGAGCAAGTTTGTGATATGAATTTGCAAAGTTAGTGTATCAAAGGTTAAGAAACGTGGAAACAAGAAGAGAACAAAACAGAAAGAAAATTCGGATTCTGCTTTTTAACGATATAATTTCAACAAAGTAACTAGCGGGGAGCTTAGATTGACAGATAAAATAAAAATAAAAATAGCGTGCCAGTTGGTTAACAAGGAAACAGAAAAGTAAAACCAAAAAAAAAAACTATTACATTTACAGTTTAAGGATCAAATTTATGAAATATCAGATCTGATTACCGTACCATATTGTATCAACATCAACCAATACTGATTATCGATTCAAGAAATTTTTAAAAATTATAAAATAATTCCTAAATTTCTTAAAATTTATAAAATAGTTTCTAAATATATTATATTATATAAATTATAATTTCACGTCATTCAAAATCATAAAAATAAAAATTTGAAATAACAACAATCCATTTATTTCTATTAATATTGCTTTTTACATATATTTCACAAATAAATAATATTCATAATTAATACAAAAGATGATATGACTATCATACAAATATAAAATTAAGGAGAATATAAACAACTTAACGTGTTACATTGTCATCATATAATAAATATTAATTATATCAAAACATCAAATAAAAAGAATAATAAATATCCATGACTATTAATTATTACAGTAAGAGTTCGTACCGACGAAACAACGGATTAGAAGTAAAACCTAAAGCAAAAATATTTACAGTTATATTTATATTGCATATTTAGAATTTAACATGGACATTAAATATAAGTGAAATAAAAAAAGAGAGAGAGAAGAAAAAGAAAGCTTAAAACTTCATTTAATCAAATATTCACTCAAATTACATTAACCCCAACTTTCATTTGATACAAAATCATCATTGATGTAGAAAAAAAGAACGAAGAAAAAATGTAAAAATACTTTATGTATTTCTATGTGTTAATTATGTGATTTAAATCCACCTATTTATACACTCTAGGTGTCTCTAACTAAAATAACAAATCAACTCACTAATAAACAATATTAAAGTATATGATTTTAGGAGAAAATAAAGGCTAATTACATTAGATAGTTGATTGAATAAAGATTACGTGAATATATGTTAATATTCCCCTCAAACTTAAGAGGGTAGTAAAGATGCTAACTTGAGTTTGGAAAGAAGATCTTGAAAACGTCGACGCGAATGTGATTTGGTAAAAGGATTAGTAATTTGTGCTTGAAATAAGATTGGGACAAATTGTATAGTTCTATGAAGCACATGATGATACACAAGATGGCAATCGATCTAGATGTTTTTAGTTCGTTCATAAGAGACATCATTGAGAGCAATCTGCATGGCACTATGATTATCAAAAAAGAGAAGAACTGCTGAAGAAAAGTTTACACTGATGTCTTGAAGTAACCATCATAATCATAAAAAGTACAGAGGTAGTATCAGCTAGGGCTTTGTATTCTGATTTAGCGCTTGAGCGAGGGACAATTGTTTGTTTCTTACTACACTAAGAAATCAAAGATGTGCCAAGGAAGAAAAAGTAATTAGCGGTAGATCAATGATCAGTTGGGTCTCTAGCCTAGTCGACTTCAAAGTATGCATGTATCTAGTAAAGATGAAGTGAAGTCCATAAAATAAAGTGCCTCGAATATATTAGAGATTATATGAAGAACATCAGAAAAAGTGAGTGGTACGAGGTGTAGACATTAACTGACTGACATTATGAACTACATGGGCAATTTCTAGACGAGTGACAATAAGGTATATAAGACTACCAACTAGCTGTCGATAAAGTATACCATCACTCAAAGGAGTTCCACCAGTGACAGAGATATGATCATTAAGGTTAAGTGGAGTGTTGACAATCTTAGTGTCAGTGAAGCTAACATGAGAGATAAGATCAGTAGTATACTTGGCTTAAGATAAATAGTATCCTAAATCATCATAAGATACTTCGAGGACTGAAAAATTGCTCATGGGACCTAAATCTTTCGTATATATTGTTGATGAAGACAAGATTTGAGAGTATCAATCTCTTGAGTGTCATTGTCAGTTATTATCATGTCATCAACATATCAAAGGTGAAGAGTGCGCCCTAGGTCTGTTTTTTGGATAAACGAAGCATACTAATAAGAGCTGGATGTAAATCCAAGACGGTTAATGGTGGAGTTGAATTTAGCAAACCATTCTGGAGGAGCTTGCTTAAAGCCATACAAGGCTTTGCAAAGATGACAAACTTTATTAGGTGGATATATATATACCCAAGTAGAGGTTGCATATATACTTCTTCATAAAGATCACCATTAAGAAAGACATTCTTGACATCCATCCAGAATAATTCCCAATGCTTGTTTCCTCCTACGACAATAAAACTGCAGATTGAAGTTAGGCGAGCTATTGGAGCAAAGGTCTCCTCATTGTCAATTCCATATTCTTGAGTAAACTCCTTTGTAACCAATCGTGCATTATATCTTTCCATTGATCTATTACCTCGAATCTTTATTTTGTAGATTCATTTACAACCAGTAATAGAATTATCAGAAGGTAGGTTGACCAAGTCCTAAGTTTTGGTGTTAAAGAGAGCCTTTAATTCTTCCACCATTGCTTGCTAGTGTAAGAGGTTAAAGGTGGCCTAACGATAGGTGCGATGTTCATATAGAATAACAATAATGGAATAAACATGTAAGTCTTTAAGACTAATAGATTGTTTACTTACACCTAAGGATCGATAGAGGGGTTGTGGAGACTTAGTAGACTCTGGTGAATAAATAAAAGAGGAAATTTTATTTGGTGATGATGGAGGATCTGCAGTCGAAGAAAATATAATAAAAATAGGTGACTGTTATGTTAAGCTGTTAGAGCTACAAGATAAACCTACATAAGAAATATCAGGAAACAAAGGTATGGTAGGATTAGAAAAATTTTTGTGTGAGTGTTCAATGACTCTTGATATTATGGAAAACATTTTATGTTCCCAAAAAATGATATGTTGAGATCGAAGTCTTTTAGATAGTAGATCCCAACATCTATCTCCTTTGTGCTCTATCTCATACCCTAGAAAACAATATAATCGTGCTAGAGTTCAAGTTTGGTATGCTCATAAGGTTGTAATAAAACAAAGCACACACATCCAAAAATTTTAAGAGACTGGTAATCTGAAGCATGATTGAATAAGCACTCATATGGAGAGATATTACCTATAATAGGAGAGAGAATATGATTGATAGTATACACAACAATAAAGGTTGCTTCTCCCCAAAAGGTTTCAGGATAAAAAGATGATATAAGAAGGGCTCAAGTAGTGTCAAGAATGTGTCTATGTTTGCATTCAACATTGAGATGTGTTTGGATAGGATCTCTAAATGATGGTCCCTTGTTGATTAAGAAAATTGATGAATTTTGTATCTTTGTATTCCATTGCCTTATCAGTCCAAAACACTTTAATTTTACAAGAGAACTATATGTGCATCATATTAGCAAAATGAGAATAAATAAAGAATAGTTCAGATCTATGGTGCATTAGGTAAATCCATGTACAAAAAGAAAAATTATCGATAAAGATCATATAACATTTCATGCTACCTATAGCTTCATGAGGTGCATGATACCAAATATCATAATGAATTAGATCAAAAGGTGCTAAAGGGATATAATTACTGAGAGAAAATGGTAAAGCATGACTTTTAGAAATTTGACAAGGGACATAATCAAAATGTTTAGTCTTAACATGACCTAAGTTATTGTTGGATATTAAAGACCCTAATCTAAAGGTAGAAAGTTGACTTAAATGAGATTGCTATATATGAGAGGTGACAACACCAACAATAAGCTTTGAAGGAAGATTTAGTAAAGTAAGCTCAAGCAATCGTCCAACCTTATGCCCTTTTTTTAAGGATTTTACCCATTTATAGATCCTGCATAATGCAACCATGACTCAAAAAGGATAAGTTAACACCAAGTTCACGTCATTTTCCAACATAAATAAGATTTAATGAGAGTTTGGGAATAAGAAAGGTTTTAGGTAAATGTAATATGGATGTGTGAACAGTACCGATAAGTTGTACATGCATAGTAGAATTATCGACAGTGTGAACAATGTGTGGAATAGATGATATTGCTAAAGATTCAAGAATAGAAGAATTAGATGTTATATAATTGTAACAGGCATAATCAAGATACCAACCAAGAGTTTGAGGAACCTGATGTGACAGATAGGGAGAGAAGGAGACTATACCAAAATCTGGTCGAAGTTTTTGAAAAAAGGTGTAAAGGTCCTTCAAAGAGAATATGGGAGAGGTACTTTCTATTGGCCCCTCAATGGCAATAATAGTAGTGGAAGTATGCTAGAGAGACTTGGAAGAATTACCTTAAACAGAGTTTTGTTTGAGTCGTTTTCTACATTTAGAGATGTGATGTCCAGGCTTTTACAAGTAACTGCAAAATCCTTTTAAAAATTTCTTACCTGAGTTGTGAGAAGTTTGAGACTAAGTATGAGTTAAAAGGATAACATCAGTAGATGGGACAAAATTTTTAATACAGAGCAAATTGAGGCAACTTTCCTCTAAGATGAGCTTTTTAATGACAGTATACAAATTAGGTAGAGTTCCTCTATGAAGAAGAGAGATGTGAATGGGGTTCAAATTAATCCTTAAGAGTCGTAAGCAAATGCCATACATGTTGACGATCTCAAAGATTCGTGTAGAGCACAACAACATTAGGATTATGTTAGATAGGATTGTCAAGTGCTAGTTGATCCCAAATTTTTTACAATTCAGACACATAACTGTGTATTATCTGTCTAGGTTGTTGTTGCGTGTGACGAAGCCTCCTATACAACCAAAATTGGTAGACATCATTTGATACAAAATAACAAATTTTCAGGGAATATCATACCTCCTGAGCCTTGTCAAACCGTCAAAAGTCAAGTTTGTTGGCTTTGAAAATTGTATTTTGAAACCTTGCTAAGATTTGATGATTCATTCCATCTCATGCCACTAATCGTTTAGTGAATATGTCAATGTCGTCATCTTTCTTTTGAGTGGGTTTAGGTATTTTTTTCGATAAAAATACACTAAAGGAGTCTCCCCTTAAGAAAACTACACATTTCCTTAGCCTAAAGATCATAGTTAGAGCCATCCAAGATGATATTAATAGGGTTAGGAATGTATTGGAGAAGTTTAAAGGCATCCTTAGTGAAAAGAAGACAATAAAATAAGAGAAAACCTAATTATAGAGATAGAATTTGGTTATTCTAACCTCAGAATTGGATTCAGAGTAAAAACCTTCGAAATTGGTTTGGTTAGCAATGAACCCGAATTAAAATTTACTAAATAGAGTGGTCACAGTATCGAGCAACTTCTTTTTGAGCAAACCAAACCGATGGGTCTAAACTGAACAAAGGAGACGACATGTGGATAAATAAGATAATGACATATGAATTAACTTGGAAATGACTGTTAATGATGTGACAGTGGCATGCCAGGTGTCGTGTCAAATAGCATGTCAGATGACTGTGTTTCTAGATTATATGGCAGATGATGTGGCATTGACTTTTTAGATGATTTGGCACTAACATGTGTTTCCCCTCCTATAACTAAATGGCAACATTTTGTCTGGAAGCTAACCAATGTTGTTTAGGTCGTCTTCTTCCTCCAAACACCTGCAACTAAGGGTTTTGAAAATCAGTGGATTTCGATAATGCGCGAGGGCTCATGGAGTGGCATATGGAGATGATTTTTACACCATTGTGATTTACTCAAGAAGAGTAACAATTTGGTATATGAAAAATTATTTTTGGAGAAGATTTATAAACCCATAATATAAAGTAGAATGCTGAGAGAAAGAATAGAGAGGGCTCTAGAATTCTGACTCCTCTTGTTACAAAGGAGGCTCTAATACTAATAGAAATAAAGAATGAAGAAGAAATGTAGAAATGCTTTCTGTATTTTTGTGTGTTAATAATGTGATATACATCCACCTATTTATACACTTTAGGTGTCTTTAACTAAAGTAACAAATCAACTCAATAATACATAGCATTAATGTACATGATTTTAGGAGAAAATAAAGGCTAATTATAGTGGATAGTTGATTGAATAAAGATTATATGAATATATGTTAATATACATTAATAATTGAGAAGAGCCTCATTATCACCATCATTTAAATTTATTGCACCAAATGAGTTATCATCCAAGATTATCTTTCAAGTCACTTTTATCTATCAAACTTGATTTCTCAAAAACTCAGTATGCCAAAAGATCAATATAGTCAAGGTAAATTGGATCTACAGAACTACTTGTTACATTAAGAGTCATAATAAACAAAATAATAAATTATATTCAACTTAAAAATGATAATAGCATACCTTTCTCAAAGCTTTAAATTGTACCAAACAAAGACCAAGTCATTTAATATTTTGTGTTCCAATTTATTCTTTTTCTTAGAATAGATGAATTTAAGCGTGTTCTAATTCCTTTTACACCATGTTTTACTCACACATTGGTTTAGAATTTGAACAGAAAACTTTTGCAATTTTAGAACATCACTTCTAAATTAGTCCTGTCAAGCAACTTTAAGATGATAAAAGTATCATTATAAATAAAATAAAGTAATGACATTTTCAACAAGTAACAAAAGTGAAAAAATGTACATTAATTTTATCTCTTTGACGAATAATAATAGGTATTCCAAAATCACCAAAAGCATCTTTATAAATCTCCATTTATGAGCTTAAGAGATCTTACATCATCTGATGGGCAATAATAGTTATAATAGTGAATAACATACTTCCATTAACTTTAACTTTTTTTGTAAAACTTGGACTGAAATAGACATCACGATTCAAAAATACCCCAGTTGCAAATAACAGAGAGTAAAGTTGTCTTTCTGATAACTCAATGATAACAGTAAAATGAGGTGTGTAGAAGTAAATCATATTTTTCATATTGAACTTGATAGTTTTTTTGTCGTCTCCATGATATCATAAAAATAACTCATGGTTACTTTCTCATCACTATCAATCAGACAAAGTAATATCACCAAAGGCTCACAAACTCGAATGACAAATTAATATTGGGACTAAAATTCATTATCTTCAAGTATAATATAGAAACATTAGCGTTAAACCTAGCATGCTAAAATAAAACCCACTTATTACTTGCAAACATTCGCGTTAACTATTTCTTCATCAGAAAAAACATTGAAGTGAAAAGAAATTAATTGCAAATCTTGTAATAACAGGATGACACAAAATTTTACCATTTGTTAAATCCTTTCTCATTAAATTCAGGACACATGCATGATTGTAGATGAACTTGGTCACCCTTTTTGCTTTATGTATAGTCGAATCAATAATAGGAAAATAACCATCGTCTCCTATATTTTCTAATATCAGGTTAATACAATATACAACACAAAGAGTAATAAAAATAATTATACGTGCTTTGCAATCTTCTTCCGAATGCTTTATAAGTAGAATCATTGTCAATAATAAACTGAACAATATTTTCTGGCCCAAGTTCATTCACAAATTCATCAAATATTCTAAAATAGAGTGTTGAAATTTCTAACAAGTCAAGATGCATCAATAAACTTTAAAAACATTATCCCTTTTATAGAATATACCAAAAAATTAATAATAGGTTCCTGTCTTTTATTTGCCCACTATGGCATATGAGTGAATATCTATAAATAGCCCAAGTCATTCTTTTTTCATCCAAATAACTTTTTATTTCATAAATAGAGCTACTCAAAAGTTTACCTCTATAATAATAAATTGAAGGAGCCTTGTATCTTGAACTATAAGAGGTAATGACATCCACCATAGGCTGATAATAATAAGACTAGGCACCATTAAATGCTAAACCTAAATTATTCCACCATCTAGCCATTATCATGTCCATATTATGAGTCACTTCTCTAGATTGTAAGGCACTATGGATTGATGGTTGAGCTTCAAGAGTTGTTTACGGTGTAAAAAAAATTAAACATTTGTTTTCTTCTTTCCTAACATCTAGTGTAACATTCTTTTCTTATTGGGTACGAATACTACTACCTTTAACATCCCCACTACAAAATAAAGTTGTATAAAAAACATAAAAAGTAGATCAATAATAGTTTCTTAATAACTTATGTTTCTTTTTAAACCCAAATATCAAATATATACATTGATTGATGCATTTTCACAACTATAACTCATTTTGTGTGATTATATAATTCAAACATAAAGTTACAACTATAAATGAATTTGTGTAATTATATAATTCAATCATTAACTCACCAGTCACAACTATAACTCATTTTGTGTTATTACATAATTTTATCATAAACTCACATCTATAATTCGATTTGTATAATCATATAATTCAATCATAAAGTTACAAAAAAACTCATTTTGTGTGACTACATAATTTAAATATAAGCTCACAACTATAATCTTTTTTTATAATTATGTGATTAAAATGTAAACTTTTAACTTTAATTTATTTTGTATGATTATTGATTAGTTGATTAAATAGTTCAATCATAGACATAAACTCACAACTATAACTCAATTTATATCATTATTAATCATATAATTTAACTATAAATTAACTAATCCATTTTGATAATTACAAAATTCAACTTATAATTAAGACTAACACTTCATTCAAATTTTAAGGTACCTCAATTTCAGACAAGCACAACATCAAATTCATAATCCAATTCCAAATTTTAGATAACAAATGAATAATCTCAAATTCATAATCCAATTCAAAATTTCAGTTTCAATCATCATATAAACACAACCAATTCCAATTTCCAAACAATACTCTGTTAATTTTTATGAATGTCACAAGTTCAACCTTCCATAATCACAATTCACAAGCTACGTAGCACAATTCCATAAGACCATAACATAAGCAATCACATTATCAATTTATCAATTATTAGATACAATTCTAGTGGATTATTGCTTATAAAATGCAACCTTGGCTTTATCTTTATCACAAGCACAAGCTCACAATGCTAGTAACACATCACAACATAAGGCGATGGTGGAGGACCAAAGTGAAGACAAAATGAACAAAGTATATTTTGTATTTCTCATTCTCTAGGTGAGAGGAGCCAAAGTATATATATACAAGAAATGAGGGCAATCCCTCCTATATCAATGAGATTTGATAGATACAGCAGATAACTACAAATAAGTCAACTATTAAGAAAAGATTTTCTTAACTTATAAAAAAATGTCGTTGCTTCCTTGATTATTGCAGGACCGTTGCTTCAAGATATATGTTTAGTACTTGGAACTTGAGAATCACATGTGTATTGTTCATTGAGTGCATTCAGTTGATTCTTTTGATAGGCAGAACCACTATCTTCTATACCCCCCCTCAAACTAGGACGAGGCATTAAGGAAAGTCCTAGTTTGTTCCGTAAATCCATAAAAAATAGGGCATGGTAAAGGCTTCGTAAAAATATCAACTAATTGAGCTTTGGATGAAACAAAGCGAGTGACAAGATTGCCCACTTTTTCTCAAACAAAGTGGAAATCGAGCTCAATATGTTTAGTTCGACCATGGAAGACTGGGTTCACTGTCATATGCAAGGCACTTAGATTGTCATAATGC
This sequence comes from Erythroxylum incrassatum, assembly GCA_026546855.1. Taxonomy (NCBI): domain Eukaryota; kingdom Viridiplantae; phylum Streptophyta; class Magnoliopsida; order Malpighiales; family Erythroxylaceae; genus Erythroxylum; species Erythroxylum incrassatum. The sequence goes on from JANVCL010000004.1 coordinate 22,214,980, forward strand.
AAAATGGGTGGTTTAACGAGCACAATACCAATATCTCGATGTAGATAAGTAAGCCAAGTTAACTTTGTAATGGTGGATGACATAGATTTGTATTCAGCTTCGACACTTGATCTGGCTACCGTGGGTTGTTTCTTTGCACACCAGGATAAGCAATTTTCCCTAAGAAAGGTACAATACCTAGTAGTGGATCGTCTAGTTAATGGACATCTAACCCGATTTGCATCAGAGAAAGCATAAAGGTCCAAAATACTTTGGGAAGTGATATTCATTCCATATTCAAGTGTGCCATTGATGTAGCGTAAAATGCGCTTAACGACTTGATAATGTCCCATGCTCAGCTCAGGCATGAACTGACAAACAAAATTTATCGAAAAAATAATATCGGGTTTTGTTATGGTGAGATACTGCAAACCACCCAAAAGACTTCGATAAAATGTTGGATCATTAAAATGTTAATTGCTAGTTGATGTAGTACACCCTTCGCAACAAGACGTGCTTTAAAATGATCTAAACTGCCATCTGATTTTATTTTAGTTTTGAAAACCCACTTACAACCTACCACATTCATATAAGGAGTTCATGGAACAAGATCCCATGTGTTGTTAGCATTCAGAGAATTAAGCTCATCATGCATGGCTCTTAACCAACTAACATGTCATAAAGCTGCAGCTATTGATTTTGTTTTTTTTTTAAATTTCTACATGTATGTTAGCATAACAAGGGTTTGGTTTTTTATACCATCCTTCAATCGAGTAACCATAGGATGTAAAGAAGTAGAATCATTAGTTGATGAGGGGCCCTACAATAAAGAGATGTGCCTATTTGCAATAATGTTTTAATTGGATGAATGGTTTATGTTAGGGGACATCACCTGTTCTTGTGTTAATGGAGCATTATCATTTGAGTTTTCAAGTAGTCCAGGAAGCTCAACGTGGCTGATTCAAGGCCTTCTTGTTCTTACCCTTGGAGGTCAAACCAAAAATATAATTATAAGGATTGCAGTATAAAATGCAACCTCGGGCCATCTCTCTTAATCAGAACCTAATGAATTGATCTAAGCTAACTATGTGTCACGAAATGCAAGCTAAGGAAAGGGGGTTTTGATGTTTCAAAATCTTGGAAAAATTAAATGAATTTCAAGGAAAATGTAATGAAAAGTATTTTTGGATTTTGGGAATAGGTAAAGCAGTAAGATAAAAACACGGATCAAATGATAATAGTATCCTCTTGAAAACGAGCTTTGGCTATCATTGTTCAAAACAAATTTTTATGGGAGTGAATCACTAAGTTTCAAATGGTAAAGCTTCAAGAACTCTTTAAGTCCAAGGTTTAATCCATGAACTCCATTTCTTAAAACCTTGTTAAATGCATCTTAGTTTGTGCAATGGGTAAGTCAATGCAATAAGTCATTTTGGAATCTAGCATAATCTCAATATCAAACATAACTAGGCGATAAAAGAGAATAAACCAAATCACAAATAGACATATTTGAGACTTCATATATTCAAGTTCCAAGTTCTACATCAACAAATCCCATTAACACATTGAATGTTCAACACTTACTTAAACTCTAATCAAGAATATTCATTTATAAATTACAAATCCTAAATCTAGGAGTTCATAATAGTGTAGCTGAACATAATTAAACTACTCCCCTTTGAAGCCCGTTGAACTTTAGCCATTGCTACATCTCCAAGAGGAAAGAGGCGCCTAGCCAAGCATAACATCAAGAGAATTTACAACCAGAAACCCACTAGAAGCATACATGGTACCAATTGTCGGGTGAAAGAGCAGAAAAATTGATGGATGAGAGGGGATGATGGTGTGTCCGAAGGTTGAGAGGGAGTGAGGGTGTTGTATTTTTTCTGTCAGCCCCCTCAACCTAAAATGGTAGGTTTTTAAAAGAAAATAGGTTTGGATTGAGTTGCATAGTGGTTGAGTTTCCTAAAAATGGTTCGGATATTCAAAGGTTCGCCACGGCAACGGGATGAGTTCGCCCCAGCGAACTTTTCCCCAAAGTTTTAGCTTCCTTGATGGTTCCTTCATCGTGGCGACAGAATTACTTTACACCGAGCGAACTTTTCCCAAAGGTTTTGCTTGGAATCCTTCAATCTTTGCTGCAGGATACATTGACCTTCACTGCGGCGAACTTCCTGTTGCACCTGTTGACTTATTGAATTATCCTCTTCAACCTTCTTTTGACTCACTTCTTCTTCTTGAGTCTCTTCTTTTTAAGTTTCCTACAATGAACAAATGGTAATTTGCAGTATCAATTGTTCTCGGGAAATTAATTAATAATGATTTGTGACAATTTTACTCTCAAACTACATAAAATATAGGTAGGCACTCAAGAGTCAAATTAAGCATAAAATCTAAGAATAGGAGCCAAGAAGTGTAGCAAAGACCATGAAAATGTCGCCAATTTATATAATAAACTCGGGCTCAATCAGCGGGCAAAGGCATTTACCTCATTACAAGGCGGAGTTGTCTCAATACTAGTTAGCTCTTCCTGCAACGTAGTCAAGTGTAGTCCAGGAAGCTCAATGTGGCCAGAGGCATTTGCTTCATTACAAGGCGGAGTTGTCTCAATACTGGACAACTCTTGCTGCAATGTAGTCAAGGGTTCTACTGGTGTAGATAGAAAGGGATTTGGTGGCCCATCATGTTGACTATTTGGTTGAGCAAATGAATAACTCTGCAACTTTGATGATTCGATTATATTAGTAAAATGTGTAGGATCACAATTAAATTTGGAAGAGGAATCGATTTTTAGAAAGTTAATCCACTCATGATAAGTGGTCATCTCACCTTCATGTGATTGGGGGCTATACGCTTGGATTTTTAAAAGGAAATTAAGACTCATCAAAAACTACATGTCTTGAGATAAAGATTCTACTAGTTGGTGGATACAAGCAGTTATAACCTTTATGTTTGGTACTATAACCAAGAAAGATGCATAGGATTGATTTAGGTTCTAACTTATGTTTTCTATAATCTCTTAAAAATGGAAAACACTTACAACCAAGAATCCTCATGGAGCTATAGTTTGGATGTTTTCCAAACAGACGAAAGTATGGAGATTCCATCTTTAATGCTGGAGTTGGTAGTCTATTAATAAAAAATGTTGTGGTAAAACAATCAACCCAATATTTAGTAGGTAAATTAGCATGGAACATCATTGTAAGGCCCAATTTTGTTATACTCTTAGATTTTCTTTCTACAAGGCCATTTTGCTCAGAAGTTTTAGGACAAGAAGATTGAAAATGAACACCTTTATTAGCTAAAAAAGAATTAAAATCTAAGCTGTTGAATTCACATCCTTCATCACACTAGAAAATTTTTATTTTTTTTCAAATTGGCATTCTATAAATTTAAAAAAATGCAAAAAAGAAGAGAAAAAATCTAATTTTTCTTTACTAGATAAAACCAAGTAAATCAAGTATACCCATCAACAAAAATAACATAACATTGAAAACCATTTGTAGACTTAACAGGAGCTGGTCCCCATAAATCAAAATGAATTTTTGAAAAAGGTTCATCGCATTGATCATTTGTATCAAGAAAAGGAAGTCTATAAAACTTGCCTATTTGACAACTTTCACACATAGTAGCAATGTTGTTGGCCCTTGGAATTTTTTTTATTATAAGCATGATGAGACAAGTTTTGGGGTCTTGCAAGATTTATATATGTTGAAATTAATTAGCATGTTATTATTAT